>JALBCR010002573.1:142500-716286 GCA_030710515.1 Abscondita cerata
AGTTGTCGTAAGACACACATTTCACTTAAAATGTTAGCAATAAATAAAACGGTGTGAATTAAACCTGAAATTGTTTTTCACATTTTTTTAATACGAGGCTAGTTCAATAAATACACGTTCGAGCGCTGTGAAACGATTGTTAGTGGAGCTTTAAATATGTAACTGAGTAGCACGTCTTTTGAATAAAAGCAAAAACACTATAAGTTCCTGAAGCTTTTTGGCCAGTTTATAACATGCCTGACATTCTTAGATTCATACAACTGTTACCACAAAAAAAATCAGAAGAACAAAGGTTGATTTGGATGGATACATTTTTGCTCAGCTGTTATAAAGCAAAACTTGTTCTTTTACATTGAATGAGTAAATGTTTCCAATTCCAACTTTAGTTTTCGTTCAAATTTATGCCAGTCAAATAAAATGCAGTTTTAAAAGAAATAATGTTAAATGATAGTAAGATTGGAATTTCTTAATGTTGACACTTCGGAAAAGTAGCTGCCCCGGGTTGTGATTAGCATTATTATCTTACTTTCTTTTCTACTATAAATAAATTTGTTTGTGTTATGGTCTCCAACAACAAAAAAAACATTTCTGGGTACTGTGTCTTTCTCAACATGTCGTCCGCTATCGCATTATCATGTTATCAACCGTAGAATTAAGTTGTTCGAATTAGAGCGTGGGATTAAATCAGAATCTCAAAAATTGAAAATCTCTGTCACTATTGAATGTATTTTGAAAACATTAAACTGAGTTTTTTGGTTCTAAAAAAATGGTGTGAGCGTTTTTGAAAAAAATCATGTTCAAATAGTAAGCTTGTTAAAACATTAAATAACTTTGTATAGAACCACTATCAGACCCAAAAAAAGTGATATATGAAAGTATCTTTTAGACGGTCCTGTTATCCCAATTTATGTCTAATGTTTATTTAATGTCTTAATCGTAACCTTATAATTTGCGCGGTGTTTATCTTTTTAATGTTCACATTAAGTTTCTCGACTATCTATTTCTGCAAACGTTTAGGCAATTAACAAAATTTGTATACAGTTAATGTTTATTTATTTTTTTCCAGAAGATGACCCACTTCTTCATAACCATAGCCGTTTTGGTATTCAGCGGTACAGTATTATCTGCCCCACAAGCTACAAAAGGCGACGACCGCGAAGGTAAATCAAGATCGTTTCATTACTTCGACTATTTCGAACCGGAACTCAACTTTGACGCCGCAAACGACGACTACGAATTCGACAACGATATAAGCAGCAGAACGCTTCCGTCCAAAAAGTTCGAAACAGATTACAAGCCCAATACAATTCTCCGATCTATTACATCAGACTGCCACCTCAACCGTACATGTTCGTTCCCAATCTTGGATACGTCTCGCAACCTCCATCTCATTCTTTAAACCGATTTTTGAACGTACCAGTTAGTTTCATCTCTAACGGTAAACCGTCCCAAATTTATCAATGGAACGGAGGAATAGGAGATTACAACTCGCCGCCACCAGCGACTACACCAAAACCAATCCCAGACTCAACCATACATAGACTACCAGGAAAGTATACGTTCAATGGTAAGCCCAACGATATTTATGTGCTGGAAGATCACTACAACTCATTGTACAGTGACGCTTTACAAAACTTTTACCCTTAAATTACGCGCACTTTCTTTTCGATTAATAGAAACGCAAAATTACTTATACCATAAGGTGCAATTTGCGGCAATTTTTAGCAACTGGTTTTAGAACGGCGTTGTTATAATAAAAATAACTCGCACTCAAGTAACCACCGCAATTTCACTCAAATTAGGTAGAGTGTGTTATTATGGACTAAATGACCGTTCGTATAATGAAACAGAAAGTAGGTTATTTATTATTATTGTTAGGAATGTGTCGATTCTTCAGCGTTAACCATAAGAAGATGAAGAAAATTTAATGTTTCTGTTTTTATTTCTTAGTGCAGCTCTGAGGAATTTTTCCGGAAAGAAATACTGCAATAAAAACCATTTGGTTACGATTAAATATCAGATGTAATTATTTCTTTATTGCATGTATGTACATAGAAAGCAAGGCCATCCACTTTAATAGTAATAATATACGATCTATATTTAACAAACTAAAGACCGCTTTAGAATCATTACTTATTTCTCATTATCGACGCCTTTGCAATACGTAATAATTACATCTGATCTACAGCTGCAACATCCATTCATTCTTGTGGTGACTATAATTCGTATTTGATTGTTTAGTGCAAATTAAGACAATGTATATATTAGGCGTAATTGAAATTAAGAAACCAAAGAGCTTTAAATTTAACGTCATGTGATTAATTTAATTTAATTGAAAAGTTTTAATTTATTTTTTTATGTACTAGCAGAGCGTACGTTATAACTTATAAATTAAGTTTAGTGCATGTAAATTACTTTAGTATTTATTGTAGGTAGTAACATTTTAATTAAGCATTAAATTACTGTTTGTTTTATTCGTAATAAAATTGTCTTATGTTAAAATTTTTTCTTTAATGTGGTAATAATTCATCTTAATATTTTACCATTTTTCCTACCTAATTTGTGTTGCGCGGAAGCATGTAGAAATCAAGATTATTTTGCTACAAATTTTTAGTCTTATATAGGATAGTCTCCAACCACTCGGCTCAAAATTGGATATACTCACCAAACTGAACATTTTGCTGTAAGGAATAAAATTCCTATTATTTATTGCATAAAGTAATTGTTGACTTGGGGTATCAAAATGTATGACTAAAGACGCCAAAAGCAAATGCTGAAAATTATTTTTAAAATTTCTAGAATAGGCGCCAGGTGGCATAATCACTTTCAAGAAGTGTAAATCCCGTTTTTTGGAAAATATTTTTATATTACAGATAACTAGCTGAAATAGGTTTTTGATCTATCTCTTTAGGGAAAGTGTTGGGATGCTGAAAGAATTTTGTCAAACTTCGTTAAAAACAGTTTTTCTTAGGCTAGGTTAATTTAGATTACTTTTGTCGCTGTTAGAGAGCGTTTTGCGATAACACTACAAATAAAATAGATTTTCCCAAAAAAATTAAATATAACGATATCACTTTTATTCCAACAAAAGACAGTCAACTAAGGGTCTAACACGGTAGTGAAAACAGCATTTCGATATCTTTTTCCTAACCTAACCTAAAATATGACTTAGAGAAATTGCAACTTGAAATAGTATCGCATCTTTGTCAATAAATTTTCTTGTCGTATCCACCTTTTAGGATAAGTTCCTTTTAAGTATTTACATTCTCTCGCTGTGACATAAGCTGGGCACCCATCGTCCTGGCACCACATATTATGTAAAAAGTTTAGGTACTCGGTCATTAAAGTTCTAACAGCTAACAATTGTACCATCTATAATCCCGCACCAAATGTTTAAGGACCAACAACTTTGATTTTTTATCTATTGCATCACTACGAAATGCAACTTCATCTGTCCATGAACTTCGTAAAAGATCCTCTTGAATCATATCCGCTCCTTAATTACTTATTTATGTTCTTTTAAAATATATTAAACAGGAAGTTTGAGTTGGTCCCTACTCCCTTGCGATTGCCCTGATGCCTATAGGGACCGGGCACATTTTAAATTTTGCGCCTTTCTGGGCCCTCTAGAGAGAATCGTTAACATAACTGTTGGTACTGAAAACATAACCTCATTACACTGGTTAACAAAATCACACTTTTTGTCTGTTGCATGAATTTTTTAACTATTTTTTCCAAATTTGACCCTGTTGATATAGAACCTATCCTGACTTTTTATCTAGTAGCTTGAGTTTGTAAGATGTCATGTGCTTACTAAATTATCACTTATTAGTCAGAAAATCGTTGCAAGTAAAATAGTAAACAGATTTTCTAAATCTATCGGAATGTCGTCGTCAACAAAAACCTGTGCAAACAATCCAAATATGTTTTGATTTATTTGTTCAAATAATGTCGTTTGAATGTGTCCGACTTTGTAAAATAAGTCTATGTAAACTTTGGGAAGTCATTAGAAATATGTGTCTAACCGTAGATTCCAAATTTAATGTGTCATAGCTGTGTCGAGTCTTTACGTTTGTGGTCAAATAAAAAGAGACCTACTTTAAATACCGAAGTCTCATGATCTGATGTGAACCATCAAACTATCACCATGACTGTTATCTTTGTGTTGTGAATATTACCGGAAGAAACCGCAAAAATCTTTTCAAGTGGATTTATCCTAGATTTCCAATGCCAAACCACTACATTCAGTTTAATATTGTTAGAAAGATAGTGATGACAGTAACGATTGTTACCTTCCAAACCTAGACTGTTCAATCAAAATGACTTGATCAGAGATCTTGGACTTTCTAAATAAGGATCAGAACTCGTAGCTCTTCGGTTGAAAGAAAAGAATTTAGTAACACCAGATACAAATATATTGTAGACGCGAAAGGAATTTACCACCTTTCTTTTCTGAAGACAATGATTTTGTATCTTGCGACAAGATTTTGGTTTAATGATTGCAATGGGATTACACAACTATGGTCCCATTTGTGGTGTATTAGACACCAGGCAGAATAGCTGGTAGATGAGACACGGGTGTGTGGAAAGAGACGAGAGGACGGACTTAAAAAGATGAGACGTATTTGTTAACTGGTGTCCTCTAAATGATTATAAACGTAACAAATAAAGTATTTGTGTTAAGTTCTCGGTTATAGTTGTTATTAACAAACCATTTCGGTACCTCAGACATAACAACTGGCGACGATTGGATAAATACTTTTGGCGTCCCAAAAGGACAAAACAGCTGTCGAGTGATTCTCAGTGTTTGTTTGCTATTGTACAACCTCTTGTGAACTTTACTGCAGGCAATTCGAAATTTTTATATTTGCCAACTGTAATGTTGGCTATAATTATTGAAGGATCGACTTATGTAACTGCTTTACATACCTGTCGACAAAGTTGCTTAAAATTTACCAATTTTGAATGTTGCTGCTTTAGAAAACAGGACTACAGATGACTCCCGGGCAGACATCGAAAACACATTATCTCAGATTACCGCACCTGTTTTCTTATTGGATGGTATGTGTAGGAAAGATAATGGTTAAATTTCTAGATAAACGGGTGACTGGGTTACTCCTTGATTCATTCTAGAGAGACGAATTTATTTAGTTACTCAAAAAAATGTTAATCTTTTTTGTGAGTTTTGAGATAAAATCTAAAAATATTATTAATCACAGAGCAAAACTTTTATACCAAACTAAATCTAACAATATATATACTATTCCATTTAAAAGCAAAGTATTTTTGAACAATAGTTTGCCGAAAATTATGGAAGATTATGTCTAATTTATTTTCTATTCAAATAAAGCCATAAGACAAGAAACACACAGCTTGTGGCCACCTTGTATAAAGCAGCTGGTATAAGTTGTCACCTCCGTTTTGGGATACGCCAATTCTTTATTGCCTTCCTTTACGAAATATTTCATTCAAAATGAACGTTCCGAATTAATTTTCAATAAATAATATTTTTTATAAAATAATTTTTTTCACCATGTTTCGCAACTTTTTTTCAAAAATTCTTGCATATTCGTACTCCCCAGTTCATTGGCTTTCTAAATATATAGGTCTCATCGTGTGGGCCAAACTGAACTCGAGCCGATGCTTACATTGCTGCATAGAGGATGACATGGTCTTTCCGAAAATGAAACTTTTGACCCCCATTGCCATGTAAAATTTTCAAGTTGCTTCCTGTTGCTGGTGGAGATAGAAAGAGTTGATTTATACCAAAATTAAGAATTTAAAAATAAAAATTGACTAGTTAATGAATTTTATTCCATACTAATACTTTTTTTGGTTTATATAGAGACATTGAGTATGTATATGTATTTTTAATTATAACATTATTATAAAAATTTTTAAAAATAGTTTTTTTTTTCAGTGTGAAACAAATCAGAATATTTTAAATTGCTTAATAAATCTGCGTTACCTTTATTTTATTTTTTTTATTTTTTTGGTTTTTTATTTTTTTCGTGCCATATTATTACAAAGAAGCGAATTCGTAAATTATATTCCATATCGACGGTGTCAATGCAATACCAAATATAAAGTCAGTCACGACTTAATAGGAGATGAATATAACGTTTTATTGATATTTCATTACTTATAATTTCGAAATTTCTTCACTACTTTGTTTATTTGTTTGTCTTCTTCATCTTGGTCTGAGCAGTTACCTGAAAATGTCGTCAAGTTTTATTTTAACCGTAGAATTAAAAGTAATTGATCGCATCAAAAATGTCAAATTTTGCAGATACGAGGTATAACATTGATACCGTCGATAGGCTGTATATCGTACGTGTGGTAAGCGGACCTTTAATATTACATTTAAACAGTAGATGGATGTTTCACTTTCATAGATCACTTATCAACTTTGACATTTTAAATGGAAACATATTTTTTATTTTAAATCTACGTGAAAAATTATGGTGGCTATGTATACGGAGTCTTACTAAAAAAGTGTACTTTTTGAGATATCGATTTTTAAACACCTTTTTGGGTAAATATCGGTTTTCAGATATTTCCAGGTTATTATTTTAAATATCAAACTCAAATTTTATTTACACTTAAGACGATAACGACCTTATCCTGTCCATGGTTTAAAACTTGATTGCTTATACAGGGTTTATGAGAAAAAAATGTCAAACTCTCTAATCGAAAAAGATGAAGAACTTGATAAAATCAAATAAAACATCCTGCATATTTTTTCCAGGTCTACAACTTTGCTATTGATGTCTGTCTACCAAAACTCAATCGTTAGCTGTGAAACTAGTTTTCTTATCAAAAATACACGTTTTATTCGAAATTATAAAATGATATAAAAATATCATCAAAATTAGAACGAAATCGCTGGACAGATATTATTTTAAAAGCCAAAAGAAATTTCTGAACAAACTGGAAATGTCAAATACGAGAAGATTTTTAAAAATCGTGTCAGCATTCAAAATTTGTTTTTGTCAGATATTGATATGGTGTTGTACACGATAAGGATGGATCAAAGGAATGGAACACTAAACTGCAGCGTCTATTTAACAAAAGGAAAACACCAAAAAACTTTACTCGAACACGTGTTTTTGAAACACGTGTCCGAGTAAAGTTTTTTGGTGTTTTCCTTTTGTTAGATAAGGATGTAATTTGTTTTTAAGTAACACCTACTTATATACAGAGGTCTTCAAAGTTCCAACGTTATCTGCTACTTGTCGTACTCACAGATAAGGTTCTCAACCGATGTAAAATTGCATATCCTCTTCAGTACAAACACGTTTCCTAGTATTTTTCTGGTAATTGACAATTGTAGTTTTTTTGGAACTCGCCTTGGGGATCACGTTGTAGTTCCTAATTATCTGCTTTATGAGTTGCCAATAAACAACTTCCATTCGATTTTCCGGTGCAATAAACCGTACTAACTAATTCTACTATCGAATATTCACTCATTATTACTAACAATACAAAGATACAATAAAATTGTAATAGATATTTTAAAAAGTATCATTTTTTGAGTAAGTCTCGTATACATAGTCACCATAGATTTTACGTAGATTCAGAATAAAAACAAGTTTTCATTTAAAATGTCAAAGTTGACAGGTGGTCCACGAAATTGGGACATCCTATATAGTTGAAAATATTTGTCTTTGAGGAACCTAAAATAATGGTAAAATCTGATTATGAAAAAAGGTACTTTTTAAAAGGCAATATCAAGATCCGCGTACTACACAGACAGTTTTTACATTTATGTGTTTCATTGTGGAAATTTAACACTAACAATAATCGAAAAAAATACAGGTGAAAAGCTACGTCTTTCTCTGGTTAAGGTATTCTAACCTACATAGTGTACATTCATGAAATTTAAAACTTGGACACCACAATTTCTGTAAACCAAAGGTTTGCACATTGTGAAGCGGGCTTAAAGGTATCATTTACAATTCTAACAGCAGGTAGTCTCAGCAGGGGTTATCTTATAGAAGGACTGCAGAATGAATCATTACACTAAGCACGTTTTAGAAAATAGGTAATTTACGTTGCTTACTTAATTTTTTCTTTAAAGAATATATTTGAAGGTATCGCTAATTAAACACCATAGCTCGATTAATTATCGAATCAAAATTTTGTTTAGGAAATGTTTACAAAATAAAATTAGAAATAATTTTGATTTAAAAAACGTCTACAAGCAATAACTTTTAAATTAAATCAAAAACTAAACATGGTTATTTGGGTTGACTGATTATTACTTATTTTTAAATAAATCTAACCTACTAATTATTGTAAGTTATTAAAAAAATCATTAAACTCTCTATTCATAATATTTAGTCCTTACAAAATGTATATTTTATGACGTTTCATTTTTTCTGTAGTTAATATAAAAGTGAAAATAAAAACTAAGGCAATTCTTATTGTCAACGTATATATTTAGTTTTTGACAAGAATTTATTACATAATTATAATTAAGATACCAAGTTATAGTTTAAAATTAAATGAAAACGTTTTTTTTAAATAAAGGTATTACTATATAAATAAATATAAGAAATCAATAATGGGTGTGACCTCCATTATTATTGATACATTCTTGGAGGCGTCTGCTCATTGACGCTATCAAGGTATCAATATAATTAATATTAATCGTTTCCCATGCGGTATCAATGGCTGCAATTAGTGCATTACGGTTTACTGGTATAAAATTTGGCCCTTGTTGTCTTCGGATAACAGCAAGTATTCGAGCCCAAACATTTTCGATAATGTTAAAATCTGGGCGATAACGTTAAGTCGTTAATTATAGTTACATAACTCTCCTTTCATAAGATATAGTTCATATTAATATGCTTATTGTAAAGCTTCGTACACACCTGAACAACAAACCGAGGAAGAAACAGAACAACGAACCGAACGGCAATCGGAACATTAATTTGGACGGTGCTACGTACGAATTTTAGAACAGATTCGCAAGTCCTGATTGTTCCACGAACGGTTTGCGGCGTTCCCGCAACTTGTCGGTTTTTCTCCGACATTAAAGAAAATGCGCGCGAATGCGTTTGCAGGTTTGGACGAATCTAAACAAAACGGCGAACAAACTTATGCGGGAGAATTAAATTATTTATTTTTTGTCCTCCCTTTTGTGGGTTTGTTGTGTTTTAGGTAATATTATGGAGTTGGGCGTAGAAATTGGTTGGTACTATCTTCTTGTTTTCCGCAATTTTCTCTTCTCAATAATAAATATATATGAACTGAAAACTACTGAAAATAATTATGGGAACAGCACAAACGTTCCGTTTGTTGTTCGGATTGTGGAAATCATAAAAGATCGTTTGTCGTTCTGTTTGACTTTCGGTTCGTTGTTATGTTTGTTGCTCGGTTTGTTGTTCAGGTGTGTACGAAGCTTTACAACTTAAGCAACAATTTTTGGCGAATAAAGATTAGTTTGTGATGTAATATTAGAAACACAAATTTATATCATATCAAATTTATGACAACTTAAAACCAAGAACGTGTATGTTATTGCTAAGAAATTATTAAGGAAAAAGCGCAATTGCAGTGTAAATATTTATAATTAGATATTTTCGAAAGTTTATAAGTCCTCTATTGTAATCTTAATACTTAAAAGAAAATCCTGTCCATTAGCATTATAAGGAAATGGCTTTTACTTTATGAATAAGTTTCAATAACAATAGAATATCCTTGCTTGTTTAATTTACTTCCTTTGAGTCATATTGCTCTAAGGGTTGTTACATTGGTCATTAGAAGTATGTAATAAATAAACAATTACCTACTGTTTGAGAAGGGGTAGTGTGAACCAATAAATAAAGTAAGAAATGTAAATTCCATTTTAGTTTAAAATTTCAAGTGTTGTGAAAATGCCACCTCATCTCGGTGCTGATTTGAAAGCGCGGATTGTTTCGGAATTAGCGGCGGGCCGTAGCGTGCGTGAAATTTCACGTATGTTAGATATACCAAAAGCACCGTAGGGCATTACCGAGTAAAATGGAATCTTGAACACACTTTGGAAAGAGCCATCGGAAGTGGTAGACCTAAAGTATCTACACGTGCTCAAGATCTCGAGTTGTTTCATTACGTAACAGAACAACCATTTGCTACATACTCCAGGGCTATAGCAGATACACATTTTCCCGGATGCCGTATAACTGCACAAAAAGATTAAAGGAGATGGGAATAAAGAAGTATAATGCTGCTGCGAAAGAAGTTCTCAGTGACGAAAATATGAGACGTCGTCTGGAATTTGCAAGGCGATATGTGAACGAACCTTTGGAATTTTGGAATCGAGTGATTTTTAGCGACGAAAAAACGTTCAATAGCCGCAAATGGACCACTAAAAGTTTTTAGAATGGAAGGAACTCGTTACGAAAATAATCACATATGTCCTAAAAAACGAAGTGGTTATTTTTCTGTGAATGTGGGGTTGGGTTAGCGCGCGGGGTCCAGGAGTTTGTTGGGCTATCGATGGACGTCTTGATTCTGCTGCGTATTTAGATATTTTGGAAACTATTATGAAACCTTCAGTCGAAGTGTTTTATCCAGACGAAGATTATATTTTCCAACAAGTAAGTATTCTTATTTCACTATACTTTCTCCAAAAAATAGTTCGGGATCTGTTGAATTAACATTTTCATAATGTATTTTTGTTGTTAAAGGACAACGCCCCTATTCATACTTCGCGGGTTGTGCGCAATTGGATACGAGAAAATAACTTGGAGCTGTTACCCTGGCCAGCAAAAGCCCAGATTTTAACATTATCGAAAATGTTTGGGCTCGAATACTTGCTGTTATCCGAAGAAACAAGGGCCAAATTTTATACCAGTAAACCGTAATGCACTAATTGCAGCCATTGATACCGCATTGGGAAACGATTAATATTAATTATATTGATACCTTGATAGCGTCAATGAGGAGACGCCTCCAAGAATGTATCAATAATAATGGAGGTCACACCCATTATTGGTTTCTTATATTTATTTATATAGTAATACCAAAGAATATTAAATAAAGGTAAAGAAGCGACAATGACAAAAATAATGTAGTGCGCATGTATCTTCCCAAAATGGAGGATTTTGTTGTCACAAACGAACCTAACCTGAGTTACCATAATTAAATCTTAGAACTCTTTCGTAATCTGTGCAATAAATACTATTAAAGAACATTAATACTTTTTCTTTGCTATTATCGCGGTTATAGTGATTAATTACATAAACATGGTACGTGTAAAACGTGGCTTTATTTGTGCTGTAAGAGGATGCACTTCTAAAAGAAATGGACTGCAAAGTTTATTTTATTTTCCTAAGGATCCTAATAGGTAAATATTCATTGTGCAATTGTAAATTTGTATTCAGTTATAAAGAATTAGTTCAGTGAAATGTATCTCATATGTTTTACAGACTTTTGGAATGGATTTGAGCCTGTAATCGCCCGAATTGATTGAAAAGGATGAGAAATTTGTTAGACAAACACAAGTTTGTGGTAAACACTTCGAAACAAAAATGTTTCTGAATGATTTACAAAATAGATTGCAACCTAATGCAATACCAACGTTGTTCTTATCTGAGGAAGAAGAATTAAATGCAACGGCAGTGTCCATGAGTATGAGTCCATCCAGCTCTTATGCGTTACATAATTCAAGGTATATTTCACTTATTAATTTGTATATAATGAATGAGAATGAATTAGTTAAAAAAAGAAACCAATGTTTCTTTGTTCACTACACGAAGACCTATTTGCATGTTCAACATGCAGCAATTGGTTGTAAAAATTAAAGCATGCAGTTTACAATAGATAAATTTTGATATTTTTTACAGTTCTACAGAAACGAACAATTTTGAAGATTTGCCATCTACAAGCTTATCGTCACCAATATCTATTCAAACAGAAAACAGTTTTTCAGCAAATTCACCTAGAAAAAGAAAGTTAAGAGAAGATTTAAAACAACTGAAATCAGACAATAAAAAACTTAAAATAGAAGCAGCGAAAAATCTAGATGACATAACGACTGATGATTTTAAAAAGTTATGTGAAAAGTTTTTACCTTCATCGAATGCAAAATTGGTGCAAGCGCAGGTCTTAAAGATAATGGCAAGCGATATTCAGATGAATACAAGAGATTCGCATTACAACTTTATTTCATAAGTCCAAAAGCTTATAGATTCCTCAGTAAAACTTTTATTTTGCCATGTGTAAGAAGCCTTCAACGTTATACACATGGAATGAATTTCGAGCCTGGTCTATTAGATATGGTGTTCGACACATTAAAATTAAAAGTTTCTAATATGACCCAAATAGAAAAACATTGTGTGTTGTGTTGGGATGAGATCAACATTAAAACAAATCTGTTTTATAATTGCTCAAGAGACAAAATTGTTGGTTTTGTTGACAATGGTAATGAGAGAGAGTTTGTACCAACCCAAAAGGTTCTTGTTTTAATGTTAAGGGGCTTATTATCCGATTGGAAGCAACCTACTGCTTTTTTCTTTTCCAAATCTTCATGTTTCAATACAAAACAAATTTTAACTCAATGTTTAAGTAGATTATTTCAAATTTCATTAAATGTTAAATGTATTGTTAGTGATCAAGGTTCCAATTTTGTAGAAACAATGACTTCATTGGGGATATCATTCGATAAACCTTATTTTACTTATTCTGCCGAAGATGGAGTAAAACATATTTATGTTTTCTACGTTCCTCCACATTTGATTAAATCAGTCAGAAATGCACTTAATTGCAATTATATTTCTTATTTACAAAAGGAAAGGGCATGCTGGAATTTTATCGAACATTTTTATAGTTCTGACAAAACGAAACCATTAAGAATTGCAAAAAATCTCACTGATAAACATATGGCACCAAATACTTGGGATAGAATGCGTGTGTCTTTAGCAGTGCAGGTTCTAAGTTCTAGTGTTGCTGTAGGTATTTCTACATATGTTGCATTTAACGCATTACCACCTGATGCTATGGGAACAGCTGAATTTATAGAAAATTTTGATAGACTTTTTGACATGTTCAATTCTTCAAAGCATAGGGCAAAAAAACATAATTTACCATATAATGGAGCTAACTATCAAATAGAGTTTTTAAATGATATGTTACAATTTCTGATGTCTATAAAAATAATTAATAAAAAAACAAGGATGTCACAAATTCTTTTAAATGCTTTAAAGGGTGGTGTCAAAATATTAGTGCCTTAAAGTTATTATGGGAGGACTTAAATTTTGTACCTAACGTTAAATTCCTACTGACTAGAAAATTAAACCAAGACTGCCTTGAGAACTTTTTTGGAGCAGTACGTGCTAAATGTGGAAATAATAATAATCCCACGGCTTTTCATTTTATTTGTAGTTTTAAAAATTTATTTTCCTTAAATTTAATTGAGCACAGTGAAAGAAGTAATTGTGAAAAGGATTTTGAAACTTTACTGAATGAATTAAATTCTACTAACACGATTGCTTCTGGTCCTATAATTGAACAGCATGAAATATATTTGCCAAAAGAGAATGACTACAAACAGACTGATCTTCCTTATGAAAATGCTGTGCATTATGTTAGTGGGTATCTAATTAGAAAATGTTTGAGTAAACATTCGTGCAACAAATGTTTAGTGTACAGTAATTGCATCAAAGAATTAAGTCCAAGTACGATCATGTGCCATTTAAAAGCTTATGAGACTAAGGAAAATAAGGAATTTGGTAATTTATGTATGCCAGGGTTAGGTTTTATAAATTTTGTAAAAGAAATGGATATTTGTTTTGTACAAAATTTTGAAAATCTTGCAATTAAAAATAATGTAGGTTTAAATTTTATAAAACTGTTCGATAAAATTTTATTTTCTTTGCCATGTGAAGAATTTCCAAAATTTTATTTAATGAAATTGTTTTGCAAGTTAAAAATTTTTTATACCTTAAAAAAAGCAAACAATGAATTTAAAAGTGCCCCCAGAAAGTCGAGAAAAATCATTACTGTTTCTAGTTTATAAGATAGTGTGAAATTCGTTTCAATAAACTATTTAAAATCTTTCTTGTAAATTTTATTAATGATTTTTCCCTAGAGAGATGTATTGTATGATTGAATAAACGGTGTATCAAAAATAAGTATATACATGGGAAGTTATTATAAAAATGTGTATATAAATTATACCTTTGTAGTTAGGTGATTTCAGTCTTGAAAAATTGATAATCTAACATTTCCGCATAAATTTTATTTTATTTCCAAGTGAAAGATTTTCCCATAATTTGATCTAATTAATTTTAAATTTCAAAACTAACAAAAATTTCGTTTGTATTTAATCGCCGAATAATATAAAAACAAAACCTCAGTTACGCCCATGTACTAAACAAGCCCCATGTTATACTAAGTAAGAACGCCAATGAATTTGTAGTTTCAAAATTGCCGAAGGTCATTCAGAAGTATTATTTGTAATGTACGCAAAATCGACTCAGTGTCGCTTCTTTACCCTTAATATTCTTTAGTAATACCTTTATTTAAAAAAAGTTTTCATTTAATTTTAAACTATAACTTGGTATCTTAATTATAATTATGTAATAAATTCTTGTCAAAAACTAAATATATACGTTGACAATAAGAATTGCCTTAGTTTTTATTTTCACTTTTTATATTAACTACAGAAAAAATGAAACGTCATAAAATATACATTTTGTAAGGACTAAATATTATGAATAGAGAGTTTAATGATTTTTTTAATAACTTACAATAATTAGTAGGTTAGATTTATTTAAAAGTAATAATCAGTCAACCCAAATAACCATGTTTAGTTTTTGATTTAATTTAAAAGTTATTGCTTGTAGACGTTTTTAAATCAAAATTATTTCTAATTTTATTTTGTAAACATTTCCTAAACAAAATTTTGATTCGATAATTAATCGAGCTATGGTGTTTAATTAGCGATACCTTCAAATATATTCTTTAAAGAAAAAAATTAAGTAAGCAACGTAAATTACCTATTTTCTAAAACGTGCTTAGTGTAATGATTCATTCTACAGTCCTTCTATAAGATAACCCCTGCTGAGACTACCTGCTGTTAGAATTGTAAATGATACCCTTAAGCCCGCTTCACAATGTGCAAACTTTTGTTTACAGAAATTGTGGTGTCCAAGTTTTAAATTTCATGAGTGTACGTAACAAATACCTATCACCAATCTCATTACAAGCAGAAACTTTTTCATTACATCACTCAGTAGTTGAAAAATAATACACAAAGAAATATGCACTTACCTTCAGCAACTTTATCACACCATCAAAAAATAAAAATAATCGCAATTTTAACCATTACCTCTCAAAAATACGGGGTTTTCTTTGATAAACAACGTCTCTTACAGGGAATTAAAAATGAATGCTAATTTCGGTGACGCGTCAATTGGACGTGATCAATAGGACACACGATAATCGGACGCGTGCAACAATTGGACGGTGTTGGTTGGTAGATGTGATCAGAGGTGAACGGTGTTGGTTGGTAGGTTACAGTTATTACAATTTTCTTCTTTAAAAAATTACGTTTTCATATGATTTAGAGAAAACGGTGTTCGTTGGTAAATGTGATCGGGGGTGAACGGTGTTGGTATGTAGGTTACAGTTATTACAATTTTCTTTTTTAAAAAAATTACATGTTTTCATGTGATTTGGGGTAAACGTTGATTGGTAGGTGTTATCGGTTCACCATGTCATCAACATTTTTTTATTTGTGCTTTTTGTATGCGCGGCATTTTTACAAAGTAAAATTATGGAAGAAAAATTTTAATTATTAAACAATGTGCAACCATTACTTACAATGAGTGCTATGAATGTAAAAAACACTTATTTTGTTTTTCATGCATACCTATATATACAAACATGTACATCTGCAAACAAAAAAATAAGGTAAAAAACATCATCTTGCTGTTATCAGCTACTGTTCCTAGAATTCTGGTAGTATTTCCTCGTTTCATGGCGATGCATATACGCTGTAGTAAAAATATTTAGCATGTTAATCGCCTGAAACAATGATAAGAAAGGAATCTACTGTTGCAATTGTACTATTGTCTGTATCGTCCAATTGTCACGAGTCTAATTGTTGCACGCGTCCAACTGTTTCACGCGTCCAATTGACCTATTATCCTAATTTCAAAATTATTTACGTTGTTTCACTGTGGAACATGTTACATTGTGGAAAACTCTCCCCTATATGACGCAAATCAAGCTTCTGTGGGATCTGTATTCAAGCCAAAACTTTTTGGTTCTGTTGATAAAGTAGATTCATGAGATTGCGCACCTTGTAGTTTAAGAATTATTCGTCTTGTTGTACGACGTTTAGTCGGTTTGTGAGGTTGTACTGTGTGTACGCTAACCGTTTTTTTATATTTAATATTTGTTATTCAAGCCATTAAATATTTCACTCCTGCGTTACTTATTATTGCTTGTGTAGCAGTTCCAATTCAACAGGTTCCCCTAGACATAATGAATTGTCAAATTATACTAAACCATTGTTTGGGATATACTGCATGCTTGAATATAATTGTAGCAGGGATGAGTGTATCAATAGAAAGTCCAATAAATCTGACGTTTTAACAACTATACACAGAATGAAGCATAGTGGACAACCCAAAATAAATGCAGGTAAATTTGAGATTAAGACTTTGAGACCGCTTGGTCCATCAAAATGAAATTCTTATGCCTATGAATTTTTTCATGAAACGCATCCATTTTGTTGTAAATCGTCATTAAATGACGCTAGAGTATACTTTTTTATTATTGTGCTTTTCTTCCTTTCTATTTTTTAAGTTTTTTTATTATTGATTTTTTGAAAAAAAGTAATTCTTCATAAAAAGTTCTGCATCGTCCAAAACTTAAAATGCAACCATCAGATATTATTTTTTAAAGCCGCATACAAGGTTTGTCAAGAAATGTTAAAGTAACTACCATTACTTTTTACCATACAGAAGAATGTTATAATGAAAAGTTGTTTTGAAATAATAGTATATTATGCAATGAGATGTATTAAGACATGAGCAAGTAGTCATTACATGCGAATTGCATACATTATTTTTTCTACGACCCCATATGTTAATTAGAAACGCTAATTTTATAATTGAGCACCTACTATAGTTACGAATTATGAAATTTGCTAAATTTATGTTTGACTTTTAGCCACAGCACCAGTCGACAAGTGTAATAAGCAACGGTGTATTTCTATTGGTTCTGAATTTGTATCTTACTCATGGAACATTTGATAATTACGTAATGTCGCAATTCTATTAGTTCTAAATCTATATCGTAATGAATTTCATTATAGTACAGATTGTAAAACTCTATAATATATCATTTACAATACAGGAGTAGAAAAAAAGTTATATCTAAACTTGAAATTACAGATTTTTAACATGAAAATTCAGGTTTGGTGATTATTTACTAATCATTCCGTATTACTTGATACATTAACATACCTGACATGAAATATTTGACACTGAATGTCAGAGTTGGTATGATGTATACAATTACAATAAAATGTTTACAAAGAGAAGGTGGACATATCGAAGCCTTAGTAGATTGAATTAAGATTAGTTAAGTTTTTGTGCAAGCGTAGGAGAAGCTTCTATTTCGTGGACACCTGCCCGGCTGAAATTCCACACTTGGAAATTATTTGAAAATACTTTACCCATTATTGCGTATATTGCAATATTTAATTCCGGGAATCTATATGTAAATACGAAGAAAATTAATGAAGATTTTAAAATGTGGTGTAAATATGTCGATAAAGGGGGTTTTGTATTTATCGTAATAGTCTTTTACGTTGCAAGTCCGGTAGAGGACTTAATAGACTTCATCCTGTTCTTTCACTCATGTCTTTCTCTTTTAAAAAATATACCTAGATATGTGTATTATAATACAAAAAAATTATCAATTTTAAATCATATTATCTTGGTTTCCTTAGTTAAATATGATTGTTGCTCGAGTGTCACTGTCAAATAGGTAAAATCCTAATAGTGTCAGTATCTGAAATTATGGAGGTTACGAATGAGATTCATATGTTGCTAGGAAAAACCAATTACGGCATCTTATAACCCGTAATTTACCAGCCGCAAACAAGTCTAGGCTAAAACACGTTTCCCTATGCGCTTGCGCGTTTCTCGTGTGCGCATGCGCATACTTCCGTACAAATTATTTTTCTTTTATTGAAACCACCTTGATATTGAAGTATTTTGAATTTTAAAGTGTCCGTTGTATCGGTTGTACATAACATTTTGTGTACACCTCTACCACGAAATATTTTAGTGTCCTATAGGTTATATAACTTTCCTCTCGTTGGATTTCGCGGCCTTGGTATACAAATAACTATTGTTTCTGCGTAAATATGTGTGTGATGTTTCTATACTAAATATTCTTGGATTTTCCCATTTTAAAATATATAATTATTATACAGAGTGTAACAAAAAGGTAGGTCATAAATTAAACCACATATTCTGGGGGTAAAAATAACTCGATTGAACCTAACTTACCTCAGTACAAATGTGCATGCAAAAAAAGTTACAGGGTGTCAAAGTTATAATTCTTGAAAAGTTTTTTGGTAATATTTCCCTTACTAAAAGCACGATTTCAACGAAATTTGGTATTCAGCAGTTTTGATGTACATTGTAGAGGACGCCACCAGCAGCACTTCGCATACATTAAAATGTTCATAACTTTTTTGCCCCTCGGTATATTAGATTGTTCGAAGATTTTCATTCCTTGACGTGATGAGCTTAAAAAAGTATACTTGAAAGATGTCGATTCGGCCAATCGTTTCCAAGAAAATCAACACTGAATCTTCAGTTGTTAATCTTCAGATACGACCTCTTTATTTTACCACAAAAATTCCGAATAACAAAAAATAAAGTATAAATGAATTTTTAAGTTATTGGCAGGTCCCAAAATTTTTATTTAATCTTACTTATTTACAAAAAAAATTATAACTTTGACGCCCTGAACTTTTTTTTGCATGCACATTTGTACTGAGGTAAGTTAGGTTCAATCGAGTTATTTTTAGCCCCAGAATATGTAGTTTAATTTATGACTTACCTTTTTGTTACACCCTGTACATTCATTACGTATTTAAATTGCAAGATTGTTAAAAAAATTAACAAATGGAAAGATCATCATATCCCTTATGTGTATAAAGAATGAAGAAATCTTGGACGCAGATACGAGTCAGGTTTTTTATTCTATTCAATGTCCACTTTTTAAACGAATGACATGTAAAATTGAGCAGACATCTTTTCTACTTTAAAAATTATGTAATTCGTGATCAAATTTTCGACAACCTATATGCCATCCAGTTATTGTTAAATGTGACTTTCAATATTAAGTTTCATTCTTGTACTTTTTCTACCCCATCGCTTGAAATATTGAAAATAAGGTCCATCAAAAGTCAAAAATTTAAAAAAATCAAAACATCCATTAAGAAACACAAAGATAGGTATTAAGTCTTGAAAAAATCAATAACCATTTAACCTTGTGCTGGGCTACATGAACAAAAATGTGCCTGTACACTTTAATCTTCCCTTGCTGTTTCCACCATTTTCTATCTGATGTTAACTCGACTATCGTATCCCTAGGATTTAGTCTAAGTATTTAGTTTTGTATGCTTCATACTCAGTTTCCTAAAATCTGTCCCATGCTAACCGAATTCCCTTAATCTTGATGATTTGAGAGACGATATAATTTGAAGTAAATTCTGTTACGTTACTAATGTTCAGGAATGTTGGAATAATACAACGTCGCGCTACCCTACCTCGTATTGACGAGGGTTATAATATGATCGGAAAAGGATATGCAGTGCTGGAAATTGGGTATAGGATCGCGCATAAAGCAGTGCCATAAACCCTTAATTGGATCTATCCTTGTCGGGATCACATGGAGTATCCACCCGTTAAGTGCAGAATAAGTTCGTCATGGCAAATTAACGGTGGGGGTTGAGTTGTTGTTGAAAATGGAAAACAAACACTAACTTATTAGTGTTTCCTCTATTTTTGTACTTGCTGTTTAAATCTTAATAATACATAATTTCATTTTGAATGAAAGCTAAAGATACATCAATCATTTTTACAAAACCTTCAACAATTACTCACCACATTTGGGACAATGGAAATGAACTCTTAAAATAAAAGCATATTTGTTGAAACCTTCAAATATTATACATATTAAAATTGGAGAACCAACAAATTAGAACTCTCGTCGATGATATTTTTCTGGATCAAAATACGAGGTAACAACAACTCTGTTGCTAAACTTACGACCTGTTAAAGCCTGCTGAGCTTTCTGGCAATCCAACACCGAATTAAATTCGACAAACACCTAAAAAATTTAGAATCGAGTATTTTGGGCGAGCCAATAATTTTTTAAATACCTTTCCACATCCGGGGACATCAACGCCCTCGATTGGTCGTGGAATTTCAATACTTCTAACCACACCATACTTATTGCATTCTTCTTTAATGTCTTCTAGGATATCCTCGTATTCTTCTTCGTCCTTCAGTTCGTCTGGAGTAACCTAAAAGAACGACATAAATTAGTAAGACAATATAATAAACACGCACTTTACCATGTTGAGTAAGCAAAGTACTTCAGTTGCAGGACCAGACGCACCAACCAAACTAAGCCCAGGAACTTGGATCTGTACACTCGGTATAATAGTAGTATTCTTTGCACCAACGCTTGCTCTCTGTACAATTAGCTTCTTATCTCCTAGTTGCATACCATTTAATCCTGCAATAGCCTAAAACACAGTAATCGTTACTTAACTTTTATATTAATACGCGACTAATTTACCTGATCAGTCATAGTAATGTCAATGTATTCTGCAAATGCATAGCCTTTACTAAGACCGGTAGCCGAATCTTTCACCAGGTTAAAAGCACGCAGTTGTCCGAATGACATAAGCAATTCTTTGACCTAAAATTCATGATCTATCAGTATGGAAATTTTCCCCAAATTTGGCTTTCGAAATTCATCATTTAAAGTCTTCTTTAAAGTATGAATTTGCTTATAACAAAGTACGTATTTTATCTTTATGAAAACTACGTACTTCATTAATTAATAATTAAAATCTATACAATAATAATTTTTTTGGAAAAATTTAATGCTCCACATTTCGTTAATTATGATCTATTTTTATGAGAACGTTCAACAGTTACTTACGCTACTTTGATTTAATTTCAGTTTTTTAATGTTAATTTTGTATCAGATAAGGGTTCAAACTTGCCTGCACATCCACAAGGGATCAAGTATTTTGTGGCAGTGATTTCATATTAACGACCTTGTCCCAAACCCTAGCTATAGGGCAAACAAGCAAATTATGTATGAGTAAAAGTTTACACGTATTTTATTACAATTTTTTATTTATGAAAAAAATAATTATCACTAACGATATGTAGTTATACCTGATACTCATACACATGCAGTAGAATTTATCTGAAAAACCTGCAAATAAATAATGACCTGGAAAACTAAAAAAACCGAAATTTTTCACGATAAAACCAAAAAGAAAACCGGCTCAACACTGTAGCAGAAATAATTTTATTCTAATTCGTTTGCTGAAAACGCTGAAAAATACATTCAAAATTTTGCGATTCGCTGTACTCTAAATAAAAGCTGAAAACGACGAAAAACCTGAAACTTTTTGCTGAAATAGAAATTTTTTTTTGTTGAATCACCTGCAAAAATAAGCTGAAATGCAAATTTACAGGTTCTGAAGATAAAAGTAGCCAAAAAGTGAACGCCACTTTGTTTTTAATTGTTTACTTTTAATAGAAAGTCTTCGGTCAAATATGGCAAATATAGAAATTGAAAACAAAAAAAATTAAGTTCGATAATTTATGTGCTTACTAATTTATTTTCTTTTATGTCCCCGCTTTTACTTCAATTTGAATTTTTAATTTTTGATTTAATACTGTGAGCTTTTGAAGAATAATTATCTTATATTGATTAATAATAGGCATTATTGAATAGATTTGGAAAAAGGAGACAATTTCGGAATTATTGCGAAAAAATAAATGAAAAATTGTAGTATGTCTGCAACGTCCTATAAAAACTATCTTGGTTTTAAGATTCAATGATGCCCACCATTAATAAGTTTGATACGAATCGGATTGTGAATATCCAGGACCTAAAACCTAAACTCCAAAATTTTCGCCATATATTTTTAAGTTATTATTGTCAATATCTGGTCAGCAACTGCTAAACTGAAAATTGTTCGCTTATACGTCTGTAATTACTCATACTGTTGTTCTCTATGAAAAAAATTATAAAAATGCAAATAAAATTGACGTATTTGTTTATAGGTTGCAAGTTTTTCGCGAAACTTAACCATTAGAAAGCGTCTGATAACCCAAAACAAACAATCAATGAAGGAACGTCGTATAACTTCGTTAACTGCTAACGAATTTATACAAGCAGCAATAATTTGCTTATGCGGACAACTTTTACCATTAAACTTACCTGATCTTCGTTTAAATAATTTGGTAGACCTCCGATGAATATTTTGTGTGGCGAATCAGGCACAACTGTGCTGATTACACCAGCTGGTACTGACAGAGCTGTTTCTGACATACCTGGCATTGGCTGATAATCGTGTGGTCTTCTGATTTTTAAACTCTGACCTGAAACAAATCGAAGATTTATGTTAGAGAACAAAATCAAAAAATATTAATAAGAACTTCCCCAAACCAAACACGCTAATGCAATAATTATTAGAGAGCTTCAGGAGAAAAATTAAATCATCTTACAACGTTCTACTGAACACTCAACTATACTGTGAGATATAAAGTAGTGGTGGTTTTCAGCATAATGCATATGTAAGTCCAGTGTAACTTTACCTAAATTGATATTGCTCAAAAATAAAATAAAGAAATTTATGTAATCAAATAGCAAGATTATTCATACTGATCTTTAAATGTAAAATATTTTCGTTTATATTGCACTTCCGGTAGTACCGGAAGTCGACATCAACTCATGTTTTTTATGATATTTTGTATTTATCTTCTAATTTGAAACAACTTTTATTGTAATATCTACTCCTCATAGTTTTTGAAATATCGTTAAATTTTTTAAAAATATTGGTTTGTCGGATATTTTTTAAAAATTCATAGTTTTGAACATTAAGATAAAAAAATTAAATTTGATTTCCTTATAACAGAAGCTTTGTTTTATTCATTACTGTGATCAAAATATGGGCAGTGTATTCAGGACGTCCACCACTGATTCTCAAAGAAAGCAAACTTCAAATAGCAACAAGTCAATTTTTTTTAAATAGAACATACTAAATTTTATTTTATCGATTGATTCAGAAATTTTGTTGTGATTGATTAATATGAACATTATCTGTACTCATCTCATAAGGTTTACAAGTTATTACGTATTTTTATTAAAAATATTTTTAATGTTGTAATATTTAGGTAACTATGGCAAAATGTAAGTATGCATTGGTTGCAAGATATCTATTTGTAGTAAGTCAAAATTTAGATCCCGGTGCAAAACAAAACTTGAAAAATGTTTAACGACTACAATTAGAAACAATAAAAGGTTCATCAAGCCAGATTTCATACGATTTTTTGAATTTTTTACCATTTTCAAATATTAATTTTAAAAATAACCATTCAAACCTCAAATCTGAAATCAGAGACTTGAAAAATTTAGATATACGAGGTGTGACAATTAAGTAATGAGACTGATTCCATAAAAACCGTATATTTAAAAATTATTCTACAACTCTGCCATCCCCTTCAAAGTAGTCCCCTTGCGCAGCTATACAACGATTCCAGCGCGTTTTGCACGCTTCATAAGATTTCTGGAACGCTACGACTAGGATGTCCGCGAGTACTCTCGTCAAGGCCGCTTGGATGCCTGTAATCGACACAAAATGGGTTCCTTTGACCACAGATTTTGCTCTAGGGAACAGAAAAAAGTCACCGGGTGACATATGGGGCAAATAAGACGGATGTTGCAACACGGCGATCCCTTTAGAGGCCAAATACTGGGACACGCTGAGGGCGGTGTGGCACGGCGCGTTGTTGTGATGAAGGATCCAGTTGTTAGCGATGTCTGAGCGCACCCTGTTGACTCGTTTTCGCAATCTTTCGAGTACTTGGCGATAGTAGGCTAACGGTTTACACCGATGGAACAAATTCTTTGTGGACGATTCCACGGCCATCAAAAAAGGTAATGATCATTGTTTATGCGTCGAAACACCTGGACACGACAGACAGCACTATGACCATCCACTTTTACTATTGTAGCGTACGTTTTTGAAGCTGTTTCGCCCAATCTGGCGCAAAATTTTATCGCAACGCGTTACTCTACATTTTGTTTTTCCATTTTGGTAACGAGCACCACCAACACACATCTACTAAACACGACACAGCAGGCAAACTAAACAAGCTACAGCTATTGTGAACATATCAATGGATAGGGGAAGAATGCCGGGGAATGGGAAAGGAAATTTCAAGGTCGCAGGTTTACCACAAGTGCGACAATAAAATCAGTCTCATTACTTAATTGTCACACCTCGTACATACTGATTTTGAGTCAAATTCAAATCTTTTCAAGTTTTGACCAGGTTTTCGGGCGTTCCAGACCACTGTTTTTCGAAAATCTGACTCTACATTTGAAACAGCAACGTCAAAAACCCACTTATACCAAGTTTCATACAAATTTTCAAAAAGGGTCCGTCATTTAGTAGCCGCCATTTTCTATGCAAATCTGTTAACAATTTTCAAAAAGTTTCCGCCATTTTGTTTTTGGAAAATGTGACTTCAAATTTGTAATCAGCGACCCCAAAAACACTTTAAGTGTAAATTTCTTTGCGATAAAATTGTGTCTTTAGGTTTTGACCAACTTTTGGGAAGTTTCAGACCACTGTGCATTGGTGCAACAATTCATTATGCAAATAATAATGATTTGCATTCTAAAATAATTATTTCAAAGCTTTGGTCGTGGAGAAAGTATATTTTGTTACACAGTAAGAATGAAAAATGGCAATTGTTACAGAATATTCTACTCTATGAAAACAAATTGAATTTGTCTACTAAATATTAAGCATGTTATTTTATAACAATTTTTTTCTATTTTGGGTCGCTTACAGAGCTATAAAGCACCCAATAGAATTCTTTTATAGAAATTTAAGTTCTTTATGGAAATAGAACAATTTTATTCCGAAGGTGGTAACACTGATAACATCAAAGCTGTCATTTCGTTCGGTGTGCATTAATTTAAATCGTAATTAATGTTCAGTAGATTTATTTATCTACTTAGTTTTATTTCCACCCATTTTTTTTTTAATTAAACGAATGCTAAATGTACTAATTTAACTTAAACTAGCATTTAAACCAAAGTTTAATGAAAATATTGCCACCTTAGCAATTACACTTCAAAATTCCCTAAATTTAAAAACTCGCGAAATTTTATTTTTAAATTAATCTGAAAAGCCCAAAATAGAAAAAATAGTATAAAGAATTCGTTTCAGAAGGCATTTTAGCGACTCGTCAATATAAAATGCGTCTTCTGAAACTAGTTCTTTAATATACTATTTTATAACTAATTCTCAGCCTCGAACTGTCCAAGATTGGCGTAAGCTATGGGAGAAGTATCGTATCAGAACATAAAAAAACAAGCTGCTGATGAGAATAAAAATAGTGTGTGGTTTTCGGCCAAATTTAGACATTATGCAAAATATTTGCAACCAGAAAGTTCAAGTTTCACAACCATCTTGAAGTCAACTTCAAGATTAAACTAAATAAACTGATCATAGTGTACCCCAAATATAAAAATACCATCGTAGAAACACAAAGAAAAGGACAGAAGCAGAAGCAGAATGGGAAAAAGCATTTTGAAGAATTGAAATTGGCAATCTGCACTTGAAAACAAAGTTAAATGAAAAATCGATAAATACATTATAACCCCCAAAGCAAATCTAAACGAAAAACCAGAATGTGTTCTAGAAAAAAACAGATTCAAGGAACTTAAATTTGCCGTGTTAATATATGCACTGAAATGTATGTCGCCACTTAGTTAATATTTTGACATTTCCCATTTGTTGTTGGTTTAATATCAATTTTATACGTAACTGTACTGTAGTACAAGTTATATACATGGATAAGTACAAAAATCCTGTATAAAAATTGAAACAAAAATTTGCATATAGGGCGTTTCAGGGGTTAGAAAATACTGATACGGTTGCAACACTTCCAAGAGTTGACTCAAACTTCCATATTTTAAATAGCACCTTATGCTTTTTATGCAAAATTAGAACATAACTCGATATTTTAAGACAACTGTCAATAACATTTATTAACTCTAAAATTAATATTTTTTAAGTTATTTTGATGTTAAGAAAATATTATACAAAAACGAATCCAGCTTTCAAAATTAACAACTCCCTCTTTGTTAAATTCTAATCACTATTTTTTTCTCACTTTAAGAGAGTTGGAACTTATGTGTGGAAAAACTACAAATGTTTCAAATTGTACAGGATGCTCAAAACAGGAGGTCAAACTTAGACGATTTCAAAGTTGGTTTAGTTTCTAATTTTAAATAAAACATTCAATTGTCTCTCGTCCAATACCAGCCTTCCATACAACTAAAATGTGCGGTTCTTGAGTTATTTCAAGTTCTTTCAAAAAAATTAATTTATTGTAAATATCGAATATTGATTGTCAAAATTGTCAAAGTTGCAATAGTGCAGATCTGATTAGGTTTTGGGCATAATCTATCAAACCGAAAGGGCCATTAACCTAAATAGATCAGTGGCGGATCGTGGTCAATCATACTGGGAGGTCAAAAACTAATTTAAAAAATAGACATACTTAAAAAATATAAATAACTCAAATGCACCGCAAAATTTTATACAATCTACAATTCTGTTCAAAATATAGCGATTCTTCGAAACATTCTCATTAAAATCTCTAAGGGATTTTCTGTAATCATTGTCTAGCTGTGTACGAATATCAACATTTCCTACGATTGCAAAATTTACCGAGCATTTCATGTGTTCTGCAGACGAAGCATGTTTTTTTTATTTCCTCTTTTAAATATTTTAAATCTCTTACACCGGAATTGCACTATAGCGAGTCTGACGAGTCTTTAGAAAATAATAAACAAACAAAACCGTAAAATACATTTGATACTTCACAACCACATATCCACATAGCTAAATCGTACATTACCTTGCGAAAGTTTCGATGAACATCTTTATTTTTGTCTTTGCTAGTTTATCGTAAACTTAGTTCTGGAAAAGGACGACCATTTGCCTTGAACTCAACTAATTTTGTAAAATTAAGTTTGTTAGCACTTTTTAGTTGTTTAATTTTCTGCACTACTGACATTTTCTATTACAGCGCATGCACACGCGAATCAAAAATAGCATTTCTACAAAACAACACAACAGTAAAACATATCAATATAAATTCTTAAATTGATTTAAAACACGCGAAAATCGAATCAAAAATCGAGCGTAGTTGTACACCTATACGAAGTCAACGTAAACTGCGGGATCCGGCTCATGACCCAAAGTTGATTATTGTTTCGGACGTTCGCGTTTATTCGGGCGCTGCACGTTTTTCGAGTTTTCCGGGTAGATCTAATTCAATGAGGACAATTCGCACCGCCAGCCCAAGGTTGAAGAGGATGAATTACTAACGACGGCCGATAAATTTTAAGTTATTGTACTTGCGACTTAATTACCTATTTTAATAAAACATGTAATAATGAATAGTTTTTTATATATTGTCAAAATTTTTGAGAGGTCATTGACCAAATGACCATATGGACAAGCCGCCACTGAAATAGATTTTCAAAATCTTAGACTATTTACAAAAATATTTATTTTACACATTTTTTCATGTTTTTTTATACAACATCCATACTTTCCATTCGTTTTTTGACATTTATTAGTATCAGGGCGATGTGGAGTTCTGCGGTAAACGCTTGTTTATTATATTCGTGTATCTAAACGTTTTCAAAATATTTTGGATGAACCTTTGTTGACTGAACTTTCAAGGTCATTCAAGACCATACTATTTTGTTTCAAACATTTTTGAGAAAAATAATACCTTACGAAATTTGACTATTCGGCAGTCTGAATTTTTCATGTTTGACTGGTTATAACTCGATTAACTGTGCATTATTGAGGTTTGTGCACATTACATCTTTTGTTCAGTAGGTCATAAGCTACAACACCAACAAAAACCAATTGATTGACTAGAATAGATTTTCCATATGATTGTGCGCGATTTTTCGACCATTTGTCGGGCCAAAAAATCGTGTGTGCCACGTAACTAGAAACTGTTTTTGCGAGTGTTAGGAAAAGGTCAGTTTCGAGCCTCGATAATACTTATCGAATAAAAACACCAACCTTTGTAGCAATTCTTCGATGTTTTCACTGCGTTTTACAAGTAAAAATTATCCAATTAATAACGAACTTTACGTCAAAAATGTCAAATTTATTATTAGTCGATACCCCAGATCAATATTATCTATACACAGGGTGACCTGGATCTAAATGTACATACGTCACCACAAGATAGAGACCATTATGGTGGTTCTAAATAACCCACCTTTAGTGATTCCATCTTCGACGGTTATCCAGATACAGGATGATTTATAATATTTGGCCGAGGGGTTGGCCACTTCGCAAATGTGGTGTACAAGTAATCGCAAATATCACAATTTTCTCGCAAATGTCGCAATTTTTTAGCAAATGTTGAAATTTTCTCGCAAATGTCACAATTTTTTAGCAAATGTCGCAATTTTCTCGCAAATGTCACGAATTTTTCGAAAATGTCGCAATTTTCTCGCAAATGTCCCATTTCTTTTGCTATTGCTAGACAAATTGTACATAGTAAAAAGCATAATTGTTTATTTACAGTGTCGCAACTATTGAAAGAGCGAATGAAAAAAAAACAGCCAACCACTTTAAATACTACAAAATTTCTTAGATTTCTAAAATTTACTTTACAGTAAAGAATAATTTTCTTAGTAAAAGGGTCAACAAACAATAAGGCTGTTCATAGACCACATGGTCCGGGCGGGGTTTACAAACAATAGGTATTACAAATCCTAACTGTCTCTTTAAAAATTAGTAATTTTAAGAATATGCATTTAAAACTTACACTTGGTATGCGTAAAAATACCTAATTACGCCACTATTTTACTCGCGCTCTTGTTATTCGAAATGACCAAGGGCGGCATTTTCGTTATACATAGTAGTAATTATGTTTTGTCCATTTTAAGATTACTGAACAGGGGTATAGTAAAATTTCGTTTCTACATTGTTTTATTTATAGTATTAAAATTCAAGACTTAGACGGATTACAGCCATCATTTTCGGAAGTATGACGCTGACGTTTCACAATAGTTTTATGGTTTTAGCAGGTTTTACTTATGAGATTAGGTGATGGTGCGTAGGTATAATTTGCATTCTGCTGCGTTTTACTGTTGTTTATGATGCCAGTGAGAAGTGCCTTTTCTTCGAAAATTTTGTTGACTAAGACTTAAATAGTACGTTAAAATAACACGAAAACGTAAACCCGATTTATTCTGCAGTTGTGAACTTAGAGACGTTGTAATGACAACCTTCCACATTCATGATACGTTGAATCGCTCAAAAACGTCGTTTCAGCTACCCAATGACCTTAATAATTAGTGTTGATACATAGTTAGTGGATATTCAATATTAATCAATATTATGAGTGGCCCCTCGAGTGATCCGATTGGACAATTAAGTGGGAGTGATACAGACGATTTATTTTTAATGAAATAGAAAATCATTTAAAAATTGTTGTGCCAAAATTTATTTAAAATATATTAAAAATCAGTGGTCTCTCAAACAGGGTAGCATTTCAATCATTTACTGAGACTAATCTTATTGAACTTGAGAATTTTGTGAAAAATGATTTGAAGGATTTGGTGGATCAAACACAATACGAAGATTATTTCGGAGTGTACAAAATAATCCAGAAAATTTAAATTTTGGTGGGTTACAAAAAGTTATAGAAGCAATAAGTGAACACTTCCAAACAGTTCAAGTGCAAAACACACACTTACAACAATTAGAATGCCAAACAAATGTTAGGAAAGGATCAAAATCTAAAGAAGTGGCCGGTTCTAACCTCTCAGATATATCAGAAATTACAGAAAAGAAAACTGAAATAGCAAAAGATTTACCGACACACAACAAAACTGTTCAGAAGCTTTTAATAGATTGGTTAAAACTGCCATTAAGAATATTGAAAGTGAGGATGAACAACAATTAATTTTGAACACTATGCGAGAGGCAGACTATCAATGTTTCTTGGATGGGAAAAACATTATATCTTGCAATATCTGTTGTTGCATATGTTCCAAAAGTGTTAAGGTATGTTTCAAAATTTTCTTTTCACCATTGTAGGTAGTTCGGATTGGGCCATATGTTGACACGATTAGATATGTATAGCTATTACTTGATCATTTTTTACGTATATATTTATGGTATGTAAGAGAAAACGTCTTCTGGAGTTAGACAGTGTCAAATTGATAACAGAAGACGTTTTTCTTAGATTAATTAAGTAACATTCAAGCTTTCAAAATAGCTAAGTAAACATTGCAAATGGCTCAAACCAAATTTATCTCACAGACTATCAAATATTGTAATTTTAAATATTGTAGGTAAAGCAAATTATTAGTCGATATAAGAATGCCATTTGGAGTTTGTCTAATTTTTACTCCCACTTTTCAAGACATTTGGAGAAATCAAATAAACCCGAGAATAAACCCATAAATAAGAATACTAATAGGTCTTCGAACACGTCAATAATTGAAAACAAAATTCAATCAAACTTATTAACATATTGTAAACCAAAAGACAGAACCTGGCCAGAAAATAATAAAAATTTGAAAATATTAACAAAATAAGTGAATCTTCTAACGCAGATTCAACAGAAAACCCCGGATGTTAAAAAAAATACAAATACTCCAAAATATACAAATTCCTAATAACGAACTTTCAGTAAATTTACAAAAAACTTTAAAAACTAAAAGAATTAGAGTGATTGATTCTGATTCATCTGAAGATGAGTCGGACCAAAAAGCAAGTCATCTGGATTTTCAAATTAGCAGTTCTGCAATTTCGAGGGCATGCATTACTGCTACTGTAGAGCCCTTTACAGTTAAAAGTAAAAATCCAAATGGTGTCTACAAAATATTCTAGAAGATCGCGTGCTAGAAGAGCCAGAGAACGAACAGGAAAAGATGGTTATATACAACCATTGATTACAAATTTTTTCATCAAGTAAGCGAGTTAAAAAAATACTGAGAGAGAATGAAGAACTTCGAGCTATGTTCCACGAAGGAGTTAAAGAAATAAATTTAAGAAATACTGACCATGTGCAAAATAAAATACAAAGTGGTTTGCAACTTGAAAATGAAGATCAAGTTTCTAATTTTTACAATGTCTTATAGAAACAACACTCGCAAATAGTCGGTACAAATCAAACAGAGGGAATAAGTACGATAATAAACTAAAATTATTCTCCACCTACTTATTTTGGTGGGTGGCAGGTTACTGTATGAAACCCTGTACGCGAACATGAAAAATTGTTTACCCTCAATTACCACCATTGGACGAGGTTTAATGAATAAACATTTCCAAGAAGGAAATTTTCGCTTTATAGAATTATTAGATTTTCTAGAAAAAGAAATCTACCAAAACTGTATGGATTAGTGAAGATGGCACTAAAATAACAGGTAGAATACAATACGATTCTAAAAGCAATAAAATTGTCGGTTTTGTTATTCCGTTGGTAAATGGAATACCTAAAAAATGTCATTTTCTAGCAACATCTGCTAAAAAAATTCAAAATTATTTCAAACAGGAAAAAGGGCAGAATACGCTTACGTAATCATGGCACAAGTTCCAATTGACAAATGTCCACCGTTTTGTTTGGCTGCTTTTGGAACTGATAATGCTTTTACATATGAAGACGTTCTTGCCAGGTGGAAATACATTACTAATGAAGCAGATCGATGTGGCATTAAATGCTTAGGATTCTCTTCGGATGGAGATACTAGATTAATGAAGGCGATGAAATACACTTCGCGTTTATATGCAAATAACTTTGCGTGGAACTGGTTCCATATGGATTTGGATGGAGGAGTAATATGTGTTCAGGATACGGTTCATATTGGAACAAAACTGAGAACGAGGTTATTGAAACCAAACATTTGTATACAAATGGGTGATTATGTCGTTAGTTTTGAACATATTAAACATTTAATAATAAATATTTCTAAAGATCAACATGGATTAGCTTTATCAGACATTGAAGCAGAAGACAAAATGAATTTCCGATCAGTTGAGAGAATTTCATCAGATCGAGTATCCTTACTCTTAGATAAACTGTTACCGGAAAGCAAAGCAACTGTAATATACCTAAAAATAATAAGATATGTGTTGCAGTCCTACCTAAGCAAAGACCTTCCTCTTTCACACAGATTACATTATATATGGTATGCAGTTTTTTTTTTAAGAATTTGGCGAGGTTCAATACGATCAGATAAAAATCTTTCCCTTACTGAAAACTTCATTACACTCAATGCCTATCTTTGTATAGAACTAAATGCACACGCCTTAATAAAGTTAATTAGAAAATTTAGGGATGATGAAACTTTGAAGAATGGTGAACAGTTTACAACATGGCTCTTCAGTTCACAACCTTGTGAGCAGACCTTTAGAGCAACACGTTCTCTTACCTCCACATTTTCTACTATTGTAAATTTTAGCATTTTAGAAATTCTGAATAGAATTACAAAAATCGAAACAGTCAATCAAATTACATGTGACTTGTCAGAAAAATTTGTTTTTCCAAGAGAACAAACTTCCAATAACCTTGGTAGTGCGGGTGGTACAATTAACACCACTGAATTTTTAGATGATACAAAAATTGAAAACGTTTGCGCCAAAGCTCTTGACGAGGCGAAGAAGGATGCTTTAAATTTACGCATTAAATATTCAGAAGAAAGCATTAGTGTTATTGATACCAAACTACCAGTAATATTGTTAGATGAAAATGAAGACGAAGCGATTACTTGTAATGAAGTGGATTCAGATAACATCATGCTAAACAAATTGGAAAGTTTAGAAGTTTTCTTAGAAAAAGATACTGCGGATGATATTACAGATTCAAAGGTATTAGACGTAGATATGGAATTAGCAGACTTTAGTGAAGAATTGTGCATGAAAGACTACAACATGGAAAATTGGATGAATCCAGCCCCTTTGTCCACATAAAAGTAGCAAATAAAATCATCACGGTGCGAAAAACTTCACTCTGTTGGTTATTAAATGATCAAGTTACTAGGTATGAACGAGACAACCCGGTATGTACAATAGGTTAATTGTTTATGTATTTTAGACTAAGCTCGGATCGTCTAATTAAATTTCGAACATCAAAAACACACTCAAAGACTTCTAAACAAAAGATCAACTTTATAACGTTTCAATTAAGAATGATCTATATTATGCAGTATATTATTCTGATTGTTGGTATCTTGGAAGAGTGTTAGAAATCCTAGAAAATAATATCTCGAAAATTAAATTTTTGCAAGCATCGCTGCAAGAATTTTTGGCCCAAGACAGAAGATATACAGAATGTTAATGCTGAGTATGTATTTTTGGACCGATAAGTATAATTGGAACAGGACCTTTCACTATTACTCAAATGGATCGAATTAACATTACGTCGAAGTATAAAGAATTAAAACGTAATTTAAAGTAAAATAATCTTAAATATGTACTTATATGTTGTACAAATATTAAATTTTTTTACTGTTGTAATGGTTTTAAATAAATAAATAAATAAAATAATAATAGTAGTAAATACATTCGGTAAGTACCTATAAAAGTTTACCCACAAATGTTTTAAGTTTCTCAAACATTCTCGCAAATATCACAATTTTTTCAGAAATGTCGCAATATTCTCGCAAATGTCGCAATTTTCTGCAAATGTCGCAATTTTCTCGCAAATGTCGCAATTTTCTCGCAAATGTCGCAATTTTCTCGCAAATGTCGCAATTTTCTCGTAAATATCGCAATTTTTTCGCAAATATCAAAAATGTAAGAGAATTTTGCAAATGTGTACACAATTTTTCGAAGTGGTCAACCCCTCGTATTTGGCACATATATGTTTTTATCATATCTTTTTAAGTACCCCGTATAGAATGTTCATATTTGGTGAAGATGTTTTGTATCTCAGTCGTTTTAAAATGTCATATGCAAAATTGTTGTTTCACAGGTCCGTATTTAAAAAAAAATTGTCGAATTCGACTATCAATGACCCTGTATACACTGCGATGACAACAAAATAGCTTCCTGAAAACAAATGTGATTTTCCTTGTGACAGGCCTTATGACGGGTTTTGTGTGATCAAATAACATAATATGAACATTAATATATTTCCTATGAAAATCATTTGAAAAATCACACAATATAAAGTGCCCTTTAGCCATAGAGAATGCTGGTACTGGACAAAAGATAATCAAAATTATATTACAATATACTGTATGATCTATTTAAAATAAGCGACTAAATGAACACTGAAATTTTCTAAGTTTGACCTCCTGTTTTGAGCACTCTGTACAAATTGAAACATTTGTAGTTTACCCACACATAAGGTTCAACACTCTTAAACTTATGCGAAAAAAAATTAATTATTGGAATTTAACATGGGAGGGAGTTATCAATTTTCCACGTTTTTGTGTAATGTTATAATATAAAGTGCTGAAACCGTGTCATTATTTTCATTAATTAGAGCACTTCTGAAACGTCCTGCACACAAATGTGCAATTTGATCGTAGCAAAATATTTTACAGATCGGTATTATTTGCAATTCTGTAGCTCTGTCAAATGTTTTGAGGTCTGTCTGTAAGGATTTACAAGAAACTGTAAATACTTACGAGAATCTGTAACTACAGCAACACACAAAATTGAAAATTTTAAGCTACGATCTTCACGATTGCTACGATTTGTACACAGAATCGCAGGCTTAGTTCCAATTTATTTGTAGTTTCACCATAACATTACACACACTGTGAAACATCCTGTATAGTAGATAATATACTAGATCCATCACTGCTTCATAACTAATTCCCCTTCTACTTTAATATCTTAGATTATGAGCAAGAATAAACAGAAAAAAATTTAAAGAATTACCTTTAAAGTTAATGCCATCAAATGCCATAGCCTGAGTGGTTTCATCAATAGATCGAAATTCTAAAAATGCAAAATTTTTATCTAAATTGATTTGACAAGCTAAAACGGGATTTCCAGCGGCTTGTGCCAAACCACTTAGGTGCATTTGTTGATTGAAAAACTCCATCATTTCTTCTTCAGTCACACCGAAAGGTATGTTCCCAACGTATAACCGACGAGCTTGCCGTGTTATTGTGGAGCCGACAACGGGCACTGCAGCTTGTGGCGTATCAGCGACGATGTTAGCAGGTATCTGACCGGCCGCTTGCATGGCTTTATATTGAATAGGAGCGATGTGCTCGAAACCTGGGGGAGGTACATCCCAATACAGTGAAGGCTTACGACGACGCGAATAACTTTTGTGACGAGAACTGTAAAGAATTTTCTGATTAGGTAATTTGAGAGAATTAAGGTTAAGGTAGGATTTACTTTGAGCGACTTCTCCTCCTGCGTTCACGGCTACGAGATCGTGAACGACGTCTGTGTTCTCTGGAGCGGGATCTTCTCCTGCGTTCACGTTCGCTCGAACGCCGATCTTTCTCTAAAAATTTGAGGGAGCGTGAAAAGGACGCCGGTTGCCGAGTATATTGTTTTACTGAACATGCAATAAATTGTTTATTACCTTTGTTTTCTTCACCCATTACAACACGGTAAAATTGATGAAATACTGATTTACTTTAGTTTAAAAATAAATAGGAGGAATTTAACTGAAGCGTAATCGAAAAACCAACATGGAGTAAGTGAACGTTTATTTATGCTTTGATTCGTAACTTTGCTAAAGTGGTGTGTACACTACCATCTATGAGTGATGAAAGAATTACTTTTACTTAGAGAAAAATAGCAATAGGGTGGTGTGGGTAGCTGTAGCAGTAAAGGTCGTAGCAGTTTCGCGCCAACACCATTTCCATAAGAAATATATTCCGCAGATATGTTTTTTTAATTTAAAACTGTGAACATACCAAATTCATTAATGCCATTTGCAAACGTGATCGCATTAGATAATTCCCTAAATTGTATAAATATGCTAAAGTTCTGAAGAAAACTTACACGATTGCTTCTAAAAAAATATTTAAAAGTATGACAAATGCTAACTTCAGTTTACTGCAGCTCCTCGTTTGTGATTTCATTCATAAATACCTTGTCTCGTAAATTTTAGTTATGAGTGGAAAACACATACATGCAAGTGTAATTTTAGTATAATTTACTTGAAAAACAAACAACGAGGAATATGAAGAAAATCATTGTCTTCCATTTTTTGACGTACTTGTCACCCGGAAACCCAACGATGAATTATAGGTCATTCGGTGTATCGCAAACCCATTCATACTGACAGTTACTTACATCCTTCATCTTCATACCATCACCCTGTCCAAAAAAGGTTTGTTGTTGAATCTCTTTAGTATTTCGAGCATTTTCTATATATCAATCTGACAATCTGAATTTGGAGCTACTAATACCCTCATTGTGATTGGTTATAAAAAAAAACAAAGTTATTCAAAAACTTATTAAACGTCACTCCCATTCTCGACCTCAAGGTTTAAAAAGAAATTTCTTCTCTACCACTTCAGACACAATTTTAACCTTTCTACCTTATATTCGCAAGGGTAATAATTGAATAAGCAAACTTGTTCGGAAAAACGTCATTAAACATATTATTCTTCTAACAAAATCTCACAAGTTTTACCTTCTTCTAAAGATAAGTTTTCCACGCTTTTCCTTCTGAGGTTATACACATATATATCGTATTCCTTGTTCCTGGTAGTGTATAGTGTATATAGATGAAACTCGTCGCTCTATTTAGTTCACGTGTTTTGGAACATGACCGTTTGTGTAAGATTAAGACTGACGTGACTGAGCATCATTTCAATACTGGGTCATTTGTTAGATTTTGATAATTCCGCTTTTAATTGCTAAATCTTCTCTTGTGGATTTCTATCGTTGTTCCGCTCATCTTCGTCCAGATCAAGAAAAACCCACAAGCAAAAGGCCATTTACGATCTCACGGAGATCAAAATAGTCCAAGTCCACGTTGAAGTGCTACCGCTATCAGCGTTTTGGGCACTTCGCCTTTTGCTACAAGTGAGCGGCCCTGTGCGTCAAGTGTATGAACTTCTCGCACTTCTCCTTTTTGAGTGTCCCAAGAAGCGGGACGATCAACCCAGCCCGTTGCCGTAACTGCCAATAAGATCACCCCGCCAATTACAAAAGGAATTACCCGAAGTACCTGAGAAGACAACAACAACAACAACAAAAACTAAAAGCGTTTCTTCCACAGGTACGAAGGATATCGAACAAAAAATGGTGCATGTTACAAGAAGAAGTTTGTTTAATCGCCTACATGCTAACAGGCAGTTCCATTCCAGAACGGAGTAATGGGTACACGTCATTTTATTTACACGCCATTGGAAATTCAAAATAAAATTGTAGAGTGGAGAAAACCCAAAGTAGCACAAGCTCGTCATTATGACGTTTATTTAACGCATTTTTTTGTCATATCAGTCGTCAATTTGATCATACTTATGACGTCAAACTGACGTCATCGAATAGTACCAGTAAATGAAGTTAGTTGGGTCTACATAATCACTCCTTTTGGCAATAAAAATGCGGGTTCAATAACATTCACGTCTTAATGACGTCCTAAATTAACAAGTCATAGAGACGAATACTTACCGGAAACTTAAACGCCAAGCATTCAGACTGTCACAGTAGAAGAAAAAACCGAAAAATCGACTTCTGCATGATTTCGCCAGCACACACGAAACCTACTTGTAGTTGTCGGTCCATGTATGACTACGCTACACCCACAGCAAATGGTTTTCCGTACGATTTTGACATCGCGATATTTTACAACGTTAGGCTACCTATACGGACCTGAGTTTGGATCATAAACAGGCCCTACTCCAACTCGGAGATTGCGCGGACTAACCTACAATTAAAAAAAAAACGCAAAATCTCATAGCCGACTATTCAAGTCCTCGATTAATATTAATAATAAGAAATAATGTATCGACAAAAGCCACCAGAACAATCATTAAGACAAAAAAACGTCTTCGGCACAGAGCCATTAACCAGCCGCTACCCAACGAAAAAACAGCCCTTTACGTGTGTCGTCCAGACGAATTCAAGAATAGCGTTTGTCAAATAGTCAACACAAACACTATCCACTATCTCAAGTAACTATATCCCAGACGACAACATCCGTCACATTTCTCCCAAAAAAGTTACAGAGCCGATATTAAGTATCTAGAGATAGGAAAAAGATGGTATTCCAAACAAGGCCATCAAACTTCTCTTCAAAAAAGAGATCGCGACGGTTACTGCAATCTTCAACGGCATACCGAAATCTGGTAAAGACCACACATTAATGACGTAGTTCATCGCCAACTTTTTACGAAAACGATCCTTCGCAGAAAAAATCCGATCCACGATTCTACCCAACGCAGCATACACGCCGGCGTCCCCCAAGCTTCAGCGCTCTCGCCGCTGCTGTAAGACATATCTTCACGGCCGACATCCCAAAGATCAACGCGTTCTACGCCGACGACATCGGCTAAACATCACGGTCCACTACACAAGCTGAGATGAATCTTCAACTCGCACTGGATTCCCTAGGCACCTGATGCGAAGATTGGTCAACGCTTCCAAAAGCGCGGTGATACCTCTTCAACCGAAGAAGCATCGAACCCGAACGCCAACTGCACATCAACGACGACGACGTCGCCTGCAAAACAAGTTTAAATACCTCGGCCTGACCCTTAGACAAGAAAAGTTGTTTTGGAAAGCGCTCATTGTCTGAAGATTAACCAGCACCATACGCCATGGCCTTTTAGCAAATCTCTACCCAATATTAACAGTAAAGCTGACTCAGCATAGACAACAAGTTTTCTGCAGAACCTTCATCCGCCCCTCCATATGATGTACGTAGCAGAAAGCTAGTTCTATGACCAAACTTACAAGTTCTTCAAAATAAAATCCTATGCATCATTGCAGACGCTCCGCTCCCTGTTTTTCTGCAACAACCGTTATCACGAACTTCAAATTCCCAAGATAGCAGATAGTGGGCACGCCAAGCGGCTCTGGGACTACGATGTAGAGGATATGCCAAAAACCAGGCCGAAGTATGACGTATAGATTCAGTTAGCATGAATTGTCAGCCCGGAGCATCGAAAATAAACAGACGAGGAAACTCCGAAGTTGAAAGCCAACCCAATGAGGTTATTAAAGTATTATTAAAAATTTTTAAATTAAAATAGCAAATACATATAGATAATAATTACTCAGACTTCTTTCAGTCTAAAGTCTGATGGCTTGGTTGACAAGTACATTACCTAATTTTTAGTAGTCTATTTGAACTGTGGTTGATTGTTTCTCGCCCTGATGAAACCACTTACGATAGGTGGCGAAACGTTGGCAAACTACAATGAGTATTTCGACCACGTTATTTGCAAAAAATGAATAAGTTTTATGAGGTCTGTGATGAACAAAGAAATTTTATTCTACAAATTAAACATTTTAATGCTTTACTATGTATGCACTAATTCTAACTAAAAACAATCCTAAAGTATATTTAGAAAATATAAATACATTCTTCGCAGTTGCTTTACTTGGTAAATAAAATCAACTTCGCATTCTAAGTATAAACATAACGTTATACTGTACAAAAAACCGCGCGTCAATTAATAAAATCACCTAAGCAAATATTAACACAGACGATTATCATACAAATAAAAGAATTTTAATTACTTCGCAAACGGAAATGGAGGCATCGACTCCAACTCGCCCAGCTCAATCTCCCCATTCAGATTCAAGTCTTTCTTCATAGTTTTCTTTAAATTATCGCAAGTATACTCTAAATTTTCATTTTCTTTCTGCAAAGCTTTGTATTTTGAGCTCCACTTTGACACTTGCAGGTTTAGGTCTTTAATTTGATTACTTAAAGAACTTAAAGTTAATTGAAATTCGGCAGAATTTTTCTGTAAACCTTCAATATCGGCACTATAATCTTTGGTACTTTTATTAACGAGAAGTTTCAAAGTATTCTTTAAAAATTCATTTTCTTCTTTCAGCCTTAGTATTTCCCTATCTCTTTCGATTACATCAGGAATGTTCATAGGAGGTGAAGTGGGGTTGTTCAACGATTTATAATCGTTGGGTAGTGAACTATCAATTTTAAAGGAAGAGTATCTGAATAAAGATTGGTGGCTTCTCGATTTATCGGAAAATTGAAATGGTTCGCTAACACCATGCACATTGTTCTCGCCAGAAATGAAACAAAACTGGTAGATGTCGGTCGTGCTTTTAGGTAAGGTTTGTTCTACAATATGGTTTGTAATGTGACATCATTATTTATTGATACACTTACGATTAAAGATGACGAAGTTAATGTTTACATTTTGGGCAACCCATTCAAACAATACGTAGTCTTTAATGTACTGCCATCCAAGCTTGAATATTGCAATCCTATCTCCTTCTTGTATATCGTAGTCTATTAGGCGATATTTACAAATAAATCTTGGTTGTGCGGATATTGATCTTGCACATCGACAAACTCAACCTAAAGGAAGAGTAAAATTTGTGGATAATTTCACAGTTTGGTGCACTTACTCTTGAGTGCATCGACGAAAAAGTCGACTCCAAATTTGTCAAATTCATTGTTGTTATTCTAAATAAAGAAAAATAATTGTCAAATATGACCGACCAATTTTTCACCTTTGTTTTCAACAACAAAAATATAGTGGTTTGTATCTCCGCTTATTCCTTAGCGGGAAAATTAAAAAATATTAAACATTAACTGTGTCCAAATACTAATCTTTGAAATTGGAACAAACATAATTGTTCAATTTATAATGTAAAATAAAAATCTCTTTTGTAAAATAGGCAACATAGCGTGAGTCCTTCGAATTTTGGTAAAAAACAACAACCGTTTTATAGGCATTGGCGGCGTGACGCTCATTGACAGGTACAGGGAATATGGTTATAATTTTTTGACTGTAGGGGTCTCTCTTGAGCGGTTGGCGCGTAATAATATACTTTTGTTGCGTAATTATTTATTCTGAACTTATATAAAAATCAACTTCATACGACATATTCTATGACATTCATTTATGCACACCATTATCTATATCCGCTTCATCACTTACTTTATCGACGGTAGCGGAGCCAGCGTTTCCGCCCGCGAAATTCAAATTCCTGACAACATGTTCGGCCTCGAGCATGGTATACCTACATCAAACTTTAAATGAACAGCATAATCACATATAAGATAACAATAAATAATGTACATTATGAAATAGCTTGCAATAAACAAATTAACGAACAATGTTTTAACAAACTGCTTTGTAATACCATAACAATTTAACAAAATCAGACGAATAAACAAAAATCAAAACTATTTCCATTGTAGAACCAAAATTAACATATCTCGTCTTCGGTTAAACCAAACCAAGGCTTCACGTGACAAGGTGGAAGGGTCGCTTTATACGGGATTTGATTTAATTGAAATCCAGGAATATCTTCAACAATATATCTATCATTAAGCAAAATTTTCGTTACCATATATGGTCCTTTAAATTCGGAATGAGCTTTTTATTTACGCCTGGAGTCACATCAACGTTGGTACAAACAATATAATCACCTATCTTATAAATATGTGGTGATTTGTCATAATATTTCTTATTATTATTTTGAGATTGAATAATATGAGTAGATGCTCTATCCCTAATCTCTTCTAATTTCCTAACATAATCTACCTGCCCTTCTAAATATTCCTTTAATTTGTCATTAATTCGTCCCTTTTGATTTAACCCAAATAATACAACTGAAGGGAGTTCCCTATTGACCTACAATAAGTTACAAGCATATTGTACTTCTCCCAACACTTGGTCCCACTTATTAATTTCTTTTCACAATTTTGACAACATTGGAGTAATATCTCTATTAAATCTCTGTCCATTTGCACGAGGAGTACCAGTTGCTATCAAGATTAATTTTACACTATTACTTTCCAAAAACAATTTGAATTGTTCAGATCTAAAACTAGACCATCGATCCCCAATTATGCGATTTGGCCTACTATAATTTTGAAAATAAACGTTCAAATGCTTCACCACTTCTTTGGAATTTGTGGTGCGACACGCAAACAATTGAATAAATTTGGAAAACCCGTCAATCACAGCGAAAATATATTTTCTTTGATGCTCAGTTTTCTCCAATGAACCATAATGATCTATATGCAAAGTGTCAAATGGAACATTACTCTTTGGAATAGGGTGAAGAAAACCTTTGCTCACTGTTATGAGTTGAGACATACTTAGAAAACGGACGTTTCTTCTCCTCAAATAGTGAGGAAAATTGGTTTTTCCTCACTAGCGAAGAAAATAATCTTGTGTTACATAAATGCTACCCTACATTTATTAGTTAGAATAACGAGTCTGTGCTATGACAAATTGAGACCACACCGATACTACAGAATACCTACAGTAAAATAATGTCGTGTTACAAAAATGCCTCTTTAAAAAAATTTAAGAATGTGTTATTAGAACTATATGCGCCTAGTACTTAGTTAAACAATTTAATTTAGTATTCAATCAGGTTTGTTTAATATAATATCTTATATTTTGACTCTTAAAAATTGCTACCCTACATTTTTATTGGTTAGAATTACGCAGCTGCGCTATGACAGATTGAGACCACACCGATACTACATAATACTGTAACAAGACTATTGAGACTAACCTATTATCAACTGTTGCTTTTACGTACGAAAATGTGACGAAATTCTGTAACAATAAGTTACGTTTACAATATTACTTGTTTCATTAGGTTGTTTTTTTTGGGGAATGTCGTGGAAAAAATGTTGTGTATAACACATGGGGAAAGCCTTTTTCCACTCTCACACTATAATGCCTCATTCGCTACGCTCGTGAGGCAATCGTTTTCCTCACTTGTTGGACAAATAACTATTTTCATGCAATTCATTCATTACTATTTTTTTTTAATTCAACAAAATTTCAATTCAATGTCGATTAAAATACCGAGCACTCTTTCTTGCTGTTTTTTGCCTCTTTTCTTTTGTCCGTATTTAACTTAAACATAGAACCTTTAAACACAGAGAAATAAACACAACGACACTTAATCACACCGTCATTTAATCACACCGACATTTAAACACACTGAAGTTTAATCACACCAGATTTTTAATCACACCAACACTTAATCACATAAATATATAACCACGGCAACAGATAAACATGTGATAATTTGATCACATCCACATTTATATACAGTGTGTCTACTTAAGTTGGAACCATATGGAAAACTTTTTATTATCGGATTTTGAAAAAGCCTTATACGAGGTTTGTCAAAAAACATGAATTTTGCTCAAGGGTAAAGCACCATTATTTTTTTAGAATACAAAAGAATATTATAATAAAAAATTGTTTTGAATAGCGCACTTCAGTTAAAAATTGAAAAAGAACAAAAGGGTCTACCCTAGTTCTTTCTCTTTTCATCAAGGCAGTCAACATACTTATGGGTATTTAGTAAACATTTCTAACACATTAATTAAAAAGACTGTTTTAGGAAACGGATAACTAACGAGAACAGCAACAATAATGAATAAATAACACGAATATAACGATCCAACCAAACATTAACAATCAACCAGCAATCAATGATTTGTAATTGGTAACACTGCAACAAACTGCAGGGTTTTCTTGTACTAAATTTAGGATATTTTCAATGTTTCTAAAAGCATGTTTCCTTACTGGTAAAAAAAGAAAGCATTAGGGTAGATTCTTTTGTTCTTTTTAAATTTTTAACTGAAGAGTGCGCTATTAAAAGTTATATCCAAATATTAAATGATAGCCATTTAGCATGCAAATTTAGGTTTGGTGATTTTTACGTTTTACATTATACATATTTGCAGTTATACATTTCAATACTGAATTTATCCCTCTTATCTGTTACAAATATGATAACCTTTCTATTTGGTTAATAGAGAGGTTTACGGCGGATGATGATTTATCAGGTCTTATTAAGAGATGTAATTGCTCAAAATCCACTGCAAGATCCTGAAGCATGATCCACAGTGTAAGACAAAATTAAAAAATTAGTAGGTACAAAATTTTCGATTAGAACCTTCAAAGATCATCTCCACTTGATCATCTCTTTTACAAGAGATTAGAGACATTTCTCAAAATTCAAGAAAAAGATAAAAAAGAAAACTAGTCTTAGGAAAGAGGAGAAAATAATGAAGTTGGGGAAGCAATAACTCAAGAAAAGCCAAGCTTTTAATTGGATATGGAAGATATGGAAAGTATTCCATCTCAAGAATTAAAAAAATATCAAGCCGAGATAATCTGCAATAATGAACACTCGGATTACCTATGTACATTTGGAAAAAGAATCTAAACAACTATCAGGAGATAGAGATCCAGTAGAAGATTTCACATTTATTCTGACATTGACAGCCGTCTATTAAGTAACAAAAAAGACCAGTCCACAAAGATATACATTATGGACAAAAAACTGTATCATAAACAGCATGAAGTTGGCCGGTTGACCATAATAAAAAAGTAATAGTACATATTACGATTTTTTATTCATTCTTAACTTTGCTGGTTAGTTTTTGTTCATTTGTTCTTTTGTACAATACAAGCGGGTGTTCTATTGTTGGTAAAGTTTTAATCATTTATCATTAATACCTGTAATACCATTTTAGATGTGATATTTTGCATACATGTACTATGTAGACCGGGAGCCAGCAGAGAAATCATCATATGATTTCACCTACATCAAGACTCTGAAGAAAGTTAGCCAGTAATATTTTTTGCACAAAAATGTAAGTACGCCAATTGCTAGGTGTCATCTTCCTCTTAGGGCGAAGTCTTGAAATTGTAAAAGAAATAGGTACATGTTTTTGGGGAATAGTGATACTTATATTATATTAACCAGGAGATAGCCAAAGTATACGGAAACGGAATATTCCATACCAATATGGCTACGGCAAATGTTTGTCATACTTGTCAAAACGTGTCTCTTTCTTAACGTATGGTAGATAATTATCGTTTTTATAATATTCCGAGCAATATCTCTTGCGTTCCGTCCAGTGGCGGCTCGTGGTCAATCATACTGGGAGGTCAAAAATTAATTTAAAAAATAGACATAATATAAATAACTCAAATGCACCGCAAAGTTTTATACAATCTACAATTCTGTTCAAAATATAGCGATTTTTCGAAACATTCTCATTAAAATCTCTAAGGGATTTTCTGTAAGCATTGTCTAGCTGTGTACGAATATCAACATTTCCTACGGTTGCAAAACTTACCGAGCATTTCATGTGTTCTGCAGACGAAGCATGTTTTTTATTTCCTCTTTTAAATGTTTTAAATCTCTTACACCGGATTTGCACTATAGCGAGTCTGACGAGTCTTTCGAAAATAATAAACAAACAAAACAGTAAAATACATTTGATACTTCACAACCACATATCCAGTTAGGTAAATCGTACATTACCTTGCGAAAGTTTCGATGAACATCTTTATTTTTGTCTTTGCTAGTTTGTCGTAAACTTAGTTCTGGCAAAGGACGACCATTTGCCTTGAACTCAACTAATTTTGTAAAATTAAGTTTGTTAGCACTTTTTTGTTGTTTAATTTTCTGCACTACCGACATTTTCTATTATAGCGCATGCACACGCGAATCAAAAATAGTATTTTTACAAAACAACACAACAACAGTAAAACATATCAATATAAATTCTTAAATTGATTTAAAACACGCTAAAATCTAATCAAAAATCGAGCGTAGTTGTACACCCTATACGAAGTCAACGTAAACTGCGAGACCCGACTCATGACCCAAAGTTGATTATTGTTTCGGACGTTCGCTTTTATTCGGGCGCTGCACATTTTTCGAGTTTTTCCGGGTAGATCTAATTCAATGAGGACAATTCCCAAGGTTGAAGAGGATGAATTACGAACGACGGCCGATAAATTTTAAGCCGAGACACTACATACCGAATTTTTTGTAACAGTCCGAACTTCTTTTGGTAACGCTAAAGCTTAAGCCATAATAGGAATGTCATTTATTTCGTATACATAAATTCACGGAATAGATCGTTTAATTGAAATCTATGGGCGGTCGAATAGCTCTTTTAAAATAATAACAACCGCTTCTTCAATATCAATTACGTTTGCATCACCCTAAGTTGCAGCTTCTAGTAATTCTTCCATTTCTATATAAAAGGAAATTTAATTAAATCGTGGTCTCTGATAGTACTTAAAAATACCATCGTCAACTTTACGTCACCTTCCCGACGTCAAAAAAATACAATAAGGTTTATTTGCAAAAACGGTAAACTAGAATTTTTTTCAAACAGTAAATGCGTTAATAAAATGACAGTTAAATAAAGTCTAAGTGCAATATTTCTTTAATGTTTTTAAACAATCTTGCAATTTAAATACATAATGAATGCATAAAAATTAATTATTCTAGGAATAGGAAACTACATACAAAGAATAGTAAATAAACATTACATATTTATTCAGAAACAAACTCAGACCTATAGACAAGTAACCTGCACCTTTATTTTTAAGTCGTCATAATAAAAAGAGAGGTGCAAGGACGGAGCTACCACTATCACGTGACGCGTGGAAAAATAAACTACTTGAATTTCATATGAAAAGGTTAAAGGCGGCTGCACAATTGCCCGGAAACGAGAACGTTAACGGGAACGAGAATGGGAAAGAGAACTGAAATATTTGTGCAGATGCACAATCAACGTGAACGGAAACGGAAACTGTAGGGATATTTGACGTTTTCTGGGGAGATTTATTTGTTTGAAACACTTGTTTATTCGCTTTTATGAAAACTAATGATCATGAAATGTTTTACAAATATACTCGAATGCTACCTGAACATTTTGATAGAATTGTAGCTGCTTTATTGGCTCAGCTATTAGAATTAGATCTTTTTGCTGTAATTGTCTCCGAGAATGCAAAGAGAACGGGAATGTTAAAACTTGGTCAACTTTCCCGTTCCCATTCCAAAGCGGCTTCTCGTTCTTGTTACCGGAAATTAGTTGTGCATGGACACATTGAAATATGTGTGTTTTAAGTTTTTTCCCGTTCTCGTTCCCGTTCACGTTCTCGTTTCCAGGTAATTGTGCAGCCGCGTTAAGTTCATGGTCCGGTCTGTCACTGTTAACCTAAAATACATGTCAACTGTCACTGTTAACCTATAAAATACATGACACATTTTGTATATCTTCCACTTCCACTTACAAATTTTCACTCGTAACATGATATTTTAGTGTCGTCCTTCAGTGCTCTCTTTCTAGCATTCCGGTTTCATTTTTCGGTATAAAGCGAATATAGCGTTACACGTCTAGGTACTTATATTTAGTCTGAGGAAACAAACACATAATTAATTTTTAATTCAATCTACTAAAACTACGACATATCTACTTCTCTTTGTAAAAAAATTATTGTTTTTTCTTTTATTACTCGTCGTGTCACTTTGACATTCAGTGTCAAATATTTGATGTCAGTGCATCCTAGATTACGTTACATGTGTCAAAACCAGAATAAGTAATACCAGAAATGCATTATCTCCCCGGAATGTAGAACGTCTCATAGATATTATTTGAATCACGAAAGATGAGCCCTAGGTCATCACTGTTCGAAACTATCAAATACACACGTTCAATATCGAGTATGTTCTGTTTTATAATCAAAACAAAAATGAATGATTATGAGAACACGAGAAAGAAATAAAAATAATTCTCCTCTTTATTTTTTAACGAATTATGACTTCAGTTGTATTTTTAATAAATAATCTCTGTTTTACCGACCCTGTGTTCGACAATTACAACGATCATAATCTGTCATTTTACTTGTATTAATTACTTTGGATTATCTTGTGGTTTGTCATTAGTTGTACATATTCGTAAATATTTATTTTGAATTTACATTGAAGTCAGTTGTACCTCGTAACATCTACAGATGAAAACTACCGTAGGTGCGATAATTTTACTGCAATGTGAATGGTTTTTGGTAATATTTTTAAAGTAAACTACAATAATAATAAATAAATAGTTTTGTTTCCATATTTTATGATTTCAATCGCTTTTAGTAAATTAAAAAGTTTCTAACCTAAAAGTGACAGTTTGTAAATTTTCTTAGTTAGACTGTGACCATTGCTGTTACGTTAATATGATAGAATGGTTATAGTTTCTGATTTGACTTTAGTTTTTAATATTAAATCATACGCATTTGCTTGATGACGTAGGGCTCATCTTTCCTGATTTAGATAATACAAGCAGTAGATTCTATATACGTGTTAGTGTTTCCTTCAGTCACCAATAGATGGCGTTATGCGTTGGCTTTCCGGTTTCGTCATTGATTGAATATCGCGAAATAATGTTACCACACGACGGAACAAGATTTTTATATACTATTTAGTTATACTATTCAGTTTATTAGAATTAATCTTTAATTTTAAATTAAGTGTTAGGTGTGAAAATAACAGAAAACTAAAATATTATAATAATATGGCTACCTATCGGCAACTTCGGGAAGTTCATATGCAAATATACAGGGTGTCCCGTGTTTATTTTACATTTGGAAACCCTGCATCAAGCCCAAAATTCTAAGCAAAAAAGTCCAAATAACATTTGGTCGGAAACGTACCGTTTTCAAACAATTCCCAAAAATATCGCTGGCCAATGAGCGCTGGTTGCCTCATTCGATTCGCTACAAACAGTCTATTTAAAAGGAAACGCGATAGATGAGTGGACAGCGTGCTCGACAGTAACCGCCTCGATGCGGGTTCGCTTGCCACGACCGGCAACTACTCGGCTCAGCTTTTTTTTTTCTTTCAATTTGACGCGACAAAATCTAACACCAGTGACATGGGACTCTTCAAAGTTTGTTTACATCGAAGGCGTACACCACGAAATGTCTCATTTGCAAACGGCGCATGAAAACGTTCGTTCGAGCACGACATTTTTTCTCTGTCTTGCCTACGCTCAACTATTGCGCTGATTCGATATTTTTGGGAAGTGTGTGAAAACGGTACGTTTCCGACCATATGTTATTTGGAATTTTTCGCTTAAAATTTTGGGCTTGATGCAGGGTTTCCGGATGTAAAAATAATCTCGCGACACCCTGTAGAATCATTAGGGCGTTATACATTCCGGGGGAGATGAAGTATTTCTGGTAATATGGAATGAGTGGTAAATAATTACCAAATCTAAATTTTTATGCCAAATGGCTGTAAATTCATATTTGGATATAACTTTTAATTCAAAACAACTTTTTTTATCATTCTTCTGTATTGTAAAAAAAATAATGGTACTTTACTCTTAAGCAAGGTTTACATTTTTTGACAAACCTAGTACCTAGCTTAAAAAAATTGGTATCTGACAATTGCATTTTTAAGTTTTGGATCATGCAGAACTTTTTATCAAGAATATTTTTTAAGAAACTAATAATAAAATAGTTTTCTATATGGTTCCAACTAAGTAGACACACTGTATACTTATTGAAGACTAAAATATCTTAAATTTACAAGAACTACGCGACGTGTTAGGTGTAAACATTAAATGCTATCAAATGTGCTATTGGCAAAAAATGTATGAGAGGTTTTCTGACCAAAACGTTGTAGAAGAAAGATAATCAAATTAAAGTGTGCAGATAAATTAATAGCAATAGAAATAACTTGTATTTGACACAAAATTGTGTGTTCATACAAAATTTTTGAAAGTATTCTAAAAAACACTAAGGTGAATAGAGGCAAGTGTATTGTAAAATTTTAATAGTTCATCAAAAGTAGCTGCGCCTTTACACAATTACTAATCGTGTAGTAGTGTTTAATTTGGTGTCAACAAGAAGAAAGGGTTTTTTAAAATAAAGCATTTGTTAGTTAACTTACTACATTTGTTCAGAGCTCTGGGGCTAATAATCTGAAACAGATGAAGAACGCTTAATAAATTATAAGGGGTAAAAGTAAAAGTATAGTAAGTATATATTGTTTTTTTGCGGTATATAAAATCTAAACATCTATGATCAAAGACAAAACACAATGAACTTTAATGAAGGCTTTATTTATTCAACAAAACAAAAACCAAAATTAAAGTAATTAATTAGTAAATTCATTCATTTCAGATTAAAACCTTTAAATTTGACATGAAATTGAAGCCTTCCACGTCCTTATCCCTCTTTTTTCATTGGAACTATGTTTGCACTGAATATTTGATGGTCCCGCTTCTCTACCTTAGTTCTAATATATTCTTCAAGAATTTGTTTTGAACAAGTCTCTTGTTTGTTGTTTTGGGAATTCACGGCAGAATCCATCCAGCCGTTTTTGGTAGCAGCATACACAGTAATTAAAAATTGTTTACCTGCTGAAGCCACCCACTGGTGTCATAAATAGGCGCTTTTAAACAGTATTAAAGACTCAATTTTTCCTCCAGCAACATTGCACATTCTCATCACAGTCGTATTTTCTCTACCTGAACCGGAACTACTAATCGTTTGTGATGCTAGAAGATCAATTTCTCCAACTATTTTACTGTTTCTATGATCTATTGAAAAACTTTGATTTATCCAAATTGTATACTATTTCGGGCTTATTAAGTAAATTCAATTCTGATAGTGTTTTTCTAATAATTCAAAATAACTATAGTGTCATTAATAATTCTTCTTGTGCTAATTTTGGGTCGTTTTCACAGTACCTACATGAAGAATATTTTAAGAAACATAATTAAAGAGATAAGAAGAAAAGGCTAGTGTGCTTTAATTAATATTTTAACACTTTAATTTTTTTTTTGGTTTGTTAAATTTTTTTATTTTCTCCACTTATAATTTTTAAAATGGCCCATAAATTTGATCATCGTAAATATGCAGAAATGTTGTATGTGAACGAATTCTGTGATGGAAAATATGCCCTAAAGCTCTTTCCCTACCAGCGATGAAACATTTTCCAATGTTTTTAAGCATGTAAAAGAATATGGAAAGTTCCCAACAGCAGCAAATAATGAGCTTAATAAGAGGAGACATATCATATCAGAACAAAACATTTTTAACATCGTGTAAAACGACCCGAAAATTAGAAAATTAAAAACATAATTATTACCAACCGTATCATTTACTAGAGGTTCAGAGACTTCATGTCGGAGATGAAATCTCTCCAGTGACTTTTAGTAGATGGATTTTACAAAATAATAAAATTCTGTATCTTTGCTTGTGTAGCGATGAAGCTCAATTTATAAGAGACGGTGTTAATAATTTAAGAAACTTTCAATGACAAGGATACGGCTTTCAAAATTTCAAATAAAGCACCCTGTAACTCAGTAAGGAGACACACTTTATCTAATTAGGTTAAATTTTAATATTTTAAGCTCAGGGTTCTACAGGTAAAATATTTCTAATTATTTATGATACACCTGTATATTAAAATACGGATTTTATCCTATGTGATGTTTCCAAGAAACTAAAATTACAAACTCATGAAATTGGTCCTAGTTGTGAGTGTACTAGGTTTAGTGCTTTCAAAACATCGCAGCTGAAGAAAGGGGAGCCATCATAAAACACTTTAATACTCTTAAAACACACGATGAGCAGAACCTGTATTTAGAGGGTTTAATTAAGAATAACTTTGTAAAAAGACATCAAAGCAGACAAGCGAATGACGAAGACGTTCAGTATTATTCATTTTCGCATAGATATAGAGTTCGTGTTGAACGTAATACTAGTGCAGTTGAGGTTCCAATATGCTACAAAGCAATGCTTGCTTTACACGGCATATATGCAAAACGCCTTCAAAACATCCAGATTCAATTAGTCACTGTTGGACACGTAGAACCAGACAAACCGATACAAAAAATGCAGTGTACGCACATATTAAATCCTTTAAAGGAAGGAAAGCTCATTACAGCCTTTGTGATTCAGAAATACTCTATTTATCAGAAGAATTGAATGTTAAGAGGATGCACAGAATGTTTCTGGAGGATTACCCTAATAAACAAGTTTCCAATGAAACTTACAGAACTATTTTTGTCACCGACTTTAATATTAACTTTGGTTACTCCAGAACGGATACATGCAGCTCCTGTGACAAATATAAAGCACAGAAGTCCATCCTGGATAAAAACCCCTTTAAAAAAAGATGCTCTTTTGCGTTTGGACAGAGAACATAAACTGCATCTCTTAAAAGCAGACGCATTTTATAAACGCAAACAAACTGATCGTCTACGGTCTCAGAAAAATATAAAAATAAAAGCTATTGCGATGGACTTCCAGAAGAACTTACCAATGCCGAATATAAGCACTAACAATGTCTATTATAAGAGACAATTATCTTTTTAATCTTTTAATATTCACGTTCTGTCTACTGGAGAGTCACTATTTTATACTTATACAGAAACAGCTGGAAAAAAGGGATCCGATGAAGTGGCATCTATGCTGTTTGATTTTATTTTTAACCATTTGGACGATGCTGTAGAAGAATTAGAAATCTTCTGCGATTCATGTTGCGGACAAAACAAAAACTATACACTATTGCACCTGATACATTTCGTCGTACATACAACCAAACGTTTAAAAAACATTCAAATGACATTTCCAATCCGTGGTCACAGCTACCTGTGATCGTAACATGGGTCAGATCAATCAAAAAGCTTGTGTAAAACTCCCTTCTGGCTGGAACGAACAAATTACTTCAGCAAGAGTGAAGTCTATTCCATTTCAGGTAATAAGTTGCGAAGACCAAGGACTGTTTTGATCATGGACTACTTTTCTTGCTCAGTTTTTTTTAAAGAAGTGTCCGTTTGAAAGCAGACCGATCAAAGAACTGACCGTAACTCTAGGTATACCTAGAATGATTCAAGACAGAGAAACATACAATGGACCCTACACTTATTCTGTTGAAGTTCCTCCCAAACGCAAACGAGAGAACTTCTGTGGACTTCCTCCTGGTCAGTTTTAACTGCCTAATTTAAAATATAGCGAGAGAGTTCCTATATCCATTAAAAAGTATGAAAACCTTCAACATCTTAAGTGTTTTTGCGAAAATGCTGGTGCAAACGCATATTACGAGAACTTACCTTACAGCCGTGGTGTACTTGAGGATGATGATGGTGACTAAATTAGTGTAAAAAAAGTTTAGTTTTGTTTATTTAATGTTTTTGTATTGTGTTTTACGTTTTTAAATAAATTTGATGTGGTTTTCTTGTAATACTTTATTTTTTTCGGTGGTGTGCTGTGTGAAGTTCATCCTTCTTCCCCCCAACATATTGTACCTGCCCCTTTATATATTTTTTATCTACGCTTATGAAAAGAGGATGGAGGTAAGTTTTTATGCAAAAGGTAGTATATATTATGTAAGCATTCCTAAAAATCTGAAGCTGAAATAGTTTAATTCAATACCTATATGGGGTCTTCAAATCTTTAAATTCGTTTTTCTCAAATGTATCATTTTGCGACATTCATCTTTTTTCTCCTGTACCCTTCATTTATTTAAATACATTTAGTGTGATTCAATGTAAGTCAATTAAATAACTATAATTAAATTCTTTGTTTGAAATTCATCGAATCAATTATTATTTACAACTAGTAACCAAACTCATTTGAAAATGGGCCTAATATAGACAAACCTGAAATTAAAGACACTACTCCAGGTCAGAGATCAAAGGTCAGGTCAACTTGTAACCCCGCCTAAGATCAGCGCTTGGACCTCCTGAACAATTTGACGTATCGATCTCCGAAATCGGTTCAGCCGTTTCGGAGGAGAAGACGAACATACAGACAGACAGACAGACAGACAAACCGCGCCACGATTTTATGTGTATAGATAGCTACAGCACGAAACACAAAAAATAATTTTATACTTAAAGTTTATAGTTATTTGACCAACAAGTGAAGAAAGCGATTCTTTTTCCTACTCGAGCTCGAGTGTGGGAGTGAGAGTGAAAAAAGACTTTCCTCATGTGTTAGACACAACATTTCTTCTACGACATTCCCCAAAAAACAACCTAATGAAAGAAGTACTATTTATTGTGAACGTAACTTATCGTTACAGAATTTCGTCACATTTTCGTACGTAAAAGCAAAACTTTATAATAGGTGGATCCCAATAGTCTCAGTATTCTGTGGTATCGGTGTGGTCTCAATCTGTTATAGCGCAGCCACGTAATTCTAACCAATAAATGTAGGGTAGCAATTTTAAGAGTCAAAATATAAGATATTAAATTAAACAAACCTGATTGAATACTAATTTAAATTGTTTAACTAAGTACTAGGCGCATATAGTTCTAATGACACATTTTTGTAACACGACATTATTTTCCTCGCTAGTGAGGAAAAACCAATTTTTCTCACTATTTGTAGAGAAGAAATGTTCGTTTTCTAAGTATGTCGTGGAAAAACGATATTTACTTGAAGAAATAAGACTCTATCATTCAGTACATTGTATTTTTAATAACAACTACGAATTGATTACACTTCTAATCTTATAAAGCAAGTAAGTAATAAAATCATTTCCTTTACCCTTATTCATTTTTAAACTATGAATTTTTCTGATAACATTCGTTTACTTTTTTATCTTTTTATAGGAATTGTGAATCATGTAATCGTACAGTTTACATACAATAAATCAATTGACACTAGTCTTGATTAATGTTAATCATATATATATAATAAGACAATAATATACATTTTCTATCCGAATTACCAAACTATTACTAAAAACTCCCTACAGGGCAGCAGATTTACAAAACGGGTCAAAATAACAGTTCAAACTGAACGTATTTTCTGAAAATAAATAAAAGACGAGCAGTCTTTTTCCTACTACAAAAATATCTTTCATAGTTAAAATTACATAAAACCATTATAAAACGAAAAGTGGATCTTACACGAAAACGATTTGCTTTTATCGTGTTCATATACCTATAGGGATTCATATCATGGGAATCTCCAGAAACAGTAAAAAGTTGCGCAAGGGGGTAGAATTCTTTTAGTTTTTGAGATAATTTAAAAAAATTAAAATTTATGATTTTTGTTTTTATTTTTTTCTGACTTTATTTGATAAGATATCGAAAAAAAGAACAGCATTGCGACTTTTTTTTGTCCAATTTAATTATTTATTTTCTAAAAAATATTGCTCTACAAGATTACGATTTTTTTTGTGAAAATCTAACTCGACGGCTCGTACGCTAACTATTCCTACTCACAAAAATAGTTTCAATGCAAATTAAGTAAACACGGCTCGCTTCGCTCACCAAATTGTTAAAATTAATTTCGACCCGTTTCACGGTTCGTACACTGGCTTTTCTTACTCAAAAAATTGTTTCAATGCAAATTTGATAAAGACACGGCTCGCTTCGCTCACCACATTGTAAACATAAAAGTAACGTCGTTTTTCGAATTCAACTTTGATAAAGACACGGCTCGCTTCGCTCGCCAAATTGTGAACGTCAAACTCTGGCTTTTCTTAATAAAAAAAATGTTTCAATAGAAGTTTGATAAAGACACGGCTCGCTTCGCTCGCCAAATTGTAAAAATCCAACTTGACGGCTCGTACGCTAACTATTCTTACTCACAAAATAGTTAGACTTAATATTAACAATATACGCAAACGATGAGATACAAATTTTTATTAATAATATTTTAAACGTTTTTATCAAAATAGTGTTTTATGGATCTAATTACATTGAATGTATAAAAAATTGAAACATTATCGACAATCTCAATGTAGTTTATCAACAAAAAATATCTTTCCGCTGACTGATTCATACTATGTGATCACATATAGATTTCAACATGCTGATTAAAATCGAACAACATAATAATTAGAATTTCTGCTATTTGTCTTATTCCGAGAAAATGAAGGTTCACAATTTTAATAGATAAATTATAGTAGACGACAACAATTTTGGTTTTGAGTTTTCTGAAAAATTTGCATCTATTCCAAATATGCTATAGGACACAGAGAAAATCTATAAAAAATCTTGCATGTTTGTCGAAAATAATAAAATTATAAGTAAGTCAATAAAACTATCGTGTTTAGAAAATCAACATAATTATTTACAATTTAAATATGTATTAATCAGGTCAAATCAACATAAAATATACACACGTACTTATATGGATGGCGTAAACCTCTGACATTTTGGAGGATAACATCTATATACTAAGATTCAAAGTTTGTCTGTTTCTTTGTCCCTCTATCGTCTCGACCAATATAAAGCCGAGTATATGGTTGGACTTAGAATGGAGCATAGAGGGCGAATGGGGAGGTCTACATGGGGGACTTTTTTTTCACCCTGGTCCCGTCCGATAGAACGGGGGTTTCATCTAGTCTATATACTAATATTAAAAATTTGTCTGTTGCTTTGTCTTTTTGTCGCTTTATCGACTTGGCCAATATAGGTGCTAGGCCAAAGCCAAGTATATGGTTGGGCTTTAGAGAATAGGGAGCGAATGGGAGTGTCTAGAGGCGGGAGTAATCAGGGTTTTTGTTTTAAATATCTTGGTATAGGAAGGAGAGGATTTCATCTAACTTTCAAAATTTGTTATTACGTTTAGTACAGTTACTGAGTACAATTTTAAAAATAGTTTTAATTATATACAATTATGAGAATGGCAGCACATTTTTTTGAAATGAAACACATTATATTTTGTTCAAGGTTTGAAAAATGTACCTACGGTTGCGTGTTTATTGAAGAAAGACAAGTAAGAACACTAGGTATAAGAAAAGAGAACAAAGAAAACTGTACTACTATTACTTTGTGGTAGCCCCATTTTTATCTATTACATTATCCAGTCTTCTCGGCATTGATGTTACTAAAGCCTCAGCGTAGTTTGGAGTTAATTTATTCCATTCTTGTCGAATTCTTGCTCATAACTCTTCGACGTTTTAAAGACAAAAAACATTGTTTATATTCATTTTCCTTACCATCAAGCTCTACACATTTTCGATGGGGTTCAAGTCCGCACTTCGCAAAGGCCAAGGCAGAACTCGTATTCCCTGCTGCTGCATCCAAATTAAGATAATTACAACTGTATGAATAACATAATTATCATGCTGATAAATAAAATTATTTTGGGAAAAGACAGCAGTCACTGATGGCAGCATCATATTCGCCATGGTATGAAGATAGACTTCTGCATTGTTTCTGCAAATTATCCGCGTTAAAACCCCAGGTCCTTGGGCGCTAATCCAACTCCAGACGTTTACAGAAAAACGGTCATTTGCTTCTACTTTTTAAGTGTATCGTTCATTAGAATGAGAAGTCGGTGGTCTATAAACTCTGATATGATCGTTATAGCATGACTGAAATAGTTTTTCGTCTGTGAAAACAATATTCTTTCAGAGACCTAATGGCTGTACGGAATATTCCAAAGAGAATCGTACTCTTTGTTCTTTGTTTTGTTGGGTCCAAAAGATGGCTGCAAGATGATTTCGCAGTTCCGATTCTTCCTTAATACGACGCCTTGCTGTTCAAACAGAATAACCTGGAAAATTTGTTTCGTTTCTCGTAGAACTTGGATCAAATTAATGTCCTCTGTATAAACCCTAGGTCTGCCACTACCGACTTGCCTTTCAAACGATTGGCGTTCATCCCATACTCTTTTTGTATTGTGCACAGTGCTTTTAGCTATGTTGAACAAGACTGCTACCTTTCTTTCAGACTATCCTTCTTTCAGACTATCCTTCTTTCAGCAATGTCGTTATTCTTAATTTTTCTGCGTAAGAGTGAAACCGTATTTCTATTAACATGTTAGTTCTGTCATTAGCTGTGTTTAGTATTAATTACATTTATTGTTGAAAAGTTTATTAATACAGGACGAAGCAAAATGCAAACCAAACAAGATCTCAAAATATTTAAACTTGAACTACTATTGATCGATCGAATGGACATTTGACCTGCGAAAAGTATTACTTCCTTGCAATAAATTTTACCAAACAAACAGTTTACTTCCTTAGAAGCCATCTAAATAAATGCAAAGAACCTGTCAAACGGTAGACTAAAGCAAAATGTTTCATTGGGTACTGACGGCAGATGTTTTGTAGTAGGATGAAAAGAGCCCGAGACCAAGGTTACACTTTTTTTATAATTGTTGAGGGCTCTAGCCGTAGTAAGCCTTTTTTAAATCGCATAATATTTTTGTTAACATTCGAAAAACATGTGTTGATGTAGTTGTATAAAATCAAAAAGATACGAGGTGCAAAGTAGAAATTTCAAAAGACATAAAAATCTATTAAATTAAACTTTCCAGGTAATCTATTTTTTCAGCACCAATACCTAAATGATTGTAGTAATTGGAGAAATTGATAGTTTTGCTGTAGACTTCTTTTTTGACACAAAATGTAAAATTTATCAAAAACGGTTTCTCTACATCAGCTTTATCGCTCCTTTGTAGAAGCATCGCTTTCGCTATATTAGAAGAGTTTGACCTTACACTTCCACGCTAGCTAGACGGGTTGGAAGTGGCTGTGATATATTTTTAACAATTACCAAAGGTGTTAGTGTGGTAATCGGGACCGACGGTTTAACGTGCTCTCCGAAGCACGGTGGAAGCAGACCTTCTAGATTGGCTCGAGAAAACTCTTGCCGTTACTGGAATCGAACCAGCACGCCGGCGGTGGGCAGTTTACTAAACTGGTGATTTTACAGCTAGGCTATGCTCCCACTAAAAACCGTTAGACTTCGTAATATATACATGAGATGCGTCTAGAATTTAGAAATAATTTATAGAGTATCCTGTAAGTAACCAACTTTCACAATCAGAAGCCAACATTTTGAAAATTTTTGAGTACTTCCGAGTAAAAAGATCACAGCAGTTATCGTATAATGTGCGGCAAAGTATTTAAAAAAAGTTATTAGCAAGATTTTTTAAACTTATGACAAATTTCGCATTTCTACTCAAAATTATCACTAGCTTATTTTTTAATTTTATAACTAGTGTGTCATGGAAAATAATAATTAGACAAAAATGTCAAATATCCGTCAAATTTTGAATTTTTTTGAATTAGTCAGTAAGTTTAAACATGAATCAGTTTTTAGTTTATTGCATTTAATTTCTTTTTAGATTTAGTGATTTCATAATTAACAGTCACTTTGAAATTATTTGCTTTAAGTTCTAATTAGTTAGTTAGTCACCACAAAATAAAAATGCCATTGACTTTACGGTAAATTCTGAATCCTGTCGTTTGGTGATTTTGCTCATAGCAGCCGGGAAATTGATGCAAAGTTTAACTTCAGACATTCGTGCTCTCATTGCTCATGGAAAAGCATGCGCTGTAATTGCTCCTTTTATTGACACTATGTTAAAATTTATCAGAAGTTAAAACATAGTCGAAGTCACTCGCATCTTGAGAATAACGACTAATTGGGCAAATCTATGTAAGGGTCTTAGAGATTTGTCTTAACCACTGAATATATAAACAAACATAAAATGTTTCATTCGTCACAAAATTAAACCTTATACATATATACTAACATACATTAAAAGAGGGTGATCATTGAAAATTTGACTGTTGTTTTAATAATTCTCATTGGTTTATAAAATCTAAAAGCCGATATTTTCAGAAAATAAATGTCTGAGTGTGGGATTTTAGGAAACCGAAAAATTGCCCCTTTTATCTTTAAATCAGTCATTATAAAGACTAAGCCCTTAGTTTACTTCTCCGATTTGGAATTTTGCCTTTTTGTGAGACGGTGAATCTATTAATATTTCAAGAATTGCTTGAATCAAAAATTTTTATGAGCTGGATAGAAAGAAACAGTTTTTTTAAACTTTGGTCCCTGGGGTCTCTCTATTAAACGAAATTTAAAAAATAAGACCCACAAATCTAGATGAACTTTGTGCCAGGTTAAAACAAGCCGCTGTGCACATTAGTTTTTACAGCCTCCTAAAATTAATTGTACCCATTCGAAAAGCATCTCCTTCCAAAGTTTGGAAAACACTCATCTTGTATACTTGTACAACTTTTCTTAATAAACTTGCTGTCTATCATGGATAATAAAAGAGTAAATCAAGTGGCCCTTAATTTACAATCAACCTGTATATAACAATTTTTGTGGAAAATTTAATGGAGAATCTAAAAAGTCCTATAACTTTTTCTCGTCAGAGGTACGGTTTACGTGCAAAACGCAAAAAATCGTCGTGAGGTCACGTTTGTGGGTCGTTTTTTGGGGGAGGGGAATTTTTTGGATCTGTATTCGGGTTTCTACTGGGAGTTCATAACTAAAATTTTAAAACTTTTTCCACTATTCGTCGTTATTTTATCTAAATTGCCTACACTACAAGCTTATGTATGAAATACATATACATCGCACTGATTTACATTTCATGTAACTTTGAAACGTAGGTTAAAGATAGATTTTAGTCGTAGAAAAACGGCGATAATGAGAAAGAAATGCACAGTACAGTAAAACAATTCTCTTAAAAGCGGCCACTTCTAAAACCGATTAAATTTTCCAAGTCAAAAACCAGTTATACGGAAATATCCATATTAATGACCATTCTAAAGCGACCACTTCTTGATAACAGCCACGGCCACTTATTTGTAAACTTTCTTGGAAAAATACATGTAATTCTACCTTCCATTTCCGGCCATTCTTAAGTAAGGTCATTAGTAGACAACAGCTTAGCGTTCAAGTTGTGCATAATATATAATTGTTTCATTGTGTGAAGCTTACGTAATTACAGGCATTTAAGAACGGATTTAATGAATTTGTTCGATTTACAATAACAGTCATTACAGAGAAAGTGCAATTAAAAGGCTCATTACGCTCACCCCAAAAATCGTATTTTGCGTACATAGTTTGAGTTAGTATGTTCAACAGTGCTGTTACATATAGACGTACAGAAAAATTACAATGTCGCTAAAAAGAAAACGTTTGTCTCTTAAAGAGAAAATTGATATAATTGTGGAAAGTGAAAAGTTCAATACCAGTGCTAGAAAGTTGACTGAAAAATTTAGTGTTGGAAGAACACAAGTTAACAAAATTTTAAAAAACAAATGTGATTTAAAAAAGCTATTTGAAGAAGGTTCCAATACAGAGCAGAAGAGAAAATTTCCTAGAACTAAAGGTTTAGAAATTGACCGAATAGTTTACAATTGGTTTTGTAAAGCTAGGAATAAAAATATCACTATATCTAGACCTTTAATAAAAGAGTAAGCATTAGATGTGGCGGAAAATTTAAAGATAACGGATTTTAAAACTTGAAATGGGTGGCTTGAGAAATTTTGTCAAAGATATAACATAACCTTCAAAACAATTTTTGCGGGGAGTCAGCTGATATTAACCTGGACCCTGTTGAAGCTTGGAAAGCAAAGGTGTCAGTAATATTGAAGGAGAGTATTCATCAAAAAATGTGTACAATGCTGATGAGACCGGACTTTTTTACCTTGCGATGCCAAACAAAACGTTCTCTTTAAAAACGATAAATGTAGTGGTAAAGAAGTTGCAAAACAAAGATTGAAAATTTTATTTTGTACAAATATGGAAAGTGATAAGGAAAATCCGTTAATCATTGAAGAAAGTAAACACCCAAGATGATTTAAAGGCTCTCATATGAACAAATTGCCTTTAGAATGGGTATCTAATAAAAAGCTTGATAACGGTAGAGATTATGACTTCCTGGCTAAAAAAATTTGAGGAAAAATGAAAATAGAAAAGTTTTATTATTTTTGGATAATGCCACGTCTCATCCCAAAGTGACTCTTGAAAATGTGAACATTGTTTTTCTACGTCCAAACACCACATCCCATTTGCCAACAACATAAAGTTTTTAATCAAAAGGCTCTGCTAACATTCACAAATACCGAACGTCCTTTTCAAGATGCGAAAAAAAGTATCAATTTAACCAGTATTATGTTCCATATTTAAAAATTTTAATAAACAACGCATAGAAATAATTTTTTTTCTTTCCAATAACGGCCACCTCCATATACCGGTCAGTTTTGCAGCAAATTTTAGTAACCGCTATTTAGAGGTTTTACTGTATATAAAACATTAAGTACAAGATAAATCGAAAAGAAAATTTTTAAGCAATAATTAGTCAGGAAAAATCCGAAGTAAAATATAGGAAATTTTAGCGACAGTCGGATGAAATTCAAAATCAAATTCGTAATCCGGAACAATATTTTGGAAGAATACGTGAGAAACTTTAACAAAGTGCCATCTAGTGTACACATTTTCTACTGCGTTTGGAAAGTTCTATCGATGACTTTATAAACATACTGTATTTGCGTATCCTCTTAACTTCATTGTTATCGACAAAAAATAGTGGGCCAGAACTAGAATTCAAAAATTTAATTTGAAATTTGAAGTGCTTAAAGATTGAATCACTTGAATATGTGGGAACAAGCATGCCATGTCGTAAGGACAGTCGAAATGTACGTGGAGGCATGCGTTGTATGGGGTGTTCTTGAAGTAAAGATATCTGATCATAAAATAATGAGTAATCATTTTCTATTTATAAAGTGTTATTTTTAAACCCACACCACAATAATGCTATTCATATTCAATTATTAAGCAGATTTAGTGCGATCTTGTTATTTTGACGACTAAGTTACGTTTGATTGAAAAGTGGTCATATTGTATACATTTCAATAGAACTCCTTGCTGACGACCATAACTATTTGTATAAAGGTTCGGTACAAATATTCACATAATATCGTTTAATTTGTTTATTCTCGGTAAATAACGTCACTAGTGAGTCATACCAACAAATAAAATTTGGTATCCCTACTACGCCTAGTCTCCAATTATGTTAAGCGAGTGGTTATGCAGTTTACTAATTATTTAGTGAGGTAGTTTTTTTTGGATTTAATCTAGCTATGTAATTGTGCATAAAATTATGGATTCGATCGAATTAGTTCAAATTTTACTAATTGATTTTTCGATTGTGATTGCTTCAAGTTGGTAATTAATTTCCTGCAATTAATTCTAGGAGTAACAGTTGTCAAAGCAGAGTTTCTATTGTAATTTTATTTTACATAACGTTTATTTTTGGACCATTTTAGTATGAGGTACGTAAACAAATATAAAAATACTATAGCTTAAGTATTTTGCGTTTAAATGTTAGATAAGTCATTGCGAGTTTGCTATTTTTGAAAGGGTAACCGAGCATCTTCGCACAATACCCTAATTTTTTTTATTCTTTCAGGTCCTGGCATCTTTTCAACTTCTGCAGTTAAACAAGCTTCTCACCATCCATTACTTTGACCACACAAAAAAAAATCGCAAAGCATATATGATGGAGAAATTTATTATATATGTATTGTCGTTTGATGGCTATTGCGTCAATTTTGGCTAGTGTTTGGTGTGCTGTGCTTAAAACCTGTCAAGTGTCACGTCGTTAAAATGTCTGAAGATGGCTTCTCAGATTCGTACTGACGAACCTAGCATGGATTTATTCATTGAAACGCTACGGAACCACCTTCGAAATGAGAGTTTATCCTTCTGATACAATTTTGGATATTAAGAAGAAGATACAACGTGTTGAAGGAATTCCGGTGCATCATCAAAACTTGTTGTTTCGAATGGAGGTAGTTGAAGATTATAAATGTTTGTGTGATATTGGTATTGTTAGCGGATCGACATTGAAATTGGTGTTGTCGATGAGAGGTGGACCGATATCTACTAAAAGACTCTCAACATGTGATCATCATCTTATTTGGAAGGATTTGAAAGATCTGATTGAACACACCAGGTTCGCCTTAGTTTTATTTTACCAATTATTTTTAATCAATGAATATTTGTGACATATTTCAATGTACACGTAGCTGTAATTGAATTTTGTCAGAAGTCTTCAGCATTTTTGGTCTTATATTGAGACAGTTTGTAATATGGCGGGGGTGTCAAACTCGTTTTTATTAGATGGAACTACAAGAATTAGTAGTCGTTATTAAGTACTGATAGAAAGATGATTAAATTGGGTCACATATATGAGTCTCGAGTTTGACACCTATGCTCCTAAGTTAGATCTCTTCTTCAGGCACTTTCTTTTAGTTTTTAGTTCTTACCCTGCATTTTATTTATATTTGCCAATTCTGTTGTCTTCACTGCTTCTTTGCTTGCTTAAATGTAGGTAGTTAACTTAATTTATCTCCTTGCTCGATAAAGGAATATGTTTTAGTCTTCTTGTGTTTTTGTCTGGCTTGTTTCTGGCACATAGAACAATGTTTCTTTCTATTTACTATACAAAATAATTAAACAAAAATACCTTACATAGGTAGGTACTACATGCAGATTGTTGCCAGACAAACATCGTCGAGTTGCATAACGTTTTGTTGATGTGACGATTTGAAACAGTCCCTATTTCCTTTGACACAGAATATTTCAATTATTTAAGTAAAATTTTTTCTTCTTACTATTCTATGTGAGAGATTTTATTTATTTATAAGGTGCATTATTATATTGTGATGGTGCCCCAGAATATCAGTATAAACTTGTATAGTGTGGTGACCGAGGGGTCAATCGCTAAGTAAATACGGTGTACACATCTCTTGAAGTACTTGTGAAGTACATGAATTATAGATGAAGTATCTGAAATACTGGCGAAGTGTGTAAAAGTTATTTACGGAAATGTCAAAATTTTGATAAGAACAATAAACATTTTTATTTCAAAACTAATTACTTTTAAGAGTTCCAATTTTGGGAAAGTATCTACGTAATACCTATCTACAACTGTACCAAATTAGGTAATTTTCTGAGATGGTCCTATGTTTAATCTATATTTTCGCTTTAAATAGGGTGCGGCATTAGTGTGTGAGGAAGCTCGATATATTCGTTATTATAAAAAATATCAAAAATGTATTTAGATAAATTTTAGGTATACTTAAAATTATTTACAATTATACAGTGTGTTTCATTACTTGTGGGTAGCGTAAAGTTATTTTTTTTTAAATAGAACGCACTGTATATTATAATGAATTTGAATTGTGCTTACTTTACCCATCATGCTAATACTAGGGTTTACTATGTTATATAGGGTTTTATACAGAGTACTTTAGGAGATATTGCCATTTATAACTTCATAACGTGTTATATTCAACACCTAAGATTCTTAAATTAAACAAAAGAAAAATATTTTCTAAATTTTTTAAAGGGTTTTTTAAACAATGGATTCCAATGTACCAGAATTTGTGATAATTTGTCAGAATGTTTATTAGTTTCTTGTGGTGTCTCGCAGGGACCAGTCTTTGGATCTCTGTTATTTTGCCAATGTTATTTCAGTGCTTGAACTATTGTAAATTCCATTTATATGTTGATGACTCGCAATTATATTTTTTCGTTTTAAAACATGCGACATGTTAAAAGGCCAAGAGTCTATAATCACAGATCTTTGCAATCTTTTACAAATTACTAACGAATATAAGCTTAGTATAAATCTTCTGTTCTGTTATTCTGTAACAGGGCAGATAGAAAATATCTTAAATCCAACATTACTGTCTTGCTAGCTATTAATGTACTATTATTTAATCACGAAGTAAATAATTTAGGACTGATTTTAGAGGTTTAAGAGCCATATTTCTTCCACAATTAAAAAATCTTACTCGTCTCCCTTTCTTCTTCTTTTTCTTTCTCTGTTTGTTGTTGGTCTATATATTAAAAATGGTTCATTTTACGGATATCATACAGGTAACTTATATTCCAGTAAATCGTAAATTGTTAAACTAGCAAATTCTAAAATATCTCGGAAGTGATCTGAGGTATGTGTTGGTATCCCTAATACTGACTGAAAGGTAATTAGTTTCAGCTTACAACATGTTAGAGAAATGCAGGGTATTTCATTTAAGTTAAGCTCTTAGTTAGGTGGTGTAAGACAGAATTGCTTGTTCTTATTTAGCTTGAAGTTATTGACCTTTTTTTGAGGATCTGCAAATCAGGTAACATCGATTTATCCTATAAACGGAAGTAACTAGGTATAGGGACATGTTAAACAAAATGCATTATTTTTTATCGTACAATTCAAAAATTGGAAAAAAATCATATGGTACGTGTCTCTGGAGTATCCTGTACAATCCAAAATATTTTTAAAACTAAAGTCTCGAATAATCTCGATATAAGTATGCTTTAAGATTTCTTAGATTATTTGTCGTTTTAATGCTACAGAATAATGTCCCACTCTGTATGTACCGGTTGTAAAAATTTGGAAAATTGCAGCCTTCGCTTCAGCTTATACCATGTCTCTAACTAATTTTTCTATATTGTTCAGTATGTTTGGTTTTTCCTGTTTTTTTGTCTCGTTCGTGATCTTTAACTTTTAACCGTAGAGAAGTTAGCCACAACTTTCTACTATAGATTTGGAGTTGTTCTGGTGTCTGCAATGAGAACGATATCGTTCGCGAATCTTAGTGTTCACATGCAGTTCTTATAATTCAGATAAAAATGCAACTACATGACACGTTACAATTTATATCCAGTCGCATTAAATGATAATTTGTAACTGATTCTAGAAGATAATCGAACTTTTAGGATACGGAGTTCTAACCTCGGTTCTAACTTATTATGTAGGTACAGTAGAATTCGGATTTATTTTTATTTATTAAAAAAATAAACACGAATGTACTTTAAATGGTTTATTAACGTTTTTTTAACATGTAAATAAGTATGTATGTATACATAGTATGTATTATAAAACATTGAAATAGTTATCTATGCGCAGCTGTTTTCTCGCTGCCATGTTTCTCCATCTGTTAAGAAGAAGCAAATCCGCTGAGGTTGCCTCCGATAGTTGTTCGATATACCTCAGAGCTTTTTCCAGAGAAGCAAAACCTTCTTGATGGGAGATCTTAGTGGGAGGCTTCGTCGTCGTTATCTGATTTTTCGGATTCCTGAAAGGCATTCGTTAGTTCTTCGACACTCATTTCTTCTTCTAAATCATCTGCTGTAACCCATTCAACAACGTCTTGTCTTGTCACATTTTCGCAACTTTTTAAGTTTTGCATTAATTCAAATAAACTTTGTTCTTCTTCTTCTGTCTCGCTGTCAAAATTTGAAGATGACATTTCTCCACGGCTTCTCCATTTCAAAGCCAATTCACTTAATGGAATATCATCTTCACTGTGATAGTTCTCAATAACTTTTGACCAAGATTTTTTAATAGTGGAACCACGTACAAAATCCCAAGCTTGGCTTACCCAGTACATAACATTTTTCAGTGTAATCTTTCTTATCGCACTGATAATATCCTCTTCTTTTTCTCTATATTCTAATACATGTTCAAGATATAAACGCCTATAATTTTTTTAATGTTTTCGAGGACGCCTTGGTCCATTGGTTGCATTATGCTGGTTACATTTGGAGGCAAAAATTTTACAACAATGTTACCTACGTGAAGTTCTTCCCCAGGATGAGAGGGAGCATTGTCTATTAACAACATTGCTTTAATAGGGAAACAGTTTCTCTTCAAAAAATTTAGTCACAGATGGCACGAACTCTTCTTTAAACCAGTTAGTAAATAAGGTCGCATTCATCCAAGTGCTCTTCTGACTTTTGTAATAAACTGGTAGGGCTTTGGGTGAGATGCCTTTTAAAGCTCTTGGACGTGCTGCCTTGCCAATCACGATCAGAGGGTGTTTGTGCTTGCCAGATGCATTGGAACACGCCATTACGGTTACTCTTTCCTTACTTCGTTTGTGCCCAGGAGCTGATTTTTCCTGTCTAGATGCTAGTGTTTTTGATGGAAGCATTTTATAATTCAAGCCAGTTTCATCACGGTTGTAAATTTGATCGTAGGTATACCCATTATCTTTGATTTGCTTTTTAAAATCTTGCTTAAAGTTTTCAATTGATGCACATCAGCAGAAAGTTTTCTCCACATACGGTTAGTTGACGTACACCGTACCGTTTCTTCCAGCGGTCAAGCCATCCTAAACTGCCGGTAAAGCTAAGTGTCTCTGGGAATTGTCTACTAATCATTATTGATTTCTGTTGTAAAATTGGACCTGACAGAGGCACACCTTTTGATCTTTGCTGGTTAAACCACATGAATAAAGCTTCGTTGACCTTTTCATAGTCGCCTTTTTTCATTGATTTTCTTGTTGAAGACAAAGAAGCTTGTTTTATACACCAATCTTCTATTTTAGTACGGTTTCTCTTCCAATCTCCAACTGTTATCTCTCCGACTCCATAATCTCGTGCAACATTTTTAATTGTCTCTTCTGCTTCAATTCTTCTGATGGCTTTTAATTTTTTTTGAATAGGAACGACCTTTCTTTTACGCTTATTTTGTTCCATTATAAGACGGCAAACAAATATCTAAACAAAGCAGTTCGTATACACTTAACTAAAACTCCAACCAAATAAATTACGCGAGTACGTATACTTCTCTCTAGCGAACGCAATAACGAACTACATTCACCCAAATTCGAATGCTAAAAATAGTTTTTAATGGAAATACTATGTTAGAAGTTGGCTCGGTTAATACGGAGCTCGGATAATTGCTACTCGGATAATCGGGGTTCTACTGTAATTACGAACGTCTTGGTGAAATAAGGGGAACGTCATCTTGCTGAAACTAAATGTCTTCAGAAAGAAGTAGAGTTTTATCTGGACTGATTCAAAAGGGGCAGAGCTTGTATCGCGCCCTACAAGTACGGTAAGGTGGCTTTCGGGTGTTCTGCCTGAGGATTTCTTTCTTTCTATTGAAATTTTCTGCATGTTTATGGATCTTGATGGCCTCTCTAACCAATCTGTTATGATAAACATCAACCGTTGATAACAACTTGGAGCTTTCGAAGCAATTTGACACATTATCCCTTTTTAGATTTGAACACCACACCCAACTTGATATCAAGATACCCAACTCGGACACATCGCCTACTTTTTTAATTGATTATAACGATAAACGTGGTTGCTTTTCTTAAAAAGTTGTTTATCATTTAATATCAGTCCCACATTTCCCCGATGCAATTCTTAAACGTTGGATTTCAGGGCGAAACAGGCACGCTACAGAAACTAGCATCAAAGTTTGGCGATATAGAAAACAAATGGTGTCTCCAAGTTGGGCGTTGTAGTCAGATACAGAAGTGGGATTTACCTCCAAATAGTAGTAGTTTAGTATTCTACTGTAATTAGACGTTGTATCCTTTACTGTAGTTTTTTAAATATCGTTTTTGGCTATTCTTTTTAGTCTTGATAAAAATCAGTCGAGTATGACCGAAACGTCTACTACTGTAAATAAAGTGCATGGAGTTTAACGACTTACTTCTATAAGAAGCTCCCGACATAGTTAATTCAGGAGAATAAATTAAAGTAATAACATTTGGTTTTATTTAACTTTGGCTTACTTTTCTTTAGGTTTAACAAAGGTGTATGTCATTAAAAATTCGTGAAAAATGTTTTCTATGTCGTAATATCAGTATAAAAATGCGTCTCGACACTAGATGTCGCCACACTTATTGATTATAATCATTTAATATTAGAAGAACAATTACTGGCGGAGAAATTGGGTTTTGAGCCAGAAAAAATCATATCAAAATTGTGTCAAAAATCAATCCCTTGTCGGAGAACCTTAATAAAATAATAATAAAAAACGGTTCTCCGTCTATGGGTTGATTTTTGACACAATTTCTTCTGGCTCATAAAATTTTGTAAGCTTACCAACATTTGTTTGAGCTGTTTCAGATTTTTTAAAAAGAAAAAATTTTTCAACAATAACGCTATCAATAATAAAATGCGACTTTTGCGAAAACGGTGCGATTTATCGAATCTTAAACCTGGTCCAGACGCAAAACTTGACACGACGCTTTACTGCGCACAAATACACTCATGATCTATACCGTGTGAACGTTCTATTTTTGCAATGTTTTTATTCCGATTTATGACTGCACAAACAAAACTAGTGCAAAACATTGCGTACCAGGCTTTATGTAGAGTACCTTTTTTGTGACCCATAAGTCACTTAATCCACATCTGATAAATAAACCTTTTTGGCGTAGATATTTCAAATTTCAGCCAATTTCATCAGAATTTTAATATGACATTTTTGGTCTATAAAACTTTGTAAACGTTAAAATTTTAGGAAAATAGGTTAAGTAGTTCAAAATTATATACTTTAAAAAAAAACGATTTCAGTTTACTTCACTTTAGGACCGTATTGCACCGAAACTAAGCAAATTTTAACTAAGCTAAGTTTTTTAGTCTAAAAAATACATGGTAGAGTTTTGTAAAGACTTCTTTAAGTAGTTTTCAAGTGTCTTTGTGATATGTGTCTTATGGGGCACTACTAACGAATTATTCTGTAGCATTAAAACGACAAATAATATTAAAAATCTTGATGCGTACATATATCAAGATTATTAGAGACCACATTTTAAAAATATTTTGGATTCTACAGGGTACTCCAGAAACATGTACCATATCACAGTTGGGTTATTTTAAATAGAACACCATATATTTTTTTCTATTTTTGAATTGTACGATAAAAAATAATGTATGTTCTTTAACATGTCCCTATACCTATTTACTTACGTTTCGGAGATAAATCGATTTTACCTGATTTGCTGACCCTCCAAAAAACTACAATAACTTCAAGATAAGAAAGAACAAGCGACTATTACTTACACCACTTTACTAAGAGATTTCAACATCCTTTTTGCAATATTTACTATTATGTTATGCTGTACAGGGTGTTTTTAAATCTAACGCATAACACTAGCGACTTAAAACTTAAATAACTTGCTTAACTTAATTGAAACACTCAGTATTTCTGTAGCCTGTTGCAAGGTATAACTAATTACCTTTCAGTCGATATTAGGGTTACTAACTCCTAACACTAATAGTTTTCAAGAGATTTTAAAATTTGCTCGTTTAACAATTTACGATTTACTGGAATCTAACTTAATTGTGAGATATCTGTAAAATAAATATTATCTTCCAACCACTTTTAATGTATAGGCGAATTCAGTTTGAAATATTTACCTTAAAAATATTTATTGTTTTTCAGAAAAAAAAAATAAACAGAAATGTACTTATGAGTAGTATCATGTGCTCTAGTCAGTCGAATCACGCTGATCGATCACAATTTACTGACGTTTAACCGTTATTTGGTACATCAAAAATTGATCACACTGTAAACATCGACAAACTTTAACTAAGACTGTGATACAAATCGCTCTAACAGTGGTACGATAATTTGTAAAATCATTATTTTTAGAATTTTTTAAACAAATTTGCCAATGTTTCTAGAATGTGATCGATGTTTGCTGTAACAAATAATGGTTGTTGTTGTTTGTGACCGGTGGGCGTGATTTGACTGACTCTTAGCCCTGGGATAAGTCATGAGCACATTTCTGTCACATTTTTTTTTAAGGTTAATATTTAAAATTGATTTGGCCTATACATTAAAAATGGTAGCAAGATCAAATTCCACTTTACTGATATCTCACAGGTAACTAGATTCAGTAAATCTGAATAAGTAAATTAACAAATTACAAGATATCTCGAAAACTATCAGAGTTGGGGGTTGGTAACCTAATACCGATCTGAAAGATAACTAGTTACAGCTTCCAACAGGCTACTACATCTAAGGTGTTCCATTTAAGTCGAACAAGTTATTTATTTGCGTTTAATGGTTAGTGTTATGCGGTAGTATTAAAAACACCCTGTATATCAAAACATAAAAGTAAACATTGCAAAAAGGATGCTGAAAGCTCTTAGTAAGGTGGTGTAAGACAAAGTTGCTTGTTCCTATTTATTTTGAAGTTATTGTATTTTTTTGGAGGGTCTGCAAATCAGGTAAAATCGATTTATCTCAGAAATGGAACTAAGTAGGTATAGGAAAAAAAATACAGGGTGCCCAATAAAATAACCCAACCTTAATATGGTACGGGTTTCTGGAGCACCCTGTACAATTAAAATATTTTTAAAATGTGGTCTCAAATAATCTCAATATATGTTTGCCTTAAGATTTCTTACATTATTTGTCGTTTTTATACTACAGAATAATTCGTTGGTAGTGCCCGACCTTGTATATACGGCTCCTGGCATAATTGTGAAGGTTATACATTTAATCGTGATCATACATTTAATCTTCAGGGAGAACACACAACAATTACATTAATTATCAATCAGATTTAATTTTGTTTGCCAAGAAAACAAATGTTTAATATTTATTACAATAACACAAATTTTTCTCATTCATTCATTTAATCGAAAATTATATAACAATGGTTGTTTACTAGTACAATAATTGTAACGCTACTAAGTATTGTATTGTAATACTTGAAATTATTTTCAGGGAACAACTCGGTGGCAAGTTAAGTGCAGGAGCTAAAGTATCTGTCTTAGTCTTTAAAGATGGCGACATCATAAATTTAGTACGCGTTATAGAAAACGATGACGGTAGTTATCATCCGTATAGCGATAATAAATCATCGACGTCATCTACAAAATCGGATTGTACGGAAAATCGACCCTTAGGATTTTACAACAAATTGCAAGAGAACAACTCAATGCTAACGAAGATAACTGAATTGCGAAAAAAAATGTCTGACGTATCTTTGAAAAGGCATTTTAAAAACAGCAAACCAGTCGAGGCGGACGAGAACGTAGCCGTTGGTTGTATAGGCGAAAAACCCTTGAAAGAGAACGAGGAAGATTCCGATGATGGCAAAGAAAAATTGGTCAACGATTTAGGGTTACGGTTAGATTCTACACGATTTCTTTAAGTTTTTTTTTGACCATTGTTCAATTACCTAGGTACCGTCTTTTACATCAATTCCGGAAGGACGCGGAGAGCCTTTTGAAACTACACGAAAGTCAGTTTGGAGACGACGAAGTTGAAGACGACAACGATAGCGACGATTTAGACGAAGTTTTACAAATGTGCGAAGATTCGATAGCTCTCAAAGAGAAGCATAGAGGAAAAAATAGTTTTTACAATATACTTTTTCAAGATCCGTCGTTTAGGCCTGAAAAATCGGGCAAGAGCTCAAAATCAAAATGTTCGGGCGAACCATCAGTCTCCAGCACGTTCACCAAATCAGCGAGGGAACGCGCTGGCGTTGAAACAAAATTTAGAGATAAAGCATCGGATACGCAAAGTGGTTTTTCGAATTTAAGTAATAAGCCACAAACAGATACGATTTCGGAAAAGAAATACGTCGATGGTTCGATACTGTCTCCTATATATAATCGATTTAGTGGCAATAATCACAGTAGAACACATAAATACGAAAGTGGTAAAATTAGTTTGCCAGATATTTCGTGTGATCTAGAAATTTCTCCACCCACTACTGCTTCGTCAATAGCTGAATCTATAGCAATTATTGACGAGGATGCCGAAAATGAAGACAAGGAGGTTTTATCACCAATTGGGGTACCTTTTGCTGCTACGATGTCTATGTCGAAGGTGAGTGTAATTCGATCTGTTGGTGCTAGGTATTAAGGTCCGTACTCACATCAGTGGATTTTGTGTGATTGGTTGGTTGATTTAGTTCAAGGTTAAACACAACTGACATTTCCGCGGTACCGCAAAATCTAACATTTAGGGGGCCGGAAAATTGACTTCGAGTCAAGAATTACGCGGATTCACAAATTTCTGAGGAGTGGGGGTACAACATTTGACAGATGATATCCTGACCTGACAGATGTGTGTTGTATTACAACTTGAAACTAATAGGTATAATGTTTTATCACAACCAGATATGTTATTATTTCTCAGTTGTCAGTGTTGTCACCTGTCTCTTGTTATTTTTTTGGTGTTTTCTTATCTGTCGACCAAAAGTAACTAAAAAACGCGGCACTGTCCTCACTAGGCAAGAGAAAAATCATGAATTTTGCAATTCCGCTAACAAAATCCGCACTATGCGTTAAATAATCTCAAAATTGACAACTGATTGACGGCTTACATTGTCAATTAGACAGAATAGACCGACTAGGGAAAATGACAGTTAAATACATTGTTTTCTTTCTCCAGATACCTTCCTCTTATCGGTCTCTTCTGTTTCTGTTCCTTTGCATTGTAACTATCACTTTTTTTCTTATTTATCTTGAATCAAACCTTATTCTCCAGTCGTTAGTGTTTAGATTTCTGAACCAGATCATGTTGCACATAAACCCAACGAAATATATTTATACAGGATGTATTTCAAAGTCAATTCACTTAAATTTAATTTAAAATTAGCGAAAATTCTAATAAACAGGGCACTTGTGCCTGAGGGGAGTATTGTTGGATCAGGCACGAGTGGAATGTAAAAAATTATCTGGTATACATTACGATCACAAAACACATGTTGCTACAGTATTTCCCGAATGTAAATTTCAAACGAATCAGGTGGGAACCTTACCAAAAATGTGTAGCCTTGATAACAAATAAATAAATTACTTATTAAAATTATTGAACTTTTTTGACATCGATAATTTGGAAACGCTAAATTATCGATAATTTAGCGTCTCGCTCAAGTTATAGCGTAATTCGTCTGTGATTGGTTGCTATTCAAAAATAGAAATTTTCATTGACTCAAATTTTATAAGGAAAGTAGTAATATGTTTACTGATCGTAATGGTACCGATAATTTTGAATAGTTTTACGAGTACCTGATCCAACAATAATTCTCGAGGTCACTTCGTGGAATTATTTTTGTATCAGGCACGAGTGAAATATTTACTCAAAATTATCTGGTATACAGTGTGTCCAAGGTAAAGATGAACATCATAGGGATCTCGGAAACCGTGAGAGATACAGAATCGATTTGGAAAAAGTTGCCCACTCGAGGGGTCAACATTTTGCTGTTGAGAAACTCGCCGAGTTCGGCTTACTTCCGGACATATTCGAAAAAAACCGAAACTCTGCCATTTCGTTTTTATTATATTCTGAAGTTATTCGAATAGTTACCAAAAATGAATATACTTTGTTATTGCCACTTTCTCTGCTCTACAAGATGGCGTTCACGAATTTTCATATATGCAAACCCCATGCCAATCGCTGGTCGAGGCGGATGCCTAGGTATTTGGTCTCCAACTTTTGTGGAAGAATTTTACCATTTATACTGACGAGGGGACGTAATCCTCTAAGTGTTGTAAACGTCACTTGTACAGATTTTTGGGCGTTTATACAGATGCGCAATGTTTTGGTCTATTTTTCAATTTTGATGAGATGGTTCTGAAGGTATCTCAGAAGCGACCACTGGGTCTTCGTCTTGCCGTGTCAAGTACAGTATTTCTGGTTGTTGGTAAGTTCACATAAGATACAGCACCGGGCCGAGCACACTGCTCTGTGGTACGCCAGATATAATTGGGAACAAAAATGTGGTGGCATCTTCATATTTCACCATAAAGTATCTATTTGTGAGGTATGATTAAAGGATCACGAATCACGAGGAATGTATGCGTCATGGATTGTTTAATTTTGTTTAATAGGCTAATCTGCTAGACTTTATCAAACGCCTGGGTCATAACTAAAAAAGCGTCCTGCAAACATCTTTTAGTATTCAGTTTCTCAATTATTTGGAATTGAGGTAATTGGGTCAATGAAACACTATCTTATGTATATATATAGTGTTTCATTGACCTCTAAGAAGGCTCAAATAATTGGGAAACTGATTCCTCGAGAGGTCAACTTTTCCAAATTTAACCAACTCTGTATCTCTCACGGTTTCCGAGATCCCCATCCTGTTCATTCTTATTTTGGACACACTGTATATTACGATCACGAAACATTTTGCTAGAATCAAATGGGGGACCCTACCAAAAATATGTAAAAGGCGTTCGTGCAAACATCTTTTAGTATTCAGTTTCCCAATTATTTGGGGTTCTTTGGAATTGAGGTAATTGGGTCAATGAAACACTATCTTATGTTATATATAGTGTTTCATTGACCTACCTCTAAAGAAGGCTCAAATAATTGGAACTGATTCCTCGAGAGTCCTTTTTCCAAATTTAACCAACTCTGTATCTCTACGGTTTCGAGATCCCCATCCTGTTCATCCTTATTTGGACACCTGTATTTACGATGAAACATTTTGCTAGAATCAAATGGGGGAACCCTCCAAAATATGTAAGCGTTCGTGCAAACTCTTTTGTATTCGTTTCCCAATTTTTGGGGTTCTTTGGAATTGGGTGTGGGTCTGAAACCTATCTTATGATAATAGTGTTTCATTGCTCCTAAGGGCTCAAATAATTGGGAAACTATTCCTCAGTACTTTTTAAATTTACCAACTCTGTACTCTCACGGTTTCAGATCCCCATCCTGTTCTTCTTATTTGGACCCTGTTATTCGATCACGACATTTTGCTAGAATCAAATGGGGGAACCCTACCAAAATAGTAAAAGCGTTCGTGCAAACTTCTTTTAGTTTCAGTTTCCAACATTTGGGGGTTCTTTGGATTGAGGTAGTGGGTCAATGAAACACTATTTATGTATATATAGTGTTTCATTGACTCTCTAAAGGCTCAAATAATTGGGAAACTGATTCCTCGGAGGTAACTTTCAAATTTAACCAACTCTGTTCTCTCACGGTTTCATCCCATCCTGTTATGCCTTATTTTGGACACACTGTATATTACGATCACGAAACATTTTGCTAGAATCAAATGGGGAACCCTACCAAAAATATGTAAAAAAGCGTTCGTGCAAACATCTTTTAGTATTCAGTTTCCCAATTATTTGGGGTTCTTTTTGGAATTGAGGTAATTGGGTCAATGAAACACTATCTTATGTATATATATAGTGTTTCATTGACCTACCTCTAAAGAAGGCTCAAATAATTGGGGAAACTGATTCCTCGAGAGGTCAACTTTTTCCAAATTTAACCAACTCTGTATCTCTCACGGTTTCCGAGATCCCCATCCTGTTCATCCTTATTTTGGACACACTGTATATTACGATCACGAAACATTTTGCTAGAATCAAATGGGGGAACCCTACCAAAAATATGTAAAAAAGCTGTTCGTGCAAACATCTTTTAGTATTCAGTTTCCCAATTATTTGGGGTTCTTTGGAATTGAGGTAATTGGGTCAATGAAACACTATCTTATGTATATATAGTGTTTCATTGACCTCACTCTAAAGAAGGCTCAAATAATTGGGAAACTGATTCCTCGAGAGGTCAACTTTTTCCAAATTTAACCAACTCTGTATCTCTCACGGTTTCCGAGATCCCCATCCTGTTCATCCTTATTTTGGACACACTGTATATTACGATCACGAAACATTTTGCTAGAATCAAATGGGGGGAACCCTACCAAAAATATGTAAAAAAGCGTTCGTGCAAACATCTTTTAGTATTCAGTTTCCCAATTATTTGGGGGTTCTTTGGAATTGAGGTAATTGGGTCAATGAAACACTATCTTATGTATATATATAGTGTTTCATTGACCTACACTCTAAAGAAGGCTCAAATAATTGGGAAACTGATTCCTCGAGAGGTCAACTTTTTCCAAATTTAACCAACTCTGTATCTCTCACGGTTTCCGAGATCCCCATCCTGTTCATCCTTATTTTGGACACACTGTATATTACGATCACGAAACATTTTGCTAGAATCAAATGGGGGGAACCCTACCAAAAATATGTAGTCTTGACAAAAAATCAATAAAAAATTACTGGTCTTGAACTTTCAATTGTTGCATCGATAATTTAGCGTTACGTTCAAATTATCGCCTAATTCGTCTGTGATTTAAATATTTTTGTTAGATTTAACATTGAATTCTGCAAAGAAAACTATACTTAGCATTTTTCGATTTGATTTAGTTAACGGGAAACCTTGATCACTCAATAATTATTTCACAATAGTAATTTGATAATAATTAATGTGAGCTCTTCTGTAGGTACCTGCCAGAAATAGTGTCCGTTTAACACCACTTCTTCTTCAAAACACTAGTGATAGACCGAAAACAAGCCCAGAAACTGTAAATTTAGAAGAAAATGCACAAGAAATCTGTGATATATTTAGCGGAGGAGATTCATCTGAAAGTTTGAGTACTAAGAAATTAGGCCTATTAAAGCGTTGGCAAAGCTTCGACTGTTCGTCGGACGAGGTGTGCAATTCGAACGCGTCCAGAACAGGTGCAACAATCAAAGATAATCGTGAAACGTCGAATTACGAAGTCGTCGATCATAGTTGTTACATCCCGTCGCTTTTCTCGACCAGTCCAGGTGCGACTCCAAAAAATGATCGCATAAGCGACTTATATTTTGGAAATCGTTTAGATTCGGAAAAGATGTCGAGGTCGCCGCTTTACCGACGATATTCTCAAATTGGTAACTCGTACGAAAACGGTGCTTTTAACAGTTCAAGATTTAGTGACAATTACAGAGGAAAACTACCAAGTTTAGCTTCCACTTGGGGACCTTTAAACATTGAATCTCGGCCTAAACCTGATGAAACTACTTCTAATTGTGATAATTTATTAAATATTCAACCCCTTACCGGAACATTATATAATATAATAAGTGGAAAAAATACTGTCGAAAGTGAGTTTGTGGATAATCGTATGGATTTAAATCCTCTTAGAATTCGTAGTGAGGAAGAATCTAAAGTGTTGGCGGGGGAAATAAAAACTTTAGGAGAATATAAAACAATTAATAAAATAGAAGTGGAAGCGACCAAACTTGATAGTTTGCCCGCGATAATCAACAAGAAAAGAATGCGTTGTGCTGAGTGTAATAAACGATTGAACATAACGAATATGTATCACTGTCGGTGTGGTGGAATTTTTGCGGTCAGCACCGTTATTCAGAAGTGCATCATTGTAACTATGATTATAAAACTGAAGGACGAAAAATAATAGAACAACAAAATCCTGTAATTGTTGCCGATAAACTAAATAAATTGTAATTTCTTTTGCTTTTGTGCGAGTGCATTTAAAATTTTGAGTGCCTAATTTCTAATTGTATAACGATTAATTATTGCTGTTATTTTTTGGACTTATTATTTCTTTATTGTATTTTACAGGTTTTTTGTATATATTTAAAAAAAATTAATAAAGCTTAAAAAAGCAGCATTCACACAACGATAAGGTTGTAGGTGAATAGGTATCCACATCGTATAATTAAGTTTTAATACACATTTTAATGCAACCTGTTTGAATCTTTTTCACAGTTTTCCATCCACTATAGCAGATATTAAATATTTTTTGTGGTTTTATTTTTCTTAGCAAGAAACGTGGGGGAGAGGTTTTCAAATCTCCAATTTGTATTCGATTGGTCAAGATCTTTTGGACGCTTAATGTCGAATTGAAAATGTTTATTTTGTTTAAGTACAAAGATGAATGTATGAGTTAGGACCATTAATTTAGATCTAGTATAAGGACTGTAGAGTTTAGATTTTCCATATTGGGGCGAGAACTGAAGAAAATCTGTCTACATTTACAAAAAAAAAACCAATGGATAAAGCAAATACGCGTTTTCCTTGTCGGTTTTATATTACGACTGTCGGGGTTCATCTTCATTCTTATATTAGCTGCAGTCGCCTATAATGAGATTAATAAAATCATGTCGCTCTTTTTAATAGCATCGGAAACTGAGGTCTATATTGTGTGAAACATGTAAATATACTTTTTTGTTCTGTATGTAACCCCAGGTTATTAGTTGCAAATAAACATTCCTCGTGACGATAGACAGCAGAACTCGAGAAGAATAACCTAAGGTGAGTTTAAGCTCCTCTAAGGTAGCGCACTCCGTTCCAATTCGTACGTAGAATTTCTCAAAACTTGGAGAAAGAAAAACGTCTTTTTCTGACTAGTAGTGCTTTTTTCGCCAGTGCTATGAAGTTAGATTTGATGAAGGACTAAGGGGCAAAGCTGATCACTCATTTCATGAGTCATATGCTATTGGAAGCTCTTAAAATTCTTCATAATTTTGGATTTGATATGAATCAGTTGCTTTCCCACTAAACAAAGAACGTTAAAACTGTTCCCATAGAACAGCGTAGTATTGAAAATGTCATAACAGCATTGGGGTGCAACTTAAACAAACTTGATAAAAACAGTGAAAAAAGCTTAAGACGGTTTTTTGTTTAAGATCGTTCTTTTTAAACGTCTCAAAGACTGAAATTATAAATTAAAAATTTTCTGGAAAGAGAAAAATGAAAATAATTGAAATGAAAGTTGTACTTTCATGACTGATTTTATATATAATTGATATTCTTGGAGATTTTGTTAAAACAATTATAATGTCATGTGATTGTCGTATTTCAGTAACAACTTAGCGGATCAAAAAATAGTTTAAGGAAAAGTTGTGTATATAATATTAAATTACACTATAACTTATATTTGAAAAAAATGTAAAATTAAGTTTTGCAAATATTCTCACAATGGGAAAATCTATGTAGGTTAACGGCCCTTTAGTTCGACAGATTATGGCCAAAATCGGATCTGAGCTAAGATAAATAAAACTCATTCAAAGTTTCATAACATCTTGTTTGTACACGGGTGGTCCCTACCGGTTATCCTTGACCCGTGTAGGTGTTATTTATAATAACGCAGATCTGATTTGACTTTGGTCATAATCTGTCCAGCCAAAAGGGCTGTTAACCTACATGTGACAGTACTTCCATTTTTCTTTCCTTAATTAAAATTTCTAAGTATATTTAATAGGGTACGCCCATGGTTTTAGTTAGACAGTTAATTACTTTTCGTTTAAAATGTTATACGCGCGGATAGAAGTAGGAAAAGTGCAGTATCTCGCCCTAAAGGGCAGCAGTAAGCTAAAGTGAATGCTGCTTGAATTGTGAAAATTAGTGTTTTAAATTAACAAAAATGCTAGAATTAGTCGTTTAATAACTAATTCAAAGTAGGTGAAGTGTTTTACCTAATAATTCACAATCGAGGAATTAGTTTCTGCAAAGAAATCTTATTGAGTTCGCAATAAAGCAGTGAATGACGCAATAGTTCATACTAATTTTGAAAGAAAAATTACAAAACTGGAGGCTCTAGGAACATAGCTGTGAGAGGGTCAGAGAAAGTCTCTCTGTGAAATGACCAAAGGAAGCCATTCTGGAGTCCATGACCGCACCTTTGTTTGACCGTTCATTAAAATCACTATTTAAACACAAGGTACTTTCAAGAATGAGAATAATTATTATATTTTCAGATTTCTAGACTTACGTAGATCTTAGTCAAAATGCACAAACATTTATATGTTCACAATTCTGATTTTAACCCTTTCGTAAGTCAAAATTGGCTAAGACAAATTTAACACTTAAGTTCTTGCTCGGCTATAAATACTGATATTAATTATACATTACTGCGTCAAACTTTTTTATCTCCGAATTTATAATTGTGGTTTAAAGAAAATGTCATTATTATATTGTAAAATCGTATAAAGGCATCACGTTGCTAGAGCGTTGTCTTAAAATAGAAATAGAATTTTTATTTAGACTGAGTTGTGTCTATAATAGCCTGCGTTTGTAATCGCCTGCATTTGTTTTCGAATTCTTGAAATACCTACTAACAAAAGTATTATTTTACACATTTAAAAAAAAAGATTGTTTGTAATTTAATTATACACTAACTTTCGTTTAAACTATATTTTGATTCGGTAACTGAGATATGACATTCACGTGACTGTAATTGTTTTAACAATATTTCAAAAAATATAAATCATACGAAAACAGTTATGGAAAGAAAGTTGTTGGAAATTTTATTGTCTATAACTTTTATTTAAACTATTTTTTAAAAACACACTTTTGATACTCTCGATGCGTATAATCAAGTCGTCACATAAAAGTAACGGCTTGATTCAAGTTGTGTAAACTCAGAAAAGGAATAAGAAAGATTTATAACATTGCAAACTGAAAATGAGAGATGTACCTACTGAAAGGACTCGATGGCTTCTCTAACTATGTTGTGATAACTGTCAACAGCAACTTGGAGCTCTCGAAGAGTATCTTCTCGTTCCCATTGCTATAAGTGCATGTTCTATTACCGTTGACAGATGATACTGGTCAACGTACTTGGAGTCTCGTTCCCATCGACCGCTTGGTGAGATAGGGTCTGAGAACTGAAACTGTTCCTTCGAGGCTTTACGGACTACCCAAGATACACAAGGCAGATGTCCAACAGAGACCAATGTAGGGTGCGATCCTGGATCAACCCCCTGTTTACTCGCCTATTAAAATCTGCAAACGCGTTTTTCCCATAGGTAGTTTGCTCGGTAGACCCAACCCGGTTATTTTACTATGACCCGACCTCAGAGTATCTGTTATTATACGGCCGTGCTCGCGTTTATACACCCTCGGAAAACAACAATCAAAAATCGTATCGTTGGATACAACCTTTCAATGGTAATACTATTTTTTTTAACAAAGTATAAATTTTTGTTTATATTAAAAATCGTATCCTGGGAGATTCGGACCCACAATCTCTTTTCCTTACAATGTGCTAAAACGAAGTGAAAGTAGGCACGAGAACAGACGATAAAGAGTGTTCAGTTAAAATGGTGCATTACCCAATGAATAATAATTTTATGTAGGTACTTTCAAGATAAATATAACGGGAAACAATAAACTTTTACCACCATCTGGCTGGTGCAAAATACATTGACATGTTTCAATTGACATGGTATAAAGTTGGTAGCTATGAATTGTTAAAAGTATGGATTTGTCAAAAACATCAATATCTATAATTTCTGCATAAGGAAACGTTGATTTAAGAATTCGGAATATCAACAAACACCATCAGTATTTCGAAATCCAAAATATTGACAATCAGGAAGAAAAATACCATTTTTTCCAAAAAATTAAATATTAATATTATTATCAAATAGACAGTTTGTTATTTGTTTTTAATGATAGTTCAACTAATAAACTAATTTCAGTTTGAGCTGCAAGTTTTCCACAGCAATCGCTGATTTATAAATAATATGTATTGATATATTTATTAGATAATTTTAAATCAAAATCATGTTGAGCCTTTATATATCGTTAAAAGAAAAAAAAAATAAACCAGTTAATAATACCAAAGCCTACTATGGTTGCTATTAAGAAAAATACAATCTGACGTTATTTCCAGGAAATGACGGTCAAAAAAATAATAAACGTAAACAGTCATATTCTTCTCAATATTATGTACGATCATTATTTGAAACATTTTCTTGTATCTTCACTAAATATACACCTTTTCTTCAATTTAATGGACTATCTATTTCTTACCGTTTCCGAGATCCTAATGGCGTCGATATGAAATGCCCGTCACCCTGAGTTGTAGGTTAAGCATCAACACAAATCAAGTAGTAAAGAAATGCAAGAGTGTTTAGTGCTTACTACACAGTGTAGTAACTAGTACCTACACATTTCGCATATATGTGTCAGCAGTCGCGCTTACAATCTAAACATAACATATAAAGTAAGTTTCGACAATAAATACTATACAAATCGCCGCAGGCGTATTATATTTCAACCAATTCCGCGACCACAACAACGTCTATAATTCATCATGACGCCAACGTGGTAAATCGACCACGGAAGAAAAGAAACAAAAAGCACGGGTAAATATCTTTTTTTTTTTTAATATACCTACAAAATGGACTTAACAACCAGAAGTGAGTTGTGCACATTTTTTATTTTAATTTTTTATAGGAGAATGGCAGTGTTGCCAACGCATACTGCCAGCAACACGGCGCTACATTTATTTAACCTTACAGATTAATGGTCGAATATATCATCGAACAGGTACTTCTTTATTGCCAAAGACAGAAAGTGGCTATAAATTTTTTTAAATAAAGCTTTGACAGGTTAGGTTATGTTCGTCACCCAAATTTTGAGATTTGGGATTCCACTTGCTTAGCTAGCTGGAGACTTTTTACAAAAAAATACATATTTGAAATATACAGGATTTTTATCTGAAATTATTATTATTACGTCAAAACGTACGTCAATTTTCGTTCGAGCTTTTTCGTGTGTGTTTTTAGTCGTTTTTAATACAAATATAAAATATGGAAGGTGAACAGTACATTACAGGGTCAACCACTTTGGTTTCCGGACCTGGTCATCAAGACCCTCCCAAAACACGGATCGGTCTTGCACTTATTCTTCTTAATGTATATATTTCTTATCTTCTTTCTTTACAATGTCGAAAATTCGTCTACGCCGATGATATGGCAATTTCATTTCAACATTCAGATTTTTTCGAAATTGAAAATAAACTATCTGATGATTTGCGTATTATGAAAAATTATTTCAAAAAATGACGATTATGCCCCAATCTTAATAAGACAGAGGTTTCTTGTTTCATAATAGAGAAAAAAGTAGAAAACTTAATGTTATTTTTAATAATACAAAGTTAAACCATAATTTTAACCCAGTTTATCTGGGATAACTTTAGACAAGAAATAATGTCATTCAAAAATTAGCTGTAACTACTTGGAGAGCAGATGCAAAGACCTTCGTACATCTGGATTGGCATTAGTTTATTCTACAGCAGAATATTGTGCTCCTGTCTGGTTGAATAGTTATCATACAAAAAAAAATAGATGCCCAGCCCAGCTAGCAAGGTTCGCAGAAAAGCCGTGTTTCCCACGTCGTTTTATGGTATTTTGGTCGACATCTCCAGGTTACTAATTTAACACGTGTTTTAACCAGCGTTAGGCCCCCAAATTTCCACGTAGTTCGATATTCGTATTATACACGCGTTAAACAAGTGTATTTTTTTGGTTTTACATCACAATTCGTTTTATAAAATTTTTTTTATTTTGTTTTAGTTTCAGAGTTTATATTTGTTATTTAAAATTATTACGAATCCATATTTTATGTCCTACCAGTTCTATAGAATAAGATTTTATGCTCATCGATATTTTTTGATGTAGTTTCTGTATCTGAAGGACCTAATGACGTTAATACCGATCTCAATTCACTTGAAGCCGATAATTTTTTAAATAATTTTTCTGATTATGAGGCAAATGTATCTAAAATATTAGTCAATACCACTGCAGTCAATACTAACGATAAAAAAGATTGCGCCGAAGAGAGAAACGAAGTAATTTTAAAAGTAAAAATGAATTTACGGCTGTGGGCAACATGTAAACATTTACGCCATTCTACATTAAAAAGTTTACTTAAAATTTTATCACCATTACTTCCAAAACTCTCGTTAGATAGTAGAACGTTTTTAGAAACAGGCCAGTATGTTCATTTAAGCATTAAGCGCGGATTAACACTTTTTTAAAAAAAAATTGCTCTACAAAATAATATGTTAAATGTTAGTTTTAATATAGATGGGTTGCAGTTATACAAAAGTTCCTCAACTGAATGTTGGCCTATACTAGGTCTAATTAAAAATGAAAAAAATGTGTGCCCTTTTGTTGTAGTTTTATATTGTGGTCAGTCAAAACCTAAACTATTGTCGATATATTTAAAAGATTTTGTAGCTGAGTGCAAAAAAATAATGAACGGCCAAATGTATAAATTAAATATTCACAGTATTGTCTGTGATGCCCCCGCTAAAGCATTTATAAAAGCAATTAAATCTCCATCTGGATATTCATCGTGTGATAAATGCAAAGTCATAGGAGAGTATGTAAATAATAGAGTTGTGTTAAATGACAAATCATGTGAAAACGAACAGATAAATCTTTTAGAAATCTTACAAATAAAGATCATCATATAGGAACTTCACCATTAATAGCATTAAGGATCGACATGGTTAATGATTTTCCATGTGATTACATGCATAATATTTGCTTGGGAATAGTGCGAAAATTATTACAATATTGGGTAAACGGAAACAACTATACAGTGAAACTATCTAGTAGGAGTATCAATTTAATTTCAGAAAGATTAGTAAACTTAAAATCATTTATTCCTATAGAAATAAATAGAAAACCAAGGTCTCTTTCAGAACTAAATAGATACAAAGCGACCGAATTCCGAACTTTTCTTCTTTATAGTGGAATTGTTGTTTTGAAAAATGTTATTCATAGAAAAGTATATAAAGCGACTGCAACTTGGCTTCAAATTTTATTAATATATTTGTACAACAAGGTATAGTATTATATGGGCCTGAATTTGAAATTTACAATGTCCATATATGGTAACCCATTTAAGCGATGATGTTCGAAGATTTGGAGAGTTTGATAATTTTTCGGCTTTCCCGTTCGAAAATCATTTGCATACGTTAAAAAATTTACTAAAGTCATCAAAAAACCCGTTACAACAACTATGTAGGAGATTATATGAATTTGATTTAGCAATGTCAACCATAACTAGTGATTGTGGCATTAAAAATAACGTTTTGAATATGGAGCATAATCTAGGCCCATCTATTGCAGATGGTATGTTTTATAAGCAGTATAAAAAATTAAATCTTAATTCATTTGTATTAACAACCTATACTCACAGTAAAGCAAATTGTTATTTTATCAGTGACGATTGTGTTGTAAGAGTATTGATCAAAAATTATACTAATTGAAAAAAATTAAGACCCTTGAATACTTTTTTAAGTACCCTATTGATTCGAGGTTTTTAAAAATATGTGCTTTAAGGGTGTTGTTTACCTAAATATTTTTTGCTATCGGGTTTTTCGGAAATGCAACCCTTATTACACCTGTAGTCGTGTGTTGGCTAGTATCTTTCACCAACACCGAACCTGTGTAGGGGTTGTCATTGAGTATAATATAATAAGATGTTTATTTATGGCATTATGAGTATACCTGCTTTTTCAAAACCAGATTAAGCTAATTACCTAACAAAAGCCTTTTTAATTTGCATCATTAGGTAAATATCGTTTGCAAATTCGTACAATATACAATGCATATTACACTTCAGATTATAGTTTTTTAAAACAATACCGAAAAATGTACTGTCTACCATTACATATGAACGTAAGGTGGATAATAAATAGAACTCGATTAGCTTATAGACAATAAATATGTATTTACTAAACCCTTTTTTGCGTTATTATTTTTGTTTTGCTTACAATAAATAAAATTGAATCATTAATTCCAACGGTTACAGTAAAAACTATGACGTAACCATTTAAACCTTATTGGCGCAGATACGCTTTAGACCAACATGACGTCAACCTGCGTTTTTGCGCCAATCTTGATATTTGAACATTAGTCAAATACCCTATTATATGATTGATTCATTCAAAAGATTCTAGCCGAAAAAGTTCTGCTTGAGAAGTGTCCGGTAGAAAACTTACTGCTGAAAATTATCGCAAAAATAAATTTTGAAAATTATCTTCATACCTCATTGAAAATCATCAGAAAGAAATTGTATGAACTTTACTTATTAAAATAGACCGGTTAATCGATAACATGCAATTTCTGAAAATGATGGTAATAAGTGGGGTATACGAGTTTTCCGCTAATTACTAATTTGTAAAAGGGAAGGGGCTGTTTGAGGTAAATCCCATCAATACCGGTCATTTCTTGTTATTATTACATTCTCACGTGTGTATTACTTTATCAGGGAGCACAGAACAAAACCGAAAAGACAACTCTTGGTCTTGGAGCTCAAGTTGTCATGGATTTACTTTCAGTTGTAACTAATCCTTTCTATCACAGAATACTTTTTGATAATTTTTTTTCTTCTTTCAAACTTTTTGTTCACTTGAAAAACAAAGGATTTTTTGCAACTGGAACAATACGGGATAATAGAATAAGTCATTGTGCTTTAGTTAGCGCAAAATTAATTTATAAAAATAGTAGAGGATCGTATGAGTCGGCATATGATGACGTATCAAAAGTCTCTCTCGTTCGATGGAATGACAACTCTGTTGTCATCATTTGCAGCAATAATTTCAACGTAAATCCAATAACGGTTGCTAAGCGTTACAACAGAAAAGAAAAGAAAGATGCCCAAATCCCTCAACCATGCGCCATTTCAAAATACAATAAATACATGGGAGGGGTAGTTTTGGACGACAACGGCGTAACGAATTATAGATGTAGGATGTTAGGCAAGAAGTGGTGGTGGCCAATTTTTGCAAATTGTTTAGACAGCGTTATTGTAAACTGTTGGAAAGTATATAATATCGCAAATGACAAAAAGATAAGTCAACTTGAGTTCAAATCTTTCATTGCCTTGAGACTGATCAAAACTGCTCAATGTGCTACAGTCACACGACCAATGAGGTCTATAGACGAACTTCGGTTTGATAGAAATAGTCATAATATAGTAACACACGAAACCAAAACTCGCCGAAGATACAAAATTTGTAAAAATCATACCATACATATGTGTCGTAGATGCAATGTTCATCTTCATGTAGATTGTTTCGAAAATTTAAAAAAATGTTGATCCTGTTCGTTTACGCACCAACAAAAAAAATTGATTTTGAAAACCATTACAATTTTTTTATGTATTTATAACTATAGTTTGTAGTTTAATTATGTTTTAAAATATTTAAAAGATAATAAAGCTACATATATATGTATTTTTATGATTAACTTGTAAGTGTCAGTTCATGCATTGTACCGGCGGTTCGTTTTCGCACCATGACTTTTTTGTTACTGTTAATATTTTTTTGTGTCTTTTTTTTAAGGAATGTCTTTTTAGAGTTATTTCAAAATAAATAATAATAAATTCTTGTGTAATTTTTACTAAGACCTACCTTGGGCTTAAATGGGTTAATAGTATTACTTGTACGCACATTTTAGTTGTATAACCCACCTACTAGAGATGTAGAAATCACGTGATTTCTCTTTCAACTATTACCAGTAATATACATAACATCCACGTCGGTTACACGTTTGGAATCTATAAAAACTACGTGTAAAATAAGTTTCCTAAAGACGAAAGAAATACTAAAGAAATACACGTGACGCCAACACGTGGTTTCTCTGTGACATATCTACGAGTGATTTACCTTTATTATCGTCTACGTAGACGTGATATTATACCAAAATTATATGTATAATCTACGTGGCCTTGCTAGCTGGGAGTTGAATTGCACTATGGGTATAATTAGTAGAACCATTAAATCTACTCCTCTCGAGTACTCCATCGAACATTCGACGAAAAGGTGCGTTAAAACAAGAATGGAATAAATGCCAACTTAACAAAAACTTACCAATTAGGAATGAGATTGACAACCTTGTTACTAAAAGACTTAAATCTTGAAGTCCTATGGTTGCAAGACTACTTAAGTACGGCTTTTTCTGAAGTTGAAGAGTGGAAAAAATTATGATCTGGAGTTGATGTTTTCAATAAACATCTCGTTGATGATCCAACAATAAAAGTCCCGGGGTTTGATCAAAAAAGTAAAATTTAGTCAAAAGTAAATCACGTAAGAACAGGCAATTCAAAATGCAACTCGATGCTGTTTAAATGGGGTGCGATTTCTAATCCAAATTGTGACTGTGGAAACGAACCGGAGACCGTTACACATACTGTAGAGGATTGTCAATTAACGAAGTATAAAAGAGGGTTTTCAAACATTCATAATTTAACGGATGAAGCTATATTATGGCTTACGAATCTGAAGGACATCTGAAAATATTTTGTATTCTTGTCCTGATTATCTGTTTTTCCATTATTTTGTGTTGCTATTTCTTTAACCTACTATTTTTTCGTCATTGTCGTGACTGGCGCTTGGACCGTTCCATTACATGTCGTCATGCAATGGCTGTGCTGTTATATTTTATGTTCTCATTTACCTTCTATAATGTTTACACATTTGATTAATATTATTACATGTGAACACTAGGGTGGGTAAGGGTTGGCATGTTTAGGTTTTAGTGGTTTTCCTAAATCTTGAACCAAATGTTTTGCCAAGACGAACCAATCCACAATTGCACACGGTTTCGTCACCACACTACAGTACAGGTTTATACTGATCTTCTGGGGCACCATATATAACACTTACATCACAATACAATATTTATTTATGTACCATACGAATAAATAAATTAGGTGAGTATTCCTCCAAAATTATAAGTTTTGTATAAAGTTTGCTCTTCTCGAGCCCTTCTAGGTGGAGGTGAATGAAACAACAAACTCAATATGTTGTCAACGCAATTTTTTTTTCAATATGTTGTCAACGCCGACGTTTCGCCCCCTATGCGTAGGGCTTTATCAAGGCTAAAAATTTTTTTATTTAATATAAGACATGAATGATATACATAAACTAATACAAATTAGAAATTAAAATTAGAAAATGGTATACATTAATTATTGTACAAAGAATTGAATTACAATTAAACAAAATATATTTTTTTATATCTAGTAACAAGTGACTAATCACCAACAAGATTAAAAAAGAAGAATTCCTTAGTTATATAAGTTTCCAATTAAAATTCTTTTTTTATTATAAAATATAAATTTTGAAAATTATTAAGAATAAACGCGATAAAAGACTCACCTCATAACAAATAAGAGGCGTTGACAACATATTGAGTTTGTTGTTTCATTCACCTCCACCTAGAAGGGCTCGAGAAGAGCAAACTTTATACAAAAAATAAATAAATTATTTTTGTTACTTTTACACCAGAGGCCAGAAAGCTTTGCACATCATTGCATTTTGTAACAAGCAAGTTGTGGTAGCCATTGTTGCAATGCTACCGCTATAAAATTCCAGTATCTTATTAAAAGGCTGTAACGTGACAAATTCTACTAAGGAGGTAGAGTCTCGATTGTTTTAGTTTTGTTTGTCAAGTTTATTATATTCTTGTGTCTTCATTTACTTTTGTAATCATCTGAACAAAATAAATTGTTATAAGGCCAATTTTGAAATGCCCCATAAGCCCAACTCTTTCCTAGCTGTCGCAATATTGTTACCGTACAAATAAATAATTTTATAAAATGATTAAATTTTGAGAAGAAATCTTTTCATTCCAGAGTTTCACAAAATCGTAAGGCCCTATAAGCGGTGTGAATAAAAATCTCTTTTAAATACTTTAGTGTATGTAAGTGACTAACTACTCTAATCACTAATCCTGCAATGTTTCTCCTTACTGCGCTCCGTACGTAAACGGTATCAGTACCCTCTAATCTAAAATAACGTGAGCACCCGCCTAATCGCACCCATGCATGCTTAACTATATTGATAAAGAAAATAGAAATTCAAGTGCGTAATAATCAAATAAAATTTCAATTTTTCTCGTACATTCACTGATTTCCTAAAATAAAATACACTCATTTTTTGAGTTGTTCGATTTGTGTTCCCCCTCGTTCCTTGAAACTGTGTCATCGCGTGTTATGGAAAATCTTCATTCTTTCTATCAACCTTGAAGACAGTCTAGACCAGTATGTAAATAAAAAGATATTATCTGTAAGTTACAATATGCATATTCGCAAACGAATCTCAAAACAAAAAAATACGTACAGATTTTTATTTAAAAAAAAAAACATAAAAGATATTGGAATTAAAATGGCACTGAGATCAAACAAAATACAAACACATGTATAAACAAGTACTTAAGTCTAAATTACGAAACAATAGTCTCACTTAGAATATCTTCAAATAATTTAACTAGACTTTCGATTCCTTCCAAATAATTTTTGTCGACCTCGTTGTGATCTTGCGGATAGACGTGAGCGAAATCGATCATTTTTACAGTCGCCCATGTGTCGTTCCCGTTATCGTCGACAAGATTGCGCAACATATCCTTATAATCTTTCCGAATTTTTTGCAAATCTTTATCGTAATTATTTTGGAACGAATGCACCCTACGTAACTTATTGGCTTGATCCGAAGTTTTCGGCGCACTTTTCTCTCTAACGCTAGCGGACGAAAAATGTTTAAATTTAAAAGGCGCGGAATGCAAAATTGGACCATCTTTTGTAAACAAACCACTGAAGCCAGTGCTTGAGCAATTGTCATTTAATTTTAATAAACTTAAAGGTTTGTATAAGTTGAATCTTTTTAGCGTCGTGTTGTACGAGGGGAGCGATTGATTTCTGTTGTCTTTTAATAGTTTGGTGTTGTTGTTTACGGTGTATTGACGAAGACGATTTGCGTCGTAGAGGAACAACAAAGAGGACGAAAATATTTTGAATTTCTTTTGTTGTCTCGCCCAACGTAATATGCGCCATAGTTCGACGATGAACTGAAGTACGAGGTCCCGGCTGAGAGCGACGTCGGCGTTCAAAAATATTTTTAAAGCTGCAAAAATGAAAAGAACATTTGTAATCGATGTGTCATGATACATGAAGGTGTGGAGATTCCAAGTAAGAAAAAAAAGCCAAGGCAAACACCGGTGTGCGTTTATAAATAATTAATTAGTATTTATAAAAAAACAAACAAATTTCCAATTTTTAAAAAAACAAACAAAGATGCCGTCACATAATTTCAGTAGCAGATTTATGGTTTTGAAATTGTCGCATGCAGGTGTGGAAGAACGACAAACTACAATACCTACCTTCCTTCAGAGTTTCTCTGTTGAGAGTATTCCCATATTCTTTCCCATAACGACTGACTTTTCCAGTCGAAATATGATGCACTAAGAATCCCGGCACGCATATACCTAAATCACGTTTAGTTTCTTGATATTTATTCTAAGCATTTCAAAAAAAAAGAAAAAAATGTACGACGATTGTAATTAAGTAAAAATCAGCTTACATCTTCCCTAATCATTTTTTCGTACGAAGCGTATGGATCCCAAGTGCGCTTGCCGATTTTAATGTCTAATATGCACGGTTCCTTCAGATTTTTCGTCAAATCTTCGAGCGCTATGCAATTGATTTCTTTGTTGTTAAAAACGATCGACTTGGTCCCGTAATATTTAGGAACGAATTGTTTGAGCTGCACGTTGCATTCGTCGTTGGTGTTTTCTAAACCTTCGTAAAATTTTATTTCCACTTCGCCGCACACGTTCTTGAAAATTGGTTTCAAAATTGTACCGTTTTGTTTGAGCATCCCTAAAAAAATGGAAAATATCGTTGCAGCCTCCACTTACTGATGATGACTCACCAAAAGTTTTGCCATTGTACATATGACCAGCTGCTTGATTTCCAAATAGCTCCAAACCGTTGGAAACTTTCCCATTTTCTTGATACTCGGCTTGGTTTTTTTGAAAAGGTCCAATTGTGAATAATTTTGGTCGATCCCCTTCGGCCATTTCAATTTTTGTGCATATTGTGCTTAAATCCGATTTGCCCATCGTTAAATATTTGAGTATTTTGCGAAGAAGTGGCTGCGAACAAATAATAAATTACGTAATTGCCAAAAAAAACAATTTTCTATTTCTAGTCTCGACATTGAACACGTTTTCTAAAAAAAACCTCGTAATGCACTTTAAGAAAAGATAACGTAATTGCTAGTGTAGAAAGTTTTAGTTTGATAATAAATATAGTAGCGTCGGCAAGGTCGTTTTCTTATGCAAACTGGTTAAGACGAAAAAAGAAATTTAAAGGACAGATTTAAATTGCTCGGGTATAAATAACAGTATCGCGCCATTTGAAAAGTCACACAAACCCGCATTTTTTTTTAATTTATGAGTGGGTGTAAAGACTTAATTAGTTTAATTACTGGTATGTTAACATTCCCCATTTAAAAAAAAAAACATAAAAGTAAAAAAAATTCCTGAATCAGAATTCTTTTGTACAGTACAACTCGCATAAAACGAACAATAACAAAACGGAAACGAATGTAATTTCCTCCAACTAATCGACATTAAACTTAAGAATAAGTAAATCTTAACTAAATACTTTAAACAAAAAAAAATAATAATCTTAAAACTTAAGATTACGACAACAAAGATAAAATGAAAAACGTTTGCACTGGCTATCTTCGACCGAAACGCAAATTAAAAAAAAATGTTTAACAATCACCGATGTTTATTTTGATAACGGTTGCTTATTGCCAAATTATCCGACAAAAGGATTGGTTCGAAGTCGGCAGGTACAGAGAAGGTTTAAAAAAATATTTATAAGCGTTATCCGGTTTTTACAACAAACTAAGGCCATCGTATTTATGATTAGGTTAAGTAAAACCGCGATGTTGCTCAAGCAAATTTGATTAGTGTTTGTTTTTCGACAGCAGTTTAAAAAAAATTTGGGATTTTATTTTAGTAACCAAAGGTTTCGTTTTTAAATAAGCAGCCCTTCTCGTTTGATCTAAAGCCAAATGCAGTTACGCTTCACGAACCATGATTGCTGAGTAAATAATAGTAGCAAAGGAACTAGTCTTTGCCAAACATTTGCAATGTAAGATACGAATAATCAAACAATTGCAAAAATAAACAAGCGATAACAAGGATTAGGTCAGCATCTTTTAACAGATGCTAGATCCACATTGACGAAGAAGAGACGTCCTTGAAAAGTACAGACCCTTCCAATTTTCACACCCAAGAATACGAATATTCTATTTAATCCGTATGTTCACTATTTTCTAATGATAACGAAAGCACGTGGTGTTTATTTTATAGAATCCCGTAATAATAATAATAAAATTTCTCAAAAATATGTACAAAATAAAATTCATGAATTTGAAGAGGCTATAAAACGCAATCTAAGTAATGATGTCAGTACCTTTATCGACGCAAGTGCAGTTTAAGTTTTTTAAAAATGTCATTTTGACTTTGATTGTTTGCTAGTGGCAAACTCCCAAACTAAACATAAATAAACAAGTGTTCAAAGGAAAAACTGGGCTGGACAAACGTGAAATAGGAATGTTAACAAAAAAATAAAAAACGTGGAGATATTGTGATAATGTTCAAAATAATCTTTAAATTAAATGTATAACTTTTAAAGAACATGCAATTACTTACGATGTAGAAAAACTTAGCAAAAGTATCGGCATTTATTCGAATACACAAAACACTCTCTCATTGGATTGACTTCACAACCTTTATCGAGAATATAGCGTGAGGTACTGTACTGTGATTTTCATTTATACTTACTGTTTCTTTTGTTTAATTTGGGAGTTTGCCACTAGAAAACAATCATAGTAAAAATAAACCTAAACTGCGCATGTGTCGATAAAGATACTGACGTCATCAGTCAGAGTGCGTTTTATAACCTCTTCATTTTCATTTGATTTTTCTTTACACATATACACACATACGTAAATATCATGTGTTTTCGTTATAATTAAAAAATAGTGAAGTTGACAAAATACCTACTTTCATAGTTACATCGAATTCTAACCTAAATTTTGTATCAGTTGACTACTTTGTAAAAAAATTACTAAATCAAAGAAATTTCCAAGACCAGCCGCTGTATTCACGATAAAGATTGTGACGTCAAGTTTTTCTGCATGACTAGTAATTGCATGTTCTTTAAAATTTATACAGCTTTTTCACCAAAATTTATGTTTAATCACTAAATACAATTTTGCAAAATAGCTACCGTTGTTTAAAGTAGGTCAAGCTTAAAAAAAAACAAGTGATGCGATATCAGTGCTCTAATTTTACAAACAATTATTTGTTTCTTAATATGCTTTGGTGACTTAATTGTTCACCTCAAAATAAAATTTTCATTAGAAATAAATTTTTGAGAAAATTCACGAAAACAAAAGCAATACCACAAGTAGCAGATACGAAACTAATACTTCATAGTATTTTATTTTTTTTAAAGTTACTTTGAAATTACAATTCATTATTTGTTCTTTTTGTTTGACCAATTCGTCATTTAGAAAGAAACTACCAATAAAAGAGTTGGAAACTGCCCCTTTTTCAGGTGAAAAAAAAAAAACTAAAAAGATTACAAAAGTTGTCACCAACAACAAATACAATTCGTGCAAACCTTTCCACAAAAACGAAAAACAACAAAAATATTGCCATTGATCTAAGAACATAACACAACTTGTACAAACGTGTTACTTCAAAGTAGCGAATTAAAGGCAAACATTCGCATATCAATCACAAGCTAGTAAACTGAATTTTATAAAATCAACTCCTTTTGTTAGTGAGCAGATTGCAAGTGTGATATTCGCAGTAAGCTACTCTTATAAATAGGATAGGTTTCAAATACCGAAAACAACCTTTTTTCACTTTTTTGAGGAATTAGAGTTATAACAGAAATAAATTTGTTTAAACTATTTTTCGATCCGATAAGTAATTACTGAGATATGATTATCCCGTGACACTAATTGTTTTTAACAATATCTCCACCAATATCAATTATACAAAAAAAATTATGAAAGAAAAGTTGTTGGAAATCTTATTGTCTATAACTTTTGTTAAAAGTATTTTTTTTAAATGCAATTTTCATTTTGCTAGTGCGCGTGCGGTACTTCGTTTTGTTCCCACGTAGGAACTTTAGAAGGTAGCAGGAAGCGTTCGTATTAATGGCTTGGCAGTTAGATACATTTAACAATTGTTGACCATTACTGAAATTTGTAATTCGATGTTAACTTTTTTTTTTCTTTCTTAAACGTTGATTTTTTTTACAACGAATCTTTTTTTCACTTTTTCTATCAAAATTATTAAATTGCAAATCTGTTAGACATTTATTTTATTTTTTCGAGCAAAATCGCCTCACAGTTTTGATACTCCTTTACACGTTTATTAGTATCAGAACAATGTGAAGTTCTGCGGAAAACGATAGTTTTAAATAAATTATTAAATTATAAATCCATTCTGAGGCTTAAAACTTAGAACGGAGAAAACATTGTGTTTAAGATATTTTTTCTTCACTTGCAAGATACAGATACACCCTTCCAAATGATCAAAAGTGGACCACATATTAAAAAATAATCAAGGCGTTCTTTGATGAAGTCATCATCCAAAGCTGTATAAAAAAAAATTTAAAACACTTGACAAAACAAGAGTTTCGGGAACAACTCCACATCGTTCCGACAATAACAAGCTTGTAAAAGAGTATCGAAAGTGTTCGGAGACTTTAAACATTTAGCTCCAAAAATAAAATCGCAATTAATAATTTTGATATAAAAATTAAAAACAAAACGATACGTAATAAAAATTGTGTCTTAGAAAAAAATAGTTCAAACGAAAGTTATAGACAATAAAATTTCCAACAACTTTTTTTTTTGAGTTAGTAGATATATTGTTACAAACATTAATGTCACGTGATTGTTAATCTCAGTAATTACTTAATTGATCAAAAAATAATTTAAAAAATAGTTGCCTATAATTAAATTTGAAGTAATGGGGAAAAACGAATATTTTTTAAATATTTCAAAAATTCCAAAAACCAATGTATCTAATCAGATTTGCGGTATTCTAAATAAGTTACATGGGCAAAGTTTCATAAAAATCAGACGAGTAATTTTCTTACATGCGGATAGCCGGGAGACCATCGGACAGAATTTTTTTTGCTTCATTATAACATACTAACTCTAGTTCACCGAAAAAAGTAAAAAAAAAGTTTAAAACATTTTGGTTTGGTAACCGTCGCATTAAAAAAAAAGTACTATATTATGTTATGCTACGAGATCGTTACACCTAGACGAGCAGAAAAAAGCATGAATTCAATATTCCTTCATTTTACCTATAAAGTACCTATCAGGGAAAAACAAAAAAGGAAAAGAATGTAGCAAGAACTAATCTGCTACTTCAAAGTAACTTGGTTTTCTCTTGAAAAATCGCGTACACGATAAAAATCTAATAGCAGGGCATTTCAGTTTTTCTAGTTGTCTTATATAAATGATGGGTCTCATTAGTCGAGCGTTGAAAGATTTTAAAAATGCCAAGTTGCAGCTTAAATTGATAGTAAATTAATTTATGCTAATGTCATTTATAGAAACCCTGTAGTATGTTTATATAGCGGCGGTACACACAACTTTTTTCGATATCGATAGATGGCGCCACCTTACAGCGACCGAAAATAAAAGCGGTCAGAAAACACAATATTTCGGCTGCGTTTTAAGTACGAAAAATTCATTATTTTTGTTATGGTCGCCCAAAAAAATATTTTTTTTCAAATAGGTTAAGTTGTATTTAATTAAACTGACAAATAAATTGTCATAACAAATTTTCTGTTGTTGCGTTATCACACAATTTTGACATTTTGAGTGACAGTGTAATCAATCAAAAATAAGACCATAGAGAAAAAAACTGTACGCAATTTCTGTCCACTAGTGTACATAATTGAATACGTAGCTGCTACTACTACGAGGGAATTCGGTCATGAATAATAAAGAAATAGAAGAATACACGACGTAAGAACGTGGAAAGTAGAAAAGTTACTTCAAACACTAGAACTTAGCGGGTGTGTCAATCAGTTACTTAAAAGTAATTTAATGTTAATCTAATAGTTTTCATGTTCCACTTACTTAAAAGGTTTGTAATTTAGCAGTCAAATGGCTTCAAACATTTCTTTGATAATTTAATTAATCAACGCTCACTAAGCAAATTCAGAAAAATTATTGGTACCGCATTTCTTGATTTCTCAGTCTTAAAAATATTAAGATTTGATTTAAACAATTTTCATGTCGTTACACTATGTTGTGGGTATGAAATTGCTACTTTGCTCATAAACAACAAATATAATAAAATTGATACACTGCAACTTATTCTTAATTTTATATTAAATTTTGAAAATTACATACACTACATTTCTTTTTGTAGGGAAGCGCGATTTTTATATAGATATTTTTCAATTCACATTCTATTGTTTACGTAAATATTTTTATTGATTTGCTACAATAAGAATATAGGTTCCAAAAATACAGTGTTGAAATTAAAATTAAAAGTTGTAGTCATAGCGGAAATTTGTAAATACTATCTTAGAAAATTTGAAAAATTTTCAAATATTTATTGTAAAGCAAAAAAAGTAGCATAAAAAACTTTCTGACAGCATTTAGTTCAGACTCAAAGGAAAATATTGTTACTTCAAAGCATACTACGTTCCAGTACAAAACTGCTACTTACAAGTAATTCGCCTATAAACAACGAAGTTATGTAATCAATTCAATTCTGTAATAAATGTGGGTAGGTAAATACGAGAAACCGATAAAAATTAATGTGGTGGACATGAAACCATATCACTGCTATTCTAAAATAGTAATAAGTTATAATATTAGTAATTAAATAATCAGTCTACAAAAAAAAACTCCCACCCGTTTTTGTAGTGCAAATTTCCGAATTATTAAATATCATTATCAGTGTGGGAGGTTAAATTTAAACACGCGACATTTACTCCATGTTTAATTATAAACAGGAGCAAGGATTTTCAACCACCGGAGATGGTCGTATGCACTCTCAAAAAAAAGCGAAGAATTCAGGTAAAGAAACGATTGCAGAATACAAATATGTAATTTACATGTTAATTGGGGGAATTTTTAGCATAAATTTGTGCAATCGACGGCTTGGGACATACGCGACCTTTACCGAAAAAAATGTAAACGTGACAACACGGCCGGTTATGTAACGAAAGTAAATTTAACGTACTTCGTGATAAACGATTTGACCCGAACAAATAATTAACTTTTCGATAAAAAATTGTAGTTTTTTCACAATACTTTTTGCCAAAAAACCCCTTATTTGGCAAAACTGATAAATCATAATTATCAGCTGTTGTTGCATTTAAACGAAAGCAAAACAGCAGCCGATATAGAATACAATTTTAAATTTACGAATTCGGAAAATTCTGAGGCAAATTCGTCTAAACGCAATTTTCAAAAATTTCACCATTAATTTTGAAGTCATGGAGGCGAAAACTTCCCCCTTTAACGTATGGGTTAACTACTGATATCATTCGCCTTATGGGGTACTTACCTATAAAGTATGTTGTTAAATATTAAAGAAAGTTCGTGTAAATTACACAACAACACTCACTAACACAGTATAGAAATCTACTATTTAAGTACATGATTCTAAAGCAAATGAAATAATAAATACAACTTCAGCTTTTATGTAGGAACGCTTCGGACAAACGCATGCGCCTAACCGTCGCTTATTAATAACATACTACGCTCGTGTATTCGTAAGAAATCAAATTTTAGCCACTTTTTCTTAATTAAATAGCAACACGAGACGCGAAAATTATAAAATAAATTCTCGTCATTGATAACAATTAATTTACGTATTCGGTTGAGTTCATTGTGCACCTAACAACAGTTGTACGGCGTTTTACGATTCATATTGTATACATATTTTTATATATTAGTCTTGTAATTTCATCTCTTTATTGAGTTTTTTTTAAATAGTGTTTGTTCGTTACGACTGTTTTTAAAAAATTAAAGTCGTTAGATTGTACAACGTCATATAATCAAATTCGATCCTTGTTGTGACGTCATTTTCGTGCAGGGACGGCTTAACCCATGGATGCATGGCTGAATATATGCACCGTTACACATACATTGGTATACATTAAATAGTATTGAACACTTTTTCACATTTTTTTGTCAAACCTACCATTATGTAAGTGTAAAAAATTATTACATTATACTAAAAAGAAAAAACACAGATTTCACAAATAATTATACCTACTATGCTGCTGACACACACTAACTTGATATTTCTCACAAACTGTTCTTGTTTTTCTGTCGTTAATGCGAGGACAAATTTCACACCTTTGTTTAGGTTGGGGTCCACTAGGTCTTTTTTCATGTCTCCAGTAAACGTTTGTATAATTTGTTTTACTTTGGTAGGTAATTTAGTATTTAGTTGATATCTACGTTTCATATACGGCAACACCAACTCAAATGCTAACTCCTTGATGAAGAGTCTTCTCCTCTAAGACTTTCCTCAGTGGTAATTTGGATGTTTCTTTATATATATTTCATAAGCATTTAGAGTGGCGACGTCAAGAGTGTTACAAAATATTATAAAAGGCCACCTCTTCGTATATCGTTTGCACGTATACGTTCCAAGTTTTTTGTTCATTAGATCTACTCCACCCTTCAATCAATCATCATCATCAACCAGCCCCTTCAAATCCACTGCTGGATATAGGTCTCCCCCAAACTCTTCCACCTTTCTCTGTCTTGAGCAGTTTGTATCCAGTTTGTGGTGATTCTCTTTATGTCATCCGACCAGCGTGTTGATGGCCTGCCCTGACTGCGTTTATCCGTTCTGGGTCTCCATTCTAGGAGTTTGCAAGTCCATCTAGATTCTCTTAGTCTGGTCACATGCCCTGCCCAGCTCCATTTTATTTTGGTGATGTGGTTCATTACATCGGTTACACCGGTCCTACGTCTTAGTTCTTCGTTTCGGATCCTATCCTTTAATGTGACTCCCAGCATCGATCTTTCCATGCGTCTTTGGGTTACTCGCAATTTATAGACCGATTTTTTCGTAAGCGTTAATGTTTCTGCTCCATAAGTCATGACTGGCAGCACGCATTGATTGAACGTTTTACGTTTTAAGCATATTGGGATCTCTTAGTGTTCCGTATGCTGCCCAAGCTAAGGTTATTCTCCGCCCAATTTTGCATGTTTGGTTGTGTCTCTGCCTATCCTTAATTCGTGTCCAAGGTAGATATATTCTTCTACCAGTTTAATGTTTTGGTCTCGTATTGTTAGTTGTTCGCTGGGGACAAGGTTGGTCACATATTTGGTCTTTTTAAAGTTTATTTTTAAGCCGATTTTTGTGCATGCCTTATCGAGTTCACTTAACATTTCCTTTGCGTCGTTCAGTTTGTCAGACATTAAGATGATATCGTCTGCAAAACAAAGATGACTGAGGTATTCTCCTCTACTTTTATGCCCCTGTTTTTCCAATTAAGCTTATTGAAAACATACTCTAGTGCTGTGAGGAAGAGCTTGAGGGATAAGGTATCCCCCTGCCTGACGCCACGTTCTATTTTTATAGAATTGCTAGTATCGTGCAATTTTTTTGTTGCTGTTGCGTTTTTGTAAATATTATATATAAGTTTAGTATAACGGCTATCAATCCGGCTGTCGTTCAAGGCTTCTATTATGCTGTCCAGCTCCACAGAGTTGAAGGCCTTATGAAAATCTACTCATTACTAGGGGTCTATTGTATTCTACTGTCCTCTCTATAAGTATCTTTACTGCTTGTAGGTGGTCATTTGTTCCAAAGTTCGGTCGAAATCCAGCCTGTTCCCTGGGCTGGTATGTGTCTAGTTTATTTTCTAGTCTAGTTGTTATAATGCGGGTGAAGAGTTTATAAAGATGGTTTAGCAAACTTATAGGCCTGTAATTCTTCAGGTCTGTTTCTTCCTTCTTATGTAGTATAATAGTTATAGCGTTGTTCCACTTTTTTGGTATATGGCCTTCATGTAGGCACAGATTAATTTTTCTTTTTAGTAGTTTTCCTCCATTTTTACGGCCTCTACCGCCACTCCATCCTCGCCAGATGCTTTGTTTTTTTTCATTTTCCTTAGTGTGTGGTCTATTTCGTTGATGGTTATGTTAGGTATGTCTTCTGAACCTTGGTTTAGTATTTCCTTTTTAACAACTTTGTTCAAGTTTGTTTCATCTCTTCTTGTTGTTTTGTATAGTATAGTATAGTATAGCATTTTTTAGCTTATTTATTTCGTGCTTTCCGTTACTCAGTTATCTCTTAAGGACTCTTAAGCTTCTATTATTTTCTATTGTTTCCTTTATGTGATCTGTTTTGAACTTCTTTAAGTCTTTTCGGATGGATTTAGAGATTTCTTTATTGATTTCCCTTAAGTTTTGATTTTGACTTTCATTGTTTCATTTCTCTTCGTTTTTCCATTAATTGTTTAGATCTCATGCTGAGTTTTTCTTCTTTCTTGTTTTTGGGACAGTGTTTTTGTTGACTTTTTGTAATAATTTCTGTTATTTTCTGGTTTAAGCTGTCTATGTTTTCGTCATTTGTAATTTTCTTTTTCAATTGTCTATCAATTTCATCTTTATATTCTTTCGTATCTGTGAGTGTTATCCATGTTGGTGTTGGTTTCCTTTTGATCGATATGTATTTCTATTAGCGCTCTTACCATTCGATGGTCACTGCCTGTGGTAAATTTGTTTAGGACTGTCACGTCCTTTACAATCCTTTCTTGTCGCTAATAATATAATCAATTTCATTTTTGGTTTTACCATCGGGGCTTTGCCATGTCTATCTCCTGTGTAGTTGTTTATAGAAGAAGCTGTTCATTTGGTATCTGTTGCCAAATTATAGTGTATTTGGTTTTCTGGTTGCTTTCCCACGTAAATATCGCCATCAAATGCATAACCAGATTCTGATTCGCATAACCAAAATACCTTTATGCCGTATTTGCTCGGCTTGCTAAGCACGAATTCAATGAAGCTGCACAGTCCGTGAAATTTCAAAAGTTGTTCATCAATGGTTACTCTTTCTTTAGCAATCAAATTAGATTTACACTTTTGTAAAAACATCTCCCCAAATATAATTAAAATAGGGGCAAATTTATCTTGTCTTTGTTTTTTGGGTCTAGTTCTTTTATCATCAAATCGTTTTATATTTTCAAACCTGTTCACAGACATTGTTGTCTGAAATAAGGAATTGGCACATTTGTCTAAAAATAGTTCTCTGACAGATTTGTCTGATGATTTATCAACCTCAGCGTATCAGTATATCAAAAAATGTTTTAGTTCGCAAGAAGTAACATTAGTCCATTGTTTTCCTGTAACACCTAGTATTCGTCTCGCTTCTAAATTTGTACAGTTACAAGTCTCAATAATAAGTTCTTGGAAAATAAAGAAACTCTATGTCTCACAAGGCATATTGATTGACACATTTCTCGCCGGTCCCGTAAAAATCTTAATATATTCTCTTTTCTTATGCGTCCTTGCCTAAAAGGATGTTTTCGCCACATAAATACACTTTTAGATTTGAACAAAGATTCGTTGATATCTTCATTTTCTATCACGTCATTATCATCATTTTCTTTATCTTCGTTATCCTCGTCACTTTCGTTTATTACGTCACTATCACTGTGTTGTAGTGTAGTGGATCTACACATTCATCTTCTGAACTTTCACTATCAGGCGCTACAGAATCCGTTTCAGCAAACCATTCGGTCACAACCTCTTCAAAATCACTATCTAGTACATTTACGGTTCTTTTTATACAACTTCTACTAGTAGAAGCAGCCATATCACGTTCAATTGCGTTACAAAATAAAATCAACTCGCGGTCTGTAACTTGCAGTAATCTGAACACGAATGATAAGCTTGCTCTTATTAATTGTTTAGCCATTGTATTCAACAGGTTTAGACCAGCAGATATGATTCATGCAAAATAAAACCGTAAATAATTACGACGTTGCCACATTTCTCTGGTAACCAATGCATCATTGATAAACAGGATTGTTTTATTCTTTACTCGAATGAGTAGGTATCCAGTAGCAATATTGTATGTAATATAGTAAGTAGATTTGTGAAAACAATTTTTTTTTACAAATCCAAAATGCTAATTTTGTTTAAATTTTACCAAGTGTTTGTTAAAAATAAAAATAAAATTCAAAAAATTTCAGAGTGAAACATCAAAAATTCATTTTTCAGAAGCTTTTGAAACTCGCATGGGATACATTGGTCCCCACTCATGCATCCATCGGTTAAGTGTGTGTATCTAATGAATAAATGATTTATTTCAACCTAAAACCATACAATTTCTTCACTATTTAAAGTCTTTGAAATGTACTGACCACTATTACAAGTACTGTGGCCAGGCTAAACACAATAATTATATTTTTACATTAATTACAAACTCAGTGAGTGCTACAATTAAAAGTTTATATTATTGTTAACTAATTAGGGCTCTATAGCATCTGCCAGCATATATACAGGGTGTCACAATATATGTATTACAGCCTGAGAGGGGTTATAGAGGGCAATAAAATAAACAACTTTTTTTAGTAAAATTTTTATGTTAGGCAAATAGTTACGCCAAGATGGCTCTTCAAGTCAAAAATTAAAAATTTTTTATAGTTGTTTTGACAGTCCTAAAATAATTAATAGTATCTTATAGTATGTTTTTGACTATGTCCAATTCAAATTTGACAAAAATTTTGATCTAGAAAAATTCAAAATGGCTGATTCAATTTTCAAGTACTTGATGTAATAATTTGATGTAAACGAAAATTTGGTTTTATCGGTTACTAAATAAACAAAAAAAAATGGTGCAGTTGATTTTTGAAAATTTAAAAAAAAATGGTCACGGTCGATTCTTGTCGAAATACAAAATGTCAACCAATTTTGATGAAAATTTACAAACGTGTACTTTAAAATATTATTAAATGTAACTGTCGAACAGATTTTTAATAACTTTAAAAATTAAAATTTTGTACGACTGTCAAAATTAAAATTTATTTAATTTATAAGTTTAAAAATTTAGCATGACTAATTTGAAACCTAAATAAACAACTTAAAATAATAGGAATTGCAAAGGCAATCACTATGTAATAGTAATTTTTACAAATAGTTTTTAATTGCGTAAATATTAATTTTACCCGTGTTAAAAATATTTAGTTTTAGATTTAAAAAAACGCCACATTTCACAATTCAATTCGACTTGGAGACTATTTGTGCAAATTTTCATTGTAGTCGAATAACATTATTTCAATTTCTTAATTTGTCAGCCAATTTTAACAAAAATTCCAAACGTGTATCTACTCTACTTTTTATAAATCTTAATTCAACCATAAATAGTATAAAAAATGTGGGAATTGGTTAACTTTACTGCAGATAAAATCCATTTTCATTAGAGATAGAGTTTAGAAATAAAACACTTATGATGGACTTGAATTTTTAGCAACGTTTCGGGAAAGTTTTTATTTCAGTTTACTTCATCAGACTTTTATTGAGTTATAATAAGAATCGTCTCTATTTAATACAAAACATGTAACTATCACAATTATTACAAAATGCGCTAATAACAAAAGATGAAAAAGGTGATTCCTAGACTGCACAAAATTAATAACATTAAGTAATTGTATAAGTTATAAATTAAAAATAAATATTATACTAAATAACGATATTTACACTAACGAAGGTATTTAAAAATTATTGTTCTTTCAATCTAATGAAACTAGAAATATTTCCGAAGTTTTCTTTTAACATTTTTATCACGGTTAAAATATTTCCTACCTTTAAACAACCAATAAATGCAAATTATGATCATATCTGAGTCGCCTTTGTCGCCTGTTATTTATTTAAAAACAATTGCGGTAGCTAACATTAAGCATTGTTTTTTGCACTTGCGTTACATTGTGTCGATTTTATGATTATTTAGTTGTTTGTTTGTAGTTTTCATTAGTTTTGTTTTTTGTTAGTTGTGTTGGTTTTGTGGTTATTTAGCTGTTTGTTCAAAGTTTTATTAGTTAATTCATTTCATTTAAATAATTATAAGTTAGATATTTCATTAATCTTATTTATTAAATTAATTATAAAAATGAATTATTCTAACGAGGAGATGGCAGAAATGATTGTTATTTATGGAGAAGCAAAACGTAACGGAAGAGAAGCTCAAAGAATCTATCGACAACGTTTTCCTAACAGAAATGCACCGAGTCATTTAATTTTTAATAGATTGTATGATAGACTTCGAACTACAGGAAGTTTCCAGCGAGGTACGTTCCATATTAACTAATCATAATTTGTTTCAAAAAGCATTTTTTAGGATCTGCTGGTGGTCCAAGAGTAGCTAGGACTGCTAACTTTGAAGCAGAAGTATTACGTCGCAAGCACGAGAGCAATAACGAATAATTTAAACTCAAATCACAGCACTGCGTGGAGAGTCTTGCATGAACAACTTTTGTATCCCTATCATCTTCATTCCGTGCAAGCATTATACCCAGGTGATGAAGATGCTCGAATAACATTTTCTCGTTGCATTCTTCAGCGCTTGCGTGAGGATAGATATTTTCCTCAACATATTTTATTTACGGATGAAGCTTCTTTTTCAAGAGATGGAGTAGTTAATCTGCATAACCTCCACAAATGGGATGAAGAAAATCCTCATGCTTTTATTCAAAGGAGCCACCAGCGACAATTTCGAATAAACGTGTGGGCAGGTATTATTGGCAATCATTTAGTTGGACCTTATGTTTTACCAAACCGGCTTACTGGGAACGTATACCTAATTTTCCTTCAAGAGGTGTTACCAGAACTGTTAGAGGAAATTCCTTTGCGATCACGTCAACACATGTGGTTCCAGTATGACGGTGCTTCATCTCATAACTTTGTGTCAGTTAGAAACCATCTAAATGAAATTTATGGGCCACGATGGATAGGGAGAGGAGGTCCTGTTGCGTGGCGTGCAAGATCTCCAGATCTTACGCCACTCGATTTCTTTCTTTGGGGGGTTTTAAAAAATATTGTTTACGACGGTTCAAAAAGATGTAGACGTTGTCTAAGAAATAGAGAAAATCATGAATGATAAAAATGACTATAATATGATAACCAGTTAATAAAAGTCTGAAAAATTAAATTAATATAATATAGTATACATATTATCTACAGTAGTAAAAAGATTAACAATAGGACAAAACAAAGGAAACAAAGGTGTGGCTGCAATTTTCACTTATGACTGCTTAAGTAGTGGTTTAGCTTTACAAAATAAATTCATTTTTAATCGTCAGCACACGGTACAGGGTAATAGTGATTTTTTGTAACATTACATTAGACTTTACTTCAGAACATTTATATTATTATTATTATTTATATTAATTTTTAATTTTTCCGACTTAATTTTTGTAAAATTGTTAGACCGGAATTACAAAGAAGTAATTGTAATTTGTATCAGGTTGTTTAATAGTCAGGTATTATTTTAACCATTATAAAAATTAAAAGTAATGGTTTTCAACTTAAGTCGTATGCCCATCGTGAATTTGTTTATTGAAAAATATACTTAACAACTAAAAAAAAGTCATTTTGTTTGTGACTAGTTTCGGCCGATTCTAGGCCATTATCAAACAATTTTAACTAAAATCTAATACACATGATGGTAAAACATAGTAAACTGGTAATTTTTTTTACATAATTAAATTCGTGGGTTGGAGCCTACATCTGAGCCTACATTCTTGAAAGACTTTAAGTTAAAAACCATTATTTTTAATTAATAATATGACACATCCAATCATTATAAAAATGTTACATTTTAGTTTACAAAAGAAATCAACTTCGAAATTCATTGTATTTCATTGTTTTCAAACGACAATAGTTTTTAAATACGTTCGTTATTAGTGTAAATCTTATTATTTACTACAATATTTATTTTAAATTTATAAATTAGTCAAATGATGTTATTAATTTTTATTCTAGTAATAACTATTATGTTATCTTTTGTTATAACCACATTTTTTAATAATTGTGATCGTGTAACTATGACTAAGTAACATGTTTTATACTATTAACTGAGAAGATTTATTGATGAAAGTCTGATGAAGTAAACTAAAATAAAAACTTTCCGAAAACCTAGGTAAAAATTCAAGTCTCTCATAACTGTTTTATTTCTGAACCCCTCTAATGAAAAAGGATTTAATCTACAATAAATTAATTCATGCCAACATGTCTTGTTTTTATCCTTCAATAAAAATTTTATTTTTAAAGTTATCAAAAATAGGTTTGACAGTTACACGGTTTGAGTACATACGCACGTTTACAAATTTTTGTTAAAATTGGTTGACATATTGAAAAATGGATGTTATTCGAATACAATGAAGAATTTGTACGAATAGTTTCTAAGTATAATTGAATTGCGAAATGTGGAGTGTTTTTGGTATATTAAAATTAATTATTTTTAACACGGGTAAATTAATATTTACGTAATGAGGAACCATTTGTAAAAATTATAATTACATCTTGCTCGCTTTTGTAATTCCTATTATTTTAGGTTGTTTATTTAAGTATTAAATTAGATGCTAAAGTTTTAGCTTATAAATTAAATAAATTTTAATTTTGACATTTCATTTGGTTTTAGGGGAGTTTAGAGACCATTTTTGCAAAATTTCATAATATTTGAAGGCCACTAATTTTTAAATTTTTTAACTTAAAAGTCGTACAAAATTTTTATTTTTAAAGTTATTAAAAATCCGTTTGATAGTTACATTTAATAATATTTTAAAGTACACTTTTGTAAATTTTTATCAAAATTGGTTGACATTTTTTATTTCGACAAGAATCGACCGTGGCCATTTTTTTAAATTTTCAAAATCAACTGCACCATCTTTTTTTATTTATTTAGAAACTGATAAAACCAAATTTTCGTTTACATCAAATTATTACATCAAGTACTTGAAAATTGAATCCGACATTTTGAATTTTCTAGATCAAAATTTTTGTCAAATTTGAATTGGACATAGTCAAAAACATACTATAAGATACTATTGATTATTTTTCAATTGTTTTAGGACTGTCGAAAAAGCGATTAATAATTATTGACTTTGGGGCGCCATCTTGGCGTAACTATTTGTCTAACATAAAAATTTTACTAAAAAATTGTTTATTTTATTGCCCACTATAATTCCTCTCAGGCTGTAATACATATATTGTGACACCCTGTATAAGCATTTTTCATACTATTTCATTAAATTCTATATAAAAAACTAACCTTACCTTTTTCCTGTCAAACTTAAATTTATTCATAAAGCATTTTAATGCGCTGTCAAATAGCTGTCAAAGACTTTTAAAAATGGCTACTTTAGGGCAAACTTACGTAGAGTTAGATGGATTTTATCATTGAGTTATAGGATTTTAATATAGTTTATACGTTTAATTGATTTGTAATGTACCGTAATGTCAGCATTTGGTCGTGTAGTGAACTGGGGAAGTAGTGGAAATCGTGACAGTGTTAAGTTTTTTAGAATACCTGTTATTTGTAATTTTAAACATAAATTGAGTTAAAATACTCTTTCACAGATTCTATAACTAACTTAAATAAAACGACCACTAAAAGTACAAAAAATCAACATAAATTACTCACATTCCAATGAAAACAAAGGTTTGTTTGCCCTACAGACGCCATTTTGGCAAAAGCGTTGAAATGCCTTATTGTCCAACACACATGTTCACTATTTTTTATATTAATGTGTATTAATGATATTACTAATAAACTTAAAATATACTGTGATATGAAACAAAATAACAAAGAATTATATTTTTAAAAATAATACCAGAATGTTATGCCAAGAGCAAAATCAAATTAATTAAACAATTTCATTAAATGTAAACTTTAAGTATAAAACATTCGCAGTCATCTATTGTAAATAAAAAAATGTTTAACTTTTTAGAAAACAATTTTAAGTTATTACTTATTTTAATTTTATATGTGGTCTACCGTGAAGAAATACATAATAGAAGCAACAAAAGAATTTTGTGGGACATACAAAATGAATAACCAAAAACAACAAACATCTTGGTGAACAGAAGAAATAAAAGAACACATAAGAAAAAGAAAACATTATGTAAGTGCTAAAACGAAAGAGAGCTATAGAAAATACAAAAATGCAAGAAAGTACGTGAAGATTATTATAAAAACAGCTAAGAGAAGAAAATGGATAAAATGTCGAGAAAAGATAGAGAATATGAGTCAAGAAAACCAAAAACTATTTTATGAAATATTAAAAACAGAAGAAACGTATGAAAATAAACAAATTAAAGGTGAAGATGGGCGATTAATAAGAGAAGATAAAGAAATCATGCAAAGATCGAAAGAATATTTTGAGAAACTGCTACATAAAGGCAACTGTACCCAACATTATCAAGATGAAATAAGGAAGATAAAAAATGACAATAAAAACACAGAAAACATAACCACACAAGAGTTGGAACAAGTAATACAAGGTCTGAAGAATGGAAAATCACCAGGAATAGATAAGATTACAGGAGAAATGATAAAGAAAATGGGGAAAGTCGGGAAACAGGCGTTATTACAGATAATCAATCAAGTATGGATAGACGAAGAGATACCGGAAGATAGGAGCAGTGCCTTAATCGTACCCATACATAAGAAAGGAGATCGAAAAGACTGCAATAATTACCGAGGAATAACAGTACTAAACACTGCAATGAAAATTCTAGAACAATTAATTGAAATAAGAATCAAATCCATTATAGAGACAACATTAGATGAAGCTCAAAGTGGTTTTAGGAAGGGACGTAGCATACAAGGTCACATATTCACCAGCTTTAGGGGTTATAGCCCCAGGCCCAGTATTATATAGGGCCCGAATGTAAAGTCATTTATTTTACAACACAGAAATTAGGTATACGTAATAAAGTTGCTATACCGTGCATATTTTCTTTCTGACACAATTTGTGCACAATATAGCAACATATTTTATTAGATAATAAAAAAACAGTAAAATTTTTATAATGATTTACGTGAATAAATCAGGGTACGATCCCGATTGTCGTAATTTTTTTGGTTAATAGAATTATTATTGATGTCATTATTAATACAACTTTTATAAAATGAGTTTTAATCTTTTTTCAAAATGACTTTACAAAATTGTATTATGATAATAAAGTTATTAAAAAATGCCGCAATCGGAATCGAACCCGTAAAAATATCAAAAATTACTAGGCAACAAATTAACTAATTCGTCCGCTTAATTAATGGAATTTCATTCGGTTAATAAATAAAATTTTAGAAAAATAACTTATTTTACTAATTTTTAGTAAAATACGCTTTGAATATTCACTCTTATCTCATCAATTTCTTTTATTTTATTTATCCAACATAATATGTTGTTATATTATGTTCGAATTGTGCTAGAAAAAAGATATACGTTAATTTTTAATTTAACATAGTAAATGCTTATGCCAACTTTTCCATGGGACACACGGTATAATAGTTGCTATTTCTGTTTTCTTTAGTTGTTATAATTTAATCTATTTTGATTAATGATTCTAAAAGTCAAACAAAAAGAGATGCGAATGCATTTTCGGAAGTGTCACGTTACACGAGACGATTCTAGATGTCGCTACACTTATTAAAAAGAGAGAAAAACATCTGTAAAACCATTGGAATTTTATAATCAATGTCCTTGTACTTAAGGTCCACTTTTTCGCCCACAATTTTGAAAAGTACCAAATTTTGAATTGAGCGGTTGATTCGTGACGTCACACTAAACAAGTCCATTGTTAGATTAACGTCATCTTTTAAATGCAGTTTTCTATTAAGACATTTTACTATAAAGCAGGACTGTTTAAAGAAATAGGTTCACAATGTAACTTTTAAAAAAATGTACTAAAGTATCACGATAAATTCGCTCAGGTTTACTTTTTATTATACAGTGTGTCCCAAATTGAGTAGGATTGTACGGCTATCTTTGTTAATAACAATGATATAACTTTGGTTAGCTGGGCAATGATGTACACCCATGAAATTTAAAACTTGGACACCACAATTTCTGTAAACAAAAGTTTGCACATTGTGAAGCGGGCTTAAGGGTATCATTTACAATTCTAACAGCAGGTAGTGCGCAATTGGATACGAGAAAATAACTTGGAGCTGTTACCCTGGCCAGCAAAAATCCCAAATTTTAACATTATCGAAAATGTTTGGGCTCGAATACTTGCTGTTATCCGAAGACAACAAGGGCCAAATTTTATACCAGTAAACCGTAATGCACTAATTGCAGCCATTGATACCGCATGGGAAACGATTAATATTAATTATATTGATACCTTGATAGCGTCAATGAGCAGACGCCTCCAAGAATGTATCAATAATAATGGAGGTCACACCCATTATTGATTTCTTATATTTATTTATATAGTAATACCTTTATTTAAAAAAAAGTTTTCATTTAATTTTAAACTATAACTTGGTATCTTAATTATAATTATGTAATAAATTCTTGTCAAAAACTAAATATATACGTTGACAATAAGAATTGCCTTAGTTTTTATTTTCACTTTTTATATTAACTACAGAAAAAATGAAACGTCATAAAATATACATTTTGTAAGGACTAAATATTATGAATAGAGAGTTTAATGATTTTTTTAATAACTTACAATAATTAGTAGGTTAGATTTATTTAAAAATAAGTAATAATCAGTCAACCCAAATAACCATGTTTAGTTTTTGATTTAATTTAAAAGTTATTGCTTGTAGACGTTTTTAAATCAAAATTATTTCTAATTTTATTTTGTAAACATTTCCTAAACAAAATTTTGATTCGATAATTAATCGAGCTATGGTGTTTAATTAGCGATACCTTCAAATATATTCTTTAAAGAAAAAATTAAGTAAGCAACGTAAATTACCTATTTTCTAAAACGTGCTTAGTGTAATGATTCATTCTACAGTCCTTCTATAAGATAACCCCTGCTGAGACTACCTGCTGTTAGAATTGTAAATGATACCCTTAAGCCCGCTTCACAATGTGCAAACTTTTGTTTACAGAAATTGTGGTGTCCAAGTTTTAAATTTCATGAGTGTACAAGTCAAGATAAACTATTGAAAATTATTTTCGAGTTTCTAAAACCAGGGGGCGTAATTTCCATCTTGAATTTTTAAATGTTTTAAAGATGAGACAAATACAAAATTTTTTTGTCACATGCTATTGATCTATTTTTAAAAGGAAAGTGGTAAGGAGTGTTTGAACATTTCTTACCTTTCCACCAGATCGCGTTTCAGACATAATGGCAATGAATATAATATTCTGAAAAAAATTACATGTAATGTAAGGTGAATTTTGGGAAAAAATTCCACTTTACTGTTTGTTAATTATTCTTAGTTTGGCAAATAAATCTCTAATTTATTATTTAGGATCCCAAATAACATAATATTTAAAAACAAACTAAAATTATGTTATTTTATTTTAGGTTAGAATAAATATATTTTATTTTATTTTAATTTGCATTCTAAATAATAAATTAGTGTTTTATTGAGAAAATTAAAGTTAATTAAACAATAATAACTAACAGTAAAGCGAGAATGTTTTTTCAAAATTCAACTTTATTTTTAGTTTTAAATTATTTTATTAATTATTTTAGGATAGTATAAAGATATTGAAATACGGTTTTCGCTGCGTTGTCGGGCTCTTATCTATCTATTTAATGACGTAAAACAGTAACATCATTGCATTAATTTTTTTTTTCAAAAAATTATATTCTTGACGATTATGTCTGAAAACGCCATCTGATGGCTAGGTAAGCAATTATATCATATCACTCATAGCACGACTGATAGCTTCGGAAAAGCTCTTTTAACGAATTTATTAAAATATGTTAGGCCTTTTTGAAGTTATCGAAACTTATTTCCAAAAATATTCGAACACTCCATCAGCACTTTCTTTTTAGAGACAAAGCAAAAAGCATTTAACAAAGAAGATTACAAATTGTGTCCAGGGTTTTAAAATTTAAGATGGCAATTACGCCCCCTGGTGGTCAATTAAGAAACTCGAAAATAATTATTCAGCATTTTCTCTTGAGTACTTTTATTATACAGTGTCCTCATTAGGCTGGTTCATATGTTATATGAACTACGTTATTGAAATTTGGAAATTATAAACAGTAGGTAGTTATGCCTATTGTAGGTAAGAAATGAAGTTGTTAAAATGCTACATTTCGGGTCTGTTAGTAATTTTTCTTTGCCTCTTAAATAAAAATATATCTTCATAAAAATGCATTTATCGTTTCTATAGTAACAAAATACATTGATAAATAGGTATTGTTGAATTCTCAGACCAAATATAGACGAGTAACGCTATATTCGCTTTATACCAAAAATGAAGCCGGAATGCTAGAAAGAGAGCACTGAAGGACGACACTAAAATGTCTCGTGACGAGTGGAAGATCTACAAGTGTCATGTATTTTATAGGTTAATAGTGACAGTTGACATGTATTTTAGGTTAACAGTTACAGACCGGAGCATGAATTTAACCTTTTCATATGCTGAGTTGAAGTAGTTTTGTTATTTTTCACTTGTCACGTGATAGTGATAGCTCCGTCCTTGCACCTCTCTTTCTATCTTGACGATTTCAATACAAATCTGCACGTTACTCGTTTATAGGTACTAATATTTAGTCTTAAGGTTGAAGTGGCATTAGAGAGATCTTTACAGTAGTGCAATAATGTACAGGGTTATCCAAATGCTTATAACTTGAACACCGCTAGAGTTAGCGACGTCAATCTTTGGGAAATTATATACGATATAATTGCGGACATTTTTTATTCTTGATAAAATTTTGATAAGATGCTTCAATTACGAGTAATTAATTGATTTTTAAAAAGCATCATATGGGGCAATTTAAATGTTTGAATTCTACATAAAATTCTACGTATAACCGTTCCGTAGAATCTAAACCACTTGAAAAAATAAGACTACTAGCACTATCTGATAAATTCAAAAACTATTACGAGTTTACTTTAATTAACCAAACAAATCCTGTTCTTTTTTCATAATTTTTAAACTGCTCGGAATTTTAAGTTTTCTGAGCAGAATCTCAATATAAAAAACTGCAGGTACATCATTGTCCATTTAATCATCATTATATCATTATTTATATCAAAAATTATAACCGTATAATCCCAGCATTTAGCATCGTTGCTCTCTTGATAAAACCATGTAACCCAATATGTAATTATTTTTCGAGGTACAAGTTTTTCTCATGAATTTAATTTTTAATTTATTATAGTCTAGTAATTTCATTCTTTTATCGAGTTTTTTCTAATAATGTTTGTAAAAAACTAAAGTCGTGTTAGATTGTATAACGCCATCTAATAAAATTCGTTCCTTTTTTGCGATGCCATTTTATTCAGTGACGGCTTAAGGAAAGCGATTCGCAATAGCTGATATACAAATGACCGAACATCTGTCACTATTACCAGAAATACATCATCTCCCCCGGAATGTATAAAGCCTAGATGATTCTATATTTGCATATGACTTCCTCTATTTTTAAATTATTGCGTTGTTCTATCGTGTGGTAACATTATTTCCGGTATTATATCGCGCAGCCATCTTTGATGAAATATAATCGTTATCCATCACGGCACTATAATCGCGATATTCAATTAATGACGAAACCGGAAAGCGAACGCATAACGCCATCTATCGGTAACTGAATGAAACACTAACACGTATAGATAATCTACTGCTTGTATCTATGGGACGTTCTACATTCCAGGGGAGATGATTAATTTCTGCCCTAATTAATACGTTTAAGCAACGGTATAGAAAGATATTCCTATAATTACATATAGGTACCGAATGTTCCAAGAAAAAGTGAAATACCTGCAGACTTAATGATCCTGATCAATTAAACATAGGGCTAATCTGAATTACTAAAAAACCAGGATTATCGCGTTTTATTGCATCACTATACAGATACAAAAATAAAAAAACCAAATAAATACACTTTACTCTGGAAATCTTAAAACAAATATAATGTAAGTAAGAATATGTCCGGACGTCAAATAATCAAAATATACGGTAGCAATCACTTCGTAATAATACGTTCTGACAAGTTAAAGCCGATGATCATGTACGTCATAATCACAAATCCGGATTATCGAATCATGCGATTACAACTGCAACACATAGATAATTTAAGTTAATCCAGACCAGCAAGATAACCAAATTATTCCTCTGCATTGTAACCGATACTTTGTAGGAAAAAAAACAATTAAAATGTAATTTATAATAACTTTTGTTCCACGGACTAACAACAGAAAGTCGATTCATTATGTAACTTTTTTATGCTTAAGATAATAGTATATTATACACCAAGGTTGTGAAGTCTGTCATTATTGTCTTAGCACCAGTTTATTTCGCGAGGCTACGCCCTCGCGAAATAAGGTGCGTAGGCAATAATGGACTTCACAACCATGGTGTATATACTATTTTTTCTACTACTAGCCAAATTTAAGCAAAAATAAAAATAAACATTTTTCTTGTAAAAATCAAGTAGCACAGGAATGCAAATAAATCAAAAGCATTAAAAGCTACATACGTTGATAAACCAACTGCAACTGATTCACTAAACACTTGTGTGACATATTTCACCTTCATTTTCTGAAAATTATTCGGAGTGATATGTAAATTAGTTGATTTAGGAGCCAATCGCAGCGGTTTAGATTTGTCTGACATGTAGAAATTTTTAATGTCTTTCCAAGATGCTTTTGTTATTAAAGATTATATCGTATTTAATCAAGTTATTTTGCACCGACTTCAATAAATAGGAGACATCGTAGAAATAATAGATTTTCTTATCGTTTACGAGAAGGTTTGGTTTTTCAGGTGATACATATATTCTTTTAATTAGGCTTAGAAAATTTTACTACTGCCCTAACATTTGCACCGCATTGTAATTGTAGCTTTTCTATGCAGTCTAATACTATCGACTTCAATTTGTCACCTTTACATATCGTATTTGTAAAGATGTAGCACAAGGGTTGTTTAACTTTTTATATATAACTCTAACCATGATCACGTAGCAGTTTGAGCTGGCAAAAATTTAAAACCTACTTTAAAATTAACATTTTGGGGCTCGTAAAATATAATTTTAGTGAAAATTGTTTGTATTCCTCTATTTATCTCCTGCTTCTTAGTGGTTTATTTTTAAGTCCACTTCGGCTGTCACAATTTGTGCTCTGCTTTCGGGAAGTAATCGTTGGGAGATGTTAACTTCAATTGAAGTGCTTTCTTTTCACGTTGCAATTTAAGAATGTTCCTCCGTAATTTTCTTTACCTAAGAGTATTTGAGCTGCAAGCTTGAGTAGTTTTGGTATAGCTAGAGATGTTAACGGGCATTTATTGCTTCGCCAATATACCTTGCATCATTTGAATATTGGGTTTCAGAAATTGACACTTGTAATTTATTTAGGAATGGCAAGTGTTCACCACATACTCGTTAAGTTTTTAGAGTCGAGATTTTTATGCAACAGATCGGACCTTCCAGATTCTGTTAACCATTCAAAATACCTACAACAAAATGTTTGTAATTTACTTAAAATTCTTGATGTAACTTAACTCGCCTGGTTAAATCTCCTTTGAGAAACCTGAAAAACTGATTCTACCATCATATTTAATAAATAAATAAATTCAGGTTATGTATTTGCGGTTATGGGATGGGGGCGCGAATTTTAAACTAATGGCATTTTTTATTCAAATAATTTTATCGTGTTAGGTAATTTTAAGCAGCAAATAAGTTAAAGATAATCACCTGGATATACAAAATTATGTTTCACTCGTTTTTGTTAAACAACTATTCTTAGATTCTCAAAAATTTGAAATTGTCCATTATTAACCTAGGTCAACAATAGAAAAAATTATTAACCACTAATAGAGAAATTCAACTTCTCAGTTGGCTAGGAGACGCAATAATTGTCCACTTCACAGCTAGTAGTAGAAAAAAGATTTGAAAATTTGATTTGATATTAGACAAAACTACAAGTTTACAAGGTTTGACCATAAGTGTTTTTATTATATCATTGTAAGATTACGAACAGGATGAATAAATATAACTTCACAAACCAAAAAATTCACATTGAGAACAATAGAAGCAAAACTAAATATGCAGAATAAAAAAAAAAAATTATATAAGCAACCAGTCTAACAAAATTTAATAGCTATGACAAAAGAACGTACTGACCATATAAATAGTGCAGAAGGCAACCGTCTCAGTCAACTGAAAGCTCCGGGACGAACTAGAACCGGACAGAACAACAAAAAAGTGGTTGAAATAAACACATCATAATTTCATGAAGAAGTAGAGGTTTAGTGCATACATATAAAAGAAGAAGAAGAAACATATGGTTTGATATTTTTTATTTAGATGCATATTTAATCAAACATGGTATGGTACATTTTAATATTGTATAGTGATGTAAGTGTTATGTACGGTGTGTAGTGACGAAACCGTGTGCACTTGTGGATTGGTTTGTCTTGGCAAAGCATTTGCTTTAAGGTTTAGGAAAACCACTAAAACCTAAACATGCCAACCCTTACCCACCTTAGTATTCATAGGTAATAATATTAATTAAGTGTGTAAACATTATGGAAGGTAAATAAGAACATAAAGTATAACAGCACAGCCATTGCATGACGACATATAATGGATCGGTCCAAGCGCCAGTCACGACAATGACGGAAAAAAATATTAGATTAAGGAAATAGCATACAAAATAATGGAAAACCGATAACCAGGACAGAGAATACAAAATATTGCTTAACCTCAGATATCCTTCAGATTAGTGAGCCATAATATAGCTTTGTCCATTAAATTATGAATGTTTACAAACTCTACTTTAAACTTTGTTAATTGACAATCCTCTACAATATGTGTAACGGTCTCCGGTTTGTTTCCACAGTCACAATTTGGATTAGAAATCGCACCTTGTTCTTATGTGACTTACTTTTGACAAAATTTTTCTTTTTTGATCAAAGCCCGGAACTTCTATTGTTAAATCATCAATGAGATGTGTATTGAAAACATTAACTCCAGACCATAATCTTTTCCACTCTTCCACTTCAGAAAAAGCCGTAGTTAAGTAGTCTTGCAACCATACAGGACTTCGAGATTTAAGTCTTTTAGCTGGAGAAGGTTCTTACCAAATTGGTTAGTTTTTGTTAAGTTGGCATTTATCTCATTCTCGTTTTAACGCAGCTTTTCGTCGAATGGTCGATGGAGTAATATACATAACTACACCATACAAGTTAGGTTGACATTTGGAGATTTTTCCAAACTTATGTCATACTACGAAACAAAGGGTTAGACCAAAGTGTTTTGATGACGTCATACGTTTGAGCAAACTTTCTAATTTTTAGAGACGTATCTATTTTCATCAGTCAATTATTATCAGTTAAACGATCTATCACAAAAAGTTCTAAACACAAATTTTTACGTTAAAATTAATCCGAGTTATATCTATAGTTGATTCGTGACTGCCGTTGGTATTGCGCCGTGGTATAATCCGGTTTGTGTTTCAAAGTTATTGTGATTTATGTGACAATGACTGAGCATGTATTGTGTTACGCAGTTGCACAAATAATATAAAGAACAGAATTAAATCGACGGAAGAGCTATTACCATGTCAGGGCAATTTTTTTGTACATTTTATTATGGGTTGCGTACCTTCCAAAATTTTTCATGGTGTGACAACGTTTCAAATTTGACAGTTTCATTATATTCGGTCTAGTACGTCGCGAAAACAGTTTGGACAAACTTTTTGCTTAAATTTGTTGGTAGTGTGACATACGCTTAAGACTGACTAATCCACCAGTGCACCCGCGATTTCATCAACACACTGTACCATACAAATAAATAAATAAATAAACCAGGTGTATGCCCAAGAGAGGTAACCCGCTGTATCTCAGAAACAACTTATCGTGCTATGAGTGATGTGATTTCAATTGCTTACCTTGCCACCAGACGGCGTTTTCAGACATAATCGCAAAGAATATAATTTTCTTAAAAAAAATTAAATGCAATACTATGACGCTTTATATGTCATTAGATAGACAAACAAGAGCTCAACAACCCAGTGAAATTATTTGTAGTCATCGCAAAAAGTAACAAAAAAACACACCAAAAGATTGAACCAAGTAATAGTTATTTACATTAGAGTGTGGAAAGTAGGAGCTGGAGGGCCCTAAAACACTTTACACACGAAATTTGTATAATATTTTTTGGCCGACGATCATCATCAAACTAAAAAAAGGAAATTATTTCTACTGATTTTAAGTTTAATTATTTTGACATACACCACCTAATATGTTGTAACGGTTGCAGTTCACAAATAATAAGAAATAAAAAATAAAGTGACGGCTCTACCGATGCAACCTAGAAAAGAAAGAACAATAATACTGGGCTCGAAGTAGCGCACTAAATTCGTAAAAGATCCCTATTTATAAGCGTTAGCCGGCTGAATCGGTAAGGTGGGGAGGTCCTTCCGAAAACTGAAAGAATTAAACTGCTGCGTAACAAGGCGCCACCTGCTGGGTAGCAGACAGAAATAAAACCGACCAACAGAAATTCAATAGGTTTTACTTAAGGTGTACGACGCTACAACAAACACAAATCAGAGAGACAAAAGACATATAAATATAGCAAATACAATTTAAAACATTTGAAGAATCTGGGAGAAATGAGAGATTCTGTCGCATGAACTTGCGTGCATTAGCAACAACCAAATAATTAGATTTCGCGTTCATATATGTCACAATTCAGTTAAGTTTTCGTTTGTTAACCACAAATTAAAGTTAGCGGACCAATTTAAAATTGGTGATTATGGACACTCGACGTACACACGTCACTTACACACAGTGACTTAAAAACTAGGATACACTCGTTCTAATACGGAACGTAGCTCCCGCCAACCCAAAAGGCCTTTTGTTTTAGCTTCACCCACTTAATTTACAACGCCCCAGCTCTGAGAGAGCTAGTGAAAACAACACCGAGCGTCGGAGGTTGGAGACTACCCGAATAACACTAGAGATTCAACCCTTGATGTCACGTGTACTTGAGTTTTGAACGCATGCAAAGTGAATAGGTTACTTAAAACAATAACTTATCTGTGTACTGATGCAATGTAGTTCTGATAAGGAAGGTTCTTGCTAACGACAGCCAGTTGACAGCTACTAGAAGATCAGTAGGATTTCTCTGAGGAGGATGAGACGACACAGCTCTGAAAGCTGATCGTTTCCTTCGTAATAGCAGGAACGCAGCGTGCGCGACCCACAACCGCTGGAGTATAATCGGCCGTACAGCTCTGAGGTCGGCGACAGCGTGATAATAGGCACTTTTTGTGTAGCGAAGGATTCCCAATTGCTCGTTCCAGTGCCCCCAAGAATTATCCAGACAGTAAGATATGAGCAAAGTATAAGGTCAAGACACGTGCTAAAGCATACGTTGTAATTTGCAATTAACACAACCACTAAACAAACCAAAGAAATAGCAAATGAAAACACTTACGGCGTAATTGGTCGGGTTATATTTCCACACTAATTTAACTTGCAATTATTGAAGCCACATTGAAATTTTACATGTAATTTTTAGCTTCGTAAACCACCACCAACCGCCCAAAAGGAAGAGAGAGTCCCAAGATGTCTGCCCGTCGTTTCAATTAAAAATTCCGAATAAACCGATCCACTAATGGGAAAAATCGTAGCATGGGCGGTAAATTTGATTTTGTCGCAACGCGCAACTCCCGCGACCCACGTCCGGGCTCGAGTATTTTGAACCGTAACAATGTGTCAGTTTATTTGTTTAACTGACGTATAGATAGCGCCATCAATATCATTATCAATAAAAAAATTAAATGCGCCCTTATTTTGAACATTGTCGTGTCAAGTATTGTGTTAAGTGTTTTTTTAAAATCAATTTATCGGATGTTATACTTAGTTTATTTTTAAAACAATCCCAAATAGCAGATAAATCAACCACTAATTTACCCCATAGTAGCCGGACTTAAAAATCAAGTTTCAAGTCAAGTATAAACAACTGAAAATGTACTTTTACAGTTCAGGGGGTCCAAAAAATTTCTTTATTACATGCATAGTCACTCTTTACCTGCCAGGTACACGCCCGATCTTTTCGGAGTTTTATGATGTTAACACAACAATAGAACGACTATCTGAGTTGTCCTTCTGCGAAATTCTTCAAAATATCGATAAAAAAACAGAGCATGCATCTCCTAGATACATGCGCGACTAACGGAGGGGTAAGGTAACTTTTAGAAGTAAAGTGAGTTTCTGAGATGCACATTATATCGATATTATGATTTATGAGAAAGTATTTAACTTCTTGAGTATGACTAGTCGACTCATGAGCATTTTGAAGGTGTTTTCCATTAAGACATTTTACCAAGCATAGTGAGAGGAGATTCAGAAATACATCAAACTTTTCCCTCATTTTAACTTCAATGCTCTCCAAACCATTAATGTGTGTATGAGAAAGAATAAGCGGTCTGAGATAACTGTTGGTGGAGGAGAGGGAGGTAATTTTAGCGTTTTTTTACTTGCTTGGGCGTATGATAATCTTTGTTGACTATATAAATTTTTACTAGGAATATTTGACTTAATATCAATAGATTGTTTTAGTTTTCCTCTCGGGGATGGGTAGGTTTTCTTTTGTAGTTCCTTGTAAGCTTCTCAACCCTTATAATTGAGGGATGATTGCCGTTGCATAAGACACATTTGACATATACTGAGCAAAACACATAGAGCGATAATTTGAAGGTTTATACGAGAAACTGAGCGATTGAAAGTTGGTACAAGTGAGGAAATCCTCCATTTGTACAGTTTGTTGAAAAGTTAATTGTGTAATATGCTTATTAAGGACCAACGCACCAATTAAAAAAATTCCGAGTAACATGATGTTGATAAGTTTAACAGTAACTTATTTATTTCATTAATGTGTTTGACTGACACCAAAGTATTTTGACTGACAACTCCAGTACTGAGTGATACTAAAGTTGCATGTTTATTAATTAACTTTATTACGTAGTCCGTCTGCTGATAAATACAAACGTTCCCAAGATATCAATTTGAATCATAATAATATTCATCAATACTACACTCATGGTTATTTCCACTTTGTTCAAAACCGATACCTGCTTATGAAATCAGGAAAAATACATAAACAAATCGTTTCCTTATTTCCATAAGAATCAAAATATTCTTCCATTTTATGAAGAAATAAACCAACCGCAAAGTGACATAATATAAGTCTAGTCAGAAATTCTACTAACCAGATAAAATACGGTACAATTTTATCTCAATCTAAATATACATTGAGGTAAACGTAACCAAAACACCAAAACGAAAATTGTGAAGATTTTTCGGAAAACATTAATACACTTCGAAGAGATTTATACCGTATTTTTAACATTATTTTTAGAGTTTACGCGTCAAAATATCACAAAAACATCTTAAACGATTCAATGTTAATCGTTAAATTATTTATTAAACTAAAAAAACCGGAAAATCATGAGATTTCCCTGAACTCGTTGACGTTTTCGATTTTTAACGGTCTACGCAAAATGCAACCGATCTAAAAATACGCACAGCGGCGTGCGTCTATTAATAAAATTATTAAAAAAAAAGGTGATTGTTTTACGTTAACAATAAATCGTCGCGATTTATAAGAATTTGTTTACTTTGATTAATAGTTTCATTGGTGTGCTCTTCCGTAGTGCGTAAATCAAAATTAAAATCAATGAAAAAATTTCGCACGTGTTTTAGCTTTAGATTAATTTATTACCATTGATTAGTCACATTTGAAAAATTGCGTACTTTTTTCCGTGTGAAATTTTTAACATTATTTCCGGAAGTTAACGATCCTATAAATAATATTGTCCTTATTATTATTCATTCGCGAGACAATAAAAAAATAAGTACAAAGGCTTTTAAGTGCGCAAATGCTTTTATGCACGAGTTAAATATAATCATTTTGTTCCCACATGGCGTATCGAATTTCCCGTTAATTATAACGAAATAATAACAACAACAAAAATATAATTTAATATTTCCTGTATTGACTATTATTATACACACAAACTGAAGAATGAAGTGTTCGATAACTCAAGGTTTTGCCCTATTGGTCTAATGAATAACTAACATCAATTGATTTGATTCTTGTTGACGAACAATACGAACGCGACCTCCCTAATTAGGTATAATTTGTTTATCAAAAACAACGAACGCAAAAGCAAAAGGCGTGTGAAATTCCCATTATTAGTTTTCAAGGAAACACTCACCTCTCTATTTGAAAGACTGTTTTGGTCGATTTCACTTCGAATGATTCATAGAAACGCCAATCTATTTGTGTAAAAACGTTTAATGTTATTGATTATAATTTTTTTATGTTGTGCTTATAAATACCGGAATAGAGTGTGAACTTTTGATCTGCAGGTAGATGATCTCTTTATGGAGTTTCATTCTCAAAGACAATTTTTTTATTCTTTACATTTAACATTCCATTTTTTGTGAAGAAGAAGTTCTGCATCTATTGTTTTATAAATAATATCTACGGTTTCAAGTTGTTTTTAAGAAATAAAATTGGAATCACACCAAACGTATATCAGCTATTATTAATTAACGTTATTGTTTGTTTAGGAAACTTTAAAACTATGGTACAACATTTATTTTTTTAACCTATTGTTAATCTCCCGTTACGTAAACAGTCGTTAAAATCTAACGACTGTTGACGTAATTCGACTGTTGACATAATTCTTATAAATGTGATTGTTTTGATTTGTGAGGTGATGATAATTTTATTGTTCCGCCAGTTTGTCGACTGAAGTTGTGCTTAATCAGTACAATGAAAATTATAAACTTTAGAAATAATTCGTTTATTAAATTGTTAATGTTATTTGTAAATACAGGTAAAATAATAACACTCCGCGACAGCGGTTTTGTTATTGGAAATAACTTGATTCGTTTAGGCTTTTCCGGCTTGTTGGAGAATTAGTATAGTCTAGATTCGGGGCCAAAAAACCGTCTTTGCTTAGAATTTCTTTCTAACCTTTCACTAATAAGAGTGGTTAGCTGCTTCAAAGCTTTGTTCATTTCCGATATTGGATGTAGATTAGTGATTTTGTACTTTGCAGCTTGTGCTTATACTGGTTCATTGAATTCCATATCTGGTTGAACCTCCATTCTGTTAAAGTTTTTTGGATGTTTGTGGATCTTTATGGCTTCTCTAACTATATGATAACAGTTATCTTGTGTTCCTCAGTGCCCATACACATCAAGTGTGATTGACTTGTAGGTTTACGGGCCCCTACATGCCGCTTGAGTGACAAGAATTGGCGTTGTTTCCATTTCTTTGAGCTGCTGGTTATCGACGGGTAACCGGGTGGCTGGGGGAGCCTTTACTCATTTCAGGTGACACTAGCTAGTCGTTGAAGAGATTGTTTAAAGATAATCTAATTGAGAGATGTAGAAAATAACCAGTATGTACATATGCGAATACGTTTGACGATGGTTCATCTGGTAGGGGCCGGAGAAGCCCCGGTGAGTAATTCATTAGGCTCTAGTAAATAACGGATCAGTAATAGGTGTTCTTATTGTTAGATGTCACAAAACGACATCCCGCGCGATTCCGCAATTAGAAGCGATGGTGGGTGCTTTGCTTTGTGGATGCCCGGTACCTGGGAATTAAAATTCAGGTAACTAAAGTTAACGCTCCTTGTTAATTAATTTCACACTAATCTAAAATAGAACAATATTTAAAAAAAAAGAAGATTTAACAGCTCAGGTGTGGGGTTTACACAAACAAAGCAGTTGCTATCAGTGGCGGCTTGTCCATTTGGTCAATTGGTCAATGACCTCCCAAAAATGTTGACAATATATAAAAAAATATTAATTATTACGTGTTTTATTAAAATAGGTAATTTACTTGCAAAAGTCGCAAGTATAATAACTTAAAATTTATCGGCCATCGTTCGTAATTCATCCTCTTCAACCTTGGGCTGGCGGTGCGAATTGTCCTCATTGAATTAGACCTACCCGGAAAAACTCGAAAAACGTGCAGCGCCCGAATAAACGCGAACATCCAAAACAATAATCAACTTTGGGTCATGAGCCGGGTTCCGCAATTTACGTTGACTTCGAATAGGGTGTACACCTACGCTCGATTTTTGATTCGATTTTCCCATGTTTTAAATCAATTTTAGAATTTATATTGATATTTTTTACTATTGTTGTGTTGTTTTGTAAAAATACTATTTTTGGTTCGCGTGTGCATGCGCTATTATAGAAAATATCGGTAGTGCAGAAAATTAAACAACTAAAAAGTGCTAACGAACTTAATTTTACAAAATTATTTCAGTTTAAGGCAAATGGTCGTCCTTTTGCCAGAACTAAGTTTACGACAAACTAGCAAAGACAAAAATAAAGATGTTCATCGAAACTTTCGCAAGGTAATGTACGATTTAGCTGACTGGTTATGTGGTTGTGAAGTATCAAACGTATTTTACTGTTTTGTTTGTTTATTATTTTCTAAAGACTCGTCAGACTCGCTATGGGTCAAATCCGGTGTAAGAGATTTAAAACATTTAAAAGAGAAAATAAAAAACATGCTTCGTCTGCAGAACACATGAAATGCTCGGTGAATTTTGCAACCGTAGGAAATGTTGATATTCGTACACAGCTAGACAATGTCTATAGAAAACCCCTTAGAGATTTTAATGAAAATGTTTCGAAAAATCGCTATATTTTGAACAAAATTGTAGATTGTATAAAATTTTGCGGTGTATTTGAGTTATTTATATTTTTTAAGTATGCCTATTTTTTAAATTAATTTTTGACCTCCCAGTATGATTGACCACGAGCCGCCACTGGTTGCTATTATATCATCATGAATGTTGTTATTCAATTTTCTAATACGAAAATTAAATGGAACAGTAGTTAATTAAAAAACGAAATCACCGAAAATAGTTGCTTTAGATAAACTAGTAAAGTGACATTGATTGTTATTTATTCAATGTAGTTAGGGGGCGACGCATTTCAGACCTCATTGAATCACAATCTGTTGTCAACATCGTATTTTGGTTTATGTCAACAGTACGTGCTTGAACGCTAAATTCTGGGAACTGTATGACATCGTATACTTAATAATTTAATAAAGAATTCCGTACCCTACGTGCTTTTAAAATCTTTGACCCAAAGAAAGTGTTAAAATTAGTCGAGTTTTACCTGCATTTAGAACAGTTTTGTGAATTAATTTGTCGTTTGGACAACTCATTGATTTAACGGTACGCAGAATGGCTGAATCTGGAAACCGACAATCATTGTGCAAAAGAAGACGTATACTGTCGCCTTGTCATCGTCTTCGGACGACGAAACCTTATCCTTCAATACACCATCGACGTCGACGAACACTAATAATTTATTAGAATTATCCGAGGTGGTTCAGAATATGGTTCGGATTATGGAACTACAGGCTCAGGTCCAACAGTCGAATGCAGCAGGCCAACAAAAAGGAGGTACAATTCCTACATTTAACGTCGAAGACCAAGAACAGTCGATAGAAGAATGGTGTCACCGCATCGACGAACTAAAAAACATCTATAATTGGTCGGATGCAACTACAGTCTACAACGCCACGAGCAAATTTGAAGGTCTGGCAAAAGAATGGTACCGGAGTTTAAGTACCGTGACATTTACCTGGGATCAATGGAAAATGGAGTTGCAGAGAGCGTTTCCGTCTCGTGTAGATTACTACACTACTTTGCAAAAAATGATAAAGAGGATCAAATTACATGAGGAGACTTATTTACGTTATTATTATGAAAATATCGTCATGCTCAACAAGTGTAGAATCTCTGGGCGAGACGCAGTATCTTGTATAATAGGAGGGATTCAAGATACTACCATACAAGCAGCTGCCAGGGCAAGTGACTATGAGAGACCAGTAAAGTTACTTATCTTCCTTCAAACTTGTGATGTAAGGATAAATAAACAATACAATGAAAACCGTCGCTTAAAGCTTGAGGATAGAGTAAAAAGATTTACAAAAAATCGACACCCAGTACCTACCTGCAACATCTGCAAGAAAACTGGACATAAGTCACCAGCCTGCAGAGCTCTTCGGTGTTTCAGATGTTAAGGTGTAGGCCATAAGGCACGAGAATGTAAAGTACCCGGAAGAGCAGATATCAACCAAAAGCCTCATGAGAGAGTGTTATGACTAATCACTGAAGAAAACAAAATGTTTTTCAAAAATATTAAAATTAACAGTAAGCCTTCTACATGTTTTATTGACTTCGGTTCGACCTGTAATTTAATACGAAATAAAGATGCTAACGAACATAAATTACAAGTCGATAAAAATTGTCATACTAAAATTTCCGGATAAGGTTCGAATTCAGTCAACGTTCAGGGAGAGTAAATCTTCAATTGGAAATCGATGGAATAGAAAGAAATACTACTGCTTATGTCGTTCCGGATGAGCTCCAAGATGTCCCAGTTCTAGTAGGACAAGCTTTCACCGAACAACCGAACATCACCGTAATTAAAAGCAGTGAGGAACTAACTTTTCAAGAAAAAGTCCCAGTGGAACACAGACTTTTAAAAGTGGCCTTATGGTTACAGGAAGATACCGGTATTCCTCCTGTTTATGTAGCCAACATTCTTGTTTCAACTAAAGACATGTGTTTAGGAGATTACTATGTAGCCGCCAGCACTCGACATATGATTGGGCAAGAGTACGCTATACTAAGTGTAATAATTAATTTAAACGGCAATGGCACAACACGAATACCAATAATAAACCTCTCTAGAAACGAACTCATTTTAGAAAGGAAATATCCAATTGTTAGAGCTATAAGTTGTGTACCTAACAGTGGAAATGACGTCTAACAAATTCTAACTGTGCATTGTCAAGATCCACCTACTTTGACAGAAGAAGACGTGGTAATAGGAACAACGGATCCCAGTGAAATACAACAATTACTGATATTACTAAATGAATTCAGAGATTGTTTTGACAAAGCAAGTGGTCGAGTGGGTAGTACTAAATCCGTTGAAATGGAAATCAAACTTCATGATAGTCAACCGTTTATGTACAGACCATACATGATGGCAGAGTCAGAAAACAGAAAGTTAGGACTATGATTGCGGAACTACTCGGTACGGGCGTGATCCGAGAATCAAAATCTCCTTATGCTTCTCCAATTCTGCTTATGAAGAAAAAGGATGGGACAGATCGTCTATGCATCGACTACCGAAAACTAAATTCGAAGACCATCAAAGATAGGTTCCCATTACCAAGAATAGATGATCAAATTGATGGACTTAGTTTGTGTGAAGTCTTCAACACATTAGATTTATGCTCTGGATACCACCAGATCCCTGTTGCAGAGGAGAGTAAGCATCTAACATCTTTTGTAACTCCAAACGGACAATATGAGTACAATCGTGTCCCTTTTGAATTGTCCAATGCACCTGCGGTTTTCCAACGGTTGATGACAAACATCCTAAGTCTATTCCGGCATATTTCCGCGGTATACTTGGATGACATCATTTTACCCAGTAAAACGGTGGAAGAAAACCTGGACAACCTTAAAACCTTTTGCAAACCCTCAGAGATGAAGGTCTTGTGCTAAGTTTAAGGAAATGTACTTTCCTGTCGCCATGCATTGACTACCTTGGATTCGAGATTGACAAAAGAGGCGTACGACCTGGTGAAACCAAGACCAATGCTGTGAAACTATTTCCGACTCCGCGAAATGTCCATCAAGTTAGACAGTTCATTGGACTTACTGGATACTTCAGAAAATTTGTTCCGAATTATGCCGCTATCGTGAAGCCATTGACAAATCTGACAAAGACAAACTATTCTTGGAAGTAGAGAACAACGGAAGAAATTGCGTTTAACGATCTAAAATCCAAACTAATTGAACGTCTCTTACTGGCATTGTACAACCCTACAGCTGATACTGAAGTACACACAGATGCGTCTCAGAACGGAGTTGCAGGAATCTTACTGCAAAAACAGGAGAAGAACCGTTAAAACCTGTCGCCTATTATAGTTGTCATACCAATACTGCTGAAAGCAGATATCATTCGTACGAACTAGAAACATTAGCGGTAGTGGAAACTCTTAGGAAATTTAGAGTGTACCTTCTGCCAATACAATTTAAAGTTGTAACGGATTGTAATGCTCTAAAAACCGCTTCGTCCAAGAAAGACATCGTACCAAGGATAGCGAGATGGTGGCTGCAACTTCAAGAATACAACTTCACAGTGGAGTATCGTCCCGGAGAGAGGATGAAACATGCAGACGCATTAAGCAGAAATCCGAATCCGCAGGAACCCGAATTAACGGAGAACACAATTCTTAAAATCGAAGAAGCTGATTGGGTTCTGTCAGCTCAATTGTCGGATAAAAAAATTATACTAATTAAAAAAATTCTTTCTGAACCACCGGAATCAGATTACGAAAAAAATATACAAAAATTATGCACTTCGAAATGGCAGAGTATATCAAATCACAGCCTTGGGTATTCAGTGGATAGTCCGTAATCAAGTAGTACGGTGGGCACATGATGACATGGGACATTTTTCGACGGTGAAGACTCTAAATCAATTGTGTCAAAAATACTGGTTTCCCCGAATGAGAGAGTATGTGGACAAATATATTCAGTGTTGTATACCCTGCTTATACAATAAGATACCGTCTGAACGAAGGGAAGGATTTCTTCATCCTATCGCTAAAGAGCCAGTGCCGTTCCATACCGTCCATATCGACCATTTGGGTCCTTTCCAAAACACGTCAAGAAAATATACGCACCTCATTGTAATGATTGACGCTTTTACCAAATATACTCTTATGCATCCAGTAAAGTCGACAGGGACCAAATATGTCACTAACTTTTTAAGTAAACAATTTCTAACCTTTGGGGTGCCAACTAGGATGATAGCGGATAGAGGATCCTCCTTCACAGCGAAAAGCTTTTGAAACTTTTGCAAAGCTAATAATATACAACTAATCTTGAATGCTGTAACTACTCCGAGGGCAAATGGGCAAGTAGAGAGAATCAACCGGACCATCCTCTCAGCATTATCTACCACTTCAGAATCTGAAGACAGGTGGGATAAGGCCGTAGAGAAAGTACAATTTGCCATCAACAATACAATTCATAACACTACGAAGAAATCACCTACCCAACTACTCATGGGTTACAGTCCAAGAGATAGTAACGGACTACATCTATCAAGTGAATTAGACTTACCCCCGATCACTGAAGACATCCAACTTATCCGTTCGGAAGCATTAAAGAATTGAAGAGAATAGTCAAAGAATGAAGGTCAGGTTTGACAAAACGAGAAAACGCCTAACTAATTACCAAGTAGGTGATTTGGTTCTAATTTTAATGAATAAATCCAACTATGGGCAAAGCAAAAAACTTTCACCAAAGTACGATGGACCCATGGTTATTAATGAGATTTTACTTAACGATCGTTACCGTGTGGCCAATATGACTAGAACTCTGCGAAGTGCAACCACGAAATATAATAATATAGTAGCAGTTGACCGAATGAGACCGTGGTTCCACCAGGAGCAATGTCTGACGAAACTAACAGTGACAGTGGTGATGATGGAGTTGTACTACCTCCCGATTCTCCTGACTCGGTTACGAGGGCGTAACACATTCAGGTTGGCCGAATGTTGTACTAGTATTTTCATATTGTTATATTATGACATTTTTAAGTTTCTTTATATTTACATAAATAGAAAATTATAAAGCTCCGACGTGTTGTCTTAATTTTTCATTACGACAATCGGTGGAGTTTTGTTGGCCGATGAAAAGAGTCGAGCACGGAGTCAGTCGTTTTTGTGGTATCGAACAGAGTGATGCATGTGTTTGATCTACTACGATGTAAAGTGCATTTGGTATGCATTAGATATTACGTTTGATATTTTAATAGCATTTCTATTGGTAATCTGTATTGTGATTACGTGTCTCGCAAGTGATGAGACGTAGGTGCTTTATGGCACTATGGCCCATACGCATCAAGTGTGATTGACTTGTAGGTTTACGGGCCCCTACATGCCGCTTGAGTGACAAGAATTGGCGTTGTTTCCATTTCTTTGAGCTGCTGGTTATCGACGGGTAACCGGGTGGCTGGGAGTTTTACTCATTTCAGGTGACATTAGCTAGTCGTTGAAGAGATTGATTAAAGATAATCTAATTGAGAGATGTAGAAAATAACCAGTATGTACATATGCGAATACATTTGACGATGGTTCATCTGGTAGGGGCCGGAGAAGCCCCGGTGAGTAATTCATTAGGCTCTAGTAAATAACGGATCAGTAATAGGTGTTCTTATTGTTACATGTCACAAAACGACATCCCGTGCGTATCCGCAATTAGAAGCGATGGTAGGTGCTTTGCTTTGTGGATGCCCGGTACCTGGGAATTAAAATTCAGGTAACTAAAGTTAACGCTCCTTGTTAATTAATTTCACACTAATCTAAAATAAAACAATATTTAAAAAAGAAGATTTAACAGATGCAATCTGTGACTTTCGATATGTGTGGAAGATATGCGTGAGAGTTAGCCTCAAAGGCAGTTTTCAGATGTTCGGGTTCTACCTGAAGATTCTGTAGTGCACAAATCCTTCGAGCTCGTTCCGTCAGGGTCTTCATGATTCCTGGGTGCTGGTTCGATAAAGCATGCAAATACCTGCCCGTGTGTCTATCATCTACGTATCGGAATCATGTCGCTGGATTGAATTCTGCTGACTCAATGGTTTTTTTTTTCAAAATTTCCTATGAAGAGATTGGCAATCATTGAACTCAGTGGGTTTTGCATTCCGGCGAGACAAACTTGCTGATGTCATTTGGGAAGATATAAGTCACGACATTTCTTCTGTAGCATTTTGGTTCACAGCAAAATTGCATCAAAACCTTAAAGAATGTCTTGTACTGAATTTTGCGAACAAAGTCAGCTGTGTCCTTACCGTGCCGTTTGTTTTTTCTATATTTCAACAACATACTACTTAGCTAAGTAGTCGGCATCGCTGCTCCAACCACATAATAATTGTTTTTACTTATATTTCAAATCTGAAATAAACAATTGAACATGCGCTCAACACACATTTTCTTGGCTGCATAAGCGTGGCTGTAACTGCTGCAGTCGCTTGATTGGCACTCCACCTTAAGTACCATTTGTTTCTAGTTTACCGTTATCACTGTTTTTAAAATTATGTAACCTTCTAATAATGCATTAATAACTGCTAAATATGCCAACAAAAGTATTAAAAATATGCATATATAAATATACATCATATTAGATTATTTATTAATATTAAAATTAATTATCACACGATACAACATTATCTCAAATGCATAATTACCCTCGTTTGCAGTCAGTTAATATCAATTTAGTTATACATAGGTTAAAACTGTATACTTTTGTCAGATAACGTTAATTTTCTTGGCATTCAACTAACAGATACCTTTTAAATTTTAATGATCATTGTGATAAATTAATGATTAAATTATAGGTTTCTCCTGTTTGATAGACGCTTGGTGTCGAGTTTTTGTTAATAAAGTACACGGTGTTTCATTATGCGATTCCTGTAAAAACTCTACACTAAGGCTCCAACAACCAGGAAAAATCTATAATCTAGTGATCAATTATTTTCAACACTAAATTCTACTGAATATAAATTGAGAATTCTCACGCATTACCTGGATATAAGAATGCTACTAAATAGTTATTTACGAACCAAGTTCGGGAAGAACTTTTTCCTACATGAGCGCATTTAAAGCATCGAGCGAACGAAGCGAGCGAGTGGTTTATAGTGCGAATGCTAGAATAATCTTTCCGCAAGAGATGTGTACAATATTTTTTGTATCGAGCTAATATTTTGTTAATAAATGTTAGCAACCATTTTACATTAATGTCAAATTTTAATATAGTTAGCAGAGTGCTATGAGTTGACGTTTTTAGTTGTAGTAATATACATACTGGATAGATGGCACCATAAATTTTTAATAACGTTGTGTAGATTTTTCAAGGTTAATTCTTGTTTTTATTAAAAAATAATCATTGGGAAAATACCATTAGGGGAAGGAAAGTAAAGTAGTTGTCAACTTGCCCCAAAGTCTGGTTCATTCAAAGGCCTTTCATTTGGATCATTTTCTTGACCTGTGTATACTTCAAACGCATAAGCATATCCAGAAACCTCGCATAAAAAAAATAACTTGAATCTCCATTTGTGGGGTTTGTTTGCCATGAACTGCTTTAGATGATGCTGGAGCTTGGTTGAACAAATTTGTTCATCGACAGCAAGCTTTCTTCAAGTGGTACTGATATGATATTTTTTGTAAACTGTTTAATATGGACCTGATCTTGTAAAGTTTATCAAATCTTGGTTGACCAGCAGGAATTTGCGTTTCGTTGTTATTGAAATGAACGCAACTTTTCGAATCCTTTGCAAGATTGCTACCAGTTACTTAACTCCAGTAATCTCTAATGTTTGTGCAGTACGAAACTGATGTAAAAATGCAACTCCTAAAAATCTTAGGATATCGTCTTTTTTTATGGTTTATTAGGATTGTTTTGAGCGGTATATAGAGAAGATTCGACCGCAATTTCTAATAAGGTACCTATTATCAAAAAAATATCTGAAGAACTGACACGGCGATTCAAGATCTAATATTTCAGATTTGGGATTTACATTACTTAAAAACTCTTTGTCGGTTTCAGAAAAACTTTCAGACTAACTCTTTGCTGGAAATACAAGTGTTCTCTTTAGAGGAAGGGAGTTCAGTGGCAAATCTTTTGGATCTGGCACAACTGGTTGCGATGTAATACTTCCAGGAATTTTTGAAGTATCTTTAAAAGCTGAATCTTTATCGGATGAACTTTCCGCGCGATTATCTACAACTGCTATTGGATGGAGATTGTTTTGATCTACGGAATCGGAGTCGAGTCTAACTCATGTTCACTTTTTAATAAAATATTAGCTAATTCTAACAATTCATCATCACGTAGGAGGCTTTTTTTCTGGACATCCTGCCACCAACGACTAATTTTTTTAAAGTAAAAAAAGTTGCTTAACTGCACAGCGTATCAGATGCGATACGTATAAAAAAATTCAAACAGCGCAATCAGTCGCCAGATAAATGGAATAATAATACATGAATCAAAGTCTACTTACTTGTAATGAGTTCAGGGCAATTTTATTTGTCGAAAAATTTTGTAAAGAACACTAAAAATAACGAAAAGTATATGTTATTTGTAGCAGCAACATTAAGCACTATTCACTCTCAAATAAAATTCAAAATTCAGCAGAATATGGCAAAAATGTGGTTATTTTTCTATTTTTCCGTTTAAATACGCATTATTACACATATGTGACTCACTTTGTACATAAAATTTTCAATAGATGGCTATAGTTTTATTAAATAAAGATTGTTTGAAATGTGATACGGGTTTGGATTAACTTTGGAGATTGGACGAGAACCGTTGTTTTCGTCTTGGTATGTAACCTTAATAATTGTTAAAAATATGTCTCCCAGTGTAAGAGATTTTAATTTAATTAATTAGTTGACTATGTAATTAACTATAGCGGCTACTAAAAAAAATAAAACTGAAGGACTTTAAGTCTAGCCAATACAATAATGTATGGATAGTCCGAACCCCCCATAATCCGAAATACTCTATAATCCGAACGCCCCAATTGCGTAAAATGATATTCACAATCTGAACACCATGCGTTCTGCAATCCGAACGCCCGTTTCCGAGAAGATGATGAAACACTTTTTTACTACACGTCTCTGCGAGTTGGTTTGTTGTTTAGTTATCAAGAGACAACCAGAACAGTTTAATTGTTTTGTTTTGTGAGTTGTCGTTTGTTTTGTGAGGTGTCGATACGTTGTGTGCTGTGTGCATACATATTGCAACCATGACTTCTAAACGTAAGCATGTCACCTTAACACTTTTATATTTTACATCTACTGGAATCTGGGAGTTCATTCCCATCTCTGGCAGCGCGGTTTAATGTTGGGAAGTCAACAATATCCGACATCAAGAAAAAGAAGAACGAAATTCTTGGTTATGTATCACGAACTGAAAAAGGGCCGGGAACAAGGAAAACGATGCGTAATGCGGAATTTTCTGATGTCGAAGATGCAGTATATACATGGTTTCTACAACAGAGAACGCGACATGCACCAATTTCCAAAGCAATCATACCTCAGAAGGCTCGCCAGTTCTTCAGTGATATGAATTATGGAGAAGAAGTCAATTTTGAAACAAGTAGAGGATGGTTTCAAGGATTCAAGCACAGATTTGGAATCCGCTCGTTGAAAGTTACTGGGGAGAAACTGTCGAGTGACGAAAGTGCCGTGGAACCATTTCGTATTGAAATGAAACAGAAAATTGAGCAATTCCATCTTTCTCCAGAGCAAATCTACAACGCGAATGAATCTGGTTTGTACTGGCGCTGCCTTCCAGAAAAGACATTAGTACACGCGGACGAAAAGGGTGCACCGGGTCGCAAAATCAGCAAAGATCGAATTACTTTTATGCCTTGTGCAAATGCAAGTGGCCGACACAAATTAAGGTTGCTTGTAATCGGCAAAATAAAAATCCAAGACCATTCAGAAACATTGAGCTACCTGTCTATAACCGATACCAAAAAAGTGCGTGGGTTGATCAAGCTATCTTCAAAGAATGGTTCCATAATGAATTCGTACCAAGAGTAAAAGCATCTTCGCAACAACAATCTCGAAGAAAAAGCACTTTTGGTATTGGATAATGCTTCAGCTCATAGACCAGAACAACAACTAGCCAGCCGTGATGGTAATATTCAAGTAATGTTTCTACCACCCAATTGTACCGCCCTGATTCAGCCGATGGACCAGAATGTAATCCAAAATGTTAAAGTCACATATCGGAAAAGATTGCTGCAAGAGGTGCTCTTACAAGAAGATGAAAACATGGCGATTTGTTTGAAAAATGTGTCGTTGAAAGATGCTGTGTTTGCGCTAGCCGAATCTTGGAAACAAGTGCCTGAAAAATTGGTGAAGAAGTCATGGTCTCAACTTCTTTCGACCAATACCATGGATGAATGGGATGTAGAAGGTTTGATGCCTTTGAATGAATTAAGAGAAAAATGGTCTGATGGAGAACCTGATCTAGTGGAGTTAGTGAACAGAGTTAATCGTGCTGATAATCCGATGACTAAAACAGAAGTTGCAAAATGGGCAAGAGGTGAAGATGAGAAACATTTGGATGTAGATATCTTAGAAGATGATGAGATCATTGCTTCTGTCACAGGACGGAATCAAAACTCTGATGACGAAGAACCTATTCAAAAAATATCCAGTAAAGAGGCGGTCATGTTATTCAATTCATGTCTACAATGGGCGAAAGAAAATGCATTGCCACTGCATAAAGTGATTCTTCTAAGGAGAATTCGGCAGAAGGCTGTCGATCTAACCATCCAAAAATATTGAATAAATAAAAGTTTTCATAACCGCTGAGTACCTATTTTTCTGTGACATTTTTGATGTATTTTTAATAAAAAATAACGTAGTTCGACTAGTTTCGATCTTCAAATAAAATATAGATTATTCTCAGAGAAAACGAAAAATGTATTTTAACTAAAACATTTGTTATTATTATTATTATTACATAGGAATAAAGGCTGAAGACTGAACCTGTGGCAGCCTATATACAGAAAGTATAAATAAGTAAACACAATACCATTAACAGGTGATTAATAAAAATAAATTAACATCAATAGTATTTTTGAAAACATTAACTGAAGATGGTCTTACAGTTTTTTTGCATTGGTCATTCCAAGAATGAAACACTCCATTTGTAAAGATGTTTGTCGTTGAACGCACCTGAATTGTTCCTTTTTTAATTTTAATCCATGTCCACGAAGGCGAGAATTGGTGTTGAGAACAAACATTTCTCTTAAATTTTCATAATTAAATTTAATTATGAATAATTTAAAATATGTTGACATCGTTTGGTCTAGGGCGTTTTGGCGCCGCCGTTAACAAAATTAAGAAAGAATTATTAGATCAAAAAAATGCCGGTTTTTGAAACTGTAAGTTTAAATACGTACGCTGTGTTCCCAAAATTATTTCTGTGCCGTCGTTAAACTAAATATGCCTAATAGTTTTTTTACATTTTATTATCAGAATGCTCGAGGAATTCGTAGCAAGACTAACGAACTTTACAAAAATGTAAGTAGTGGCAAATTTGACATTATTGCGTTATCCGAAACATGGCTTAATGAAAACATTTCAAACAGTGAGTTATTTCCAATTATATACAAAGTACATCGTGCTGATCAAAATTATAATTTAACGGAACAATATAAAGGTGATGAAGTATTGCTTGCGTGTAAGGTCAATTTTGAAACTATCGACTTATCTTTATTTCCAGGTATGAAATGCATTGAAATTGTTGGATGTCGGATTAATATCAAATGTAGCTATTTGTACATATTTTGTATTTATATTTTACCTAGCGTGTCATATGTAGATTATGAATATTTCTTGAAAAATTTGAATATTTACAATTTTTAGATTCTGGTGATATCTTAATCGCAGGAGATTTTAACTCTCCAGTTTTTATTGAAAAGATTAGTTTTGATAAGAAATATCAATTATTAAGTATGTTACGATAAATATTTTCACTGCGAGTTTAATAGGACAAGTTTAACGTCTAAATCCAATTGCGCTCGTTTTACGTTCTTTCTCTTTGTATTTGACTGACCACGAAGACAGTCGTGTGTGTAGAAAGGAACTGCGAAATGAAATTCTAAACACTAGTGATGGATTGTTATAACCACCCGTAAAAATGTACAGTACATTAGATATGAATTGAAAAATAAAACGGGATGTTGTTTAGAATGAACCTCTGCAGTTTCTTTGTCCGATCGTATTTTCTGGGATTACTTTGCTTGATGTATTTCGGGATTTGATTACGTCCAGAATTTGTGGGTTGTCTTCTGAAACCGTTATTGCCTTTTACTGTTGTAATTGGAAGGATTAACCTCTCAACCCTTACTTGTACTCGAGGAAGTGCTATTCGGAAATAAACCTATGCTGTTTGGAGGTGCCGGTTAGAATTCTGTCACGCAAGATAGCGGGGACCAGCGACGTTAGGGTGTCTTGCCTTAACACCGGAAAGGGCTTTCCTTCAATACAGTGCCGCGGACCTAATTCGCCACCAGTGCTTTGCTTTACAGCTATTTTAATTTTAGCGTGTGTATCCGAACAATCCAATTACCAGTACCAAACAGTTTTTTAAGTATTACTGGAAACTACTTATTGATGTCAAACGCCCCAAAAGGATCTTTTAATGACTGATACATGTATGTGATCATAGTTTAATGTTGAAGAACTTTATGTCGTTAGACAAATTACTTGTACTCGACCGTTTCTTATCCTTTTTGTTCGTATTGTTATCAAAGTAACTTTGACTACTTTGATGAATTACGTTATCAGTCAAGGTGGCGCTTATAAATAATTTACTTCTTGTTACATTTGAATCCACGCGCTCTGTGTGCTTAGCTAACGGCATCAGTTCGTCGCTCAAGGAGAATAAAGACCCGTCTCAATCGATAGCAACGGCTATCTAGGTTTAACTATTATCTGTTTGCTGTGCTGCTAATTAATTTATATTTATATGTGTGAAATATTAACGAGAAAGCACGATATTTTGTATTGAAAGTAATATATTTTTTTATGTATGTCTCATTATACATGTGCATTGATTAAACCGATGAAACTATTTTAATTGCCTGTAACCAAAGTTTCCGTAACAAGTAGTTTTAAAAAATTATTTAATTTAACCCTGAAAAATTTTGTTTGTAATAAAGACAATCGTTTCTTGAATCTTATTTTTACAAACTTCAAATGTGAGGTCATGGAAGATAAAACTCCTTTTTTGCCACTGGATGATTACCATCCCACTCTTATCGTTTCGTTTAACTTATCAAAAAAATTTATCAATTTTCCTACTGTATCTGCTACCAAATCGTATAACTTCAAAAAGGAAACTTTCCGTCTTTATATGATGATATATTTAACATCGATTGGTCTGTGTTATTATATATTGATAATACCCATCATCTTATTTCCCTTTTTTATAATGAACTATACGGCATGTTTGACAAACGTGTTCCATTGCTAAAAATCCACAAACGTAAATATCCTGTTTGGTTTACGTTGAAATAATTTCAAAATTAATGGTAAATATTTTAAGAAATACAAAAGATTTAAACTCGGGTCTGATGTGCAAAATTATAAGTAATTAAGAACTACTATACAACTGCAAACCTCACCTGTTTATACATCTTATATAAACACTGTACAATCTTCGTTAACAGTTGACTCAAAATTTTTCTGGTCTTTTGTAAATAGTAAAAAGCAACAGTCTAGAATACCTGGAATTATGCATCACAACGATGTTTAAATTGATTTAACAAAAAGAATAGTTGATGCCTTTGCAAGTTTTTCTTCTATTAATACCGCTTTAGGATTGCCAACTAATAACTTTTTACCCTACTTCTGTTAGAAACATAACTGAAACTGCAATTATATTTGCAACAAAAAAAATTAAGAAACAGTAAGTCTTCTGGTTTACATTTTAGATTAAAGGTTGCATAAGTATTCTTGCTAAACCACTATGTATAATTTTAAACAAGCCGTTAAGACCAGTGTCTATACTTTCAAACTTTTCCAAGCTTATTAAAATAGTTTTATACAATCGAATCTTTCCCGTCATTCAAAATCAGTTGTCTTGTTCTCAACACGGTTTCTGTTTCTAAGCGTTCTACAATTTCAAATTGTTTGGAGAATAAAGGCCTTATTATTATTATTATTATTATTATAAATTTGGTAAGTTTAACACAGTACTTATGTGAAGTTATAGACCAACGACGACAAATGGATGTCATTTATACAGACAAGTCTAAGGGATTTGACCGTGTAAGATCATGGCATCCTGTTAAGCAAGTTACGATTATTTGGGTTTGATGAATCTTTAGCGTAATTTTTAGAATCTTATCTTTTAAATAAAGAGCAGGTAGTTTTCTATAATGGTGTCTATAGATGCAATTATTAAAGACAGTATGAGATTATAGGGTTATATAATTAGAAATTGTAGAGATTTCAATAATTTAGAGACGTTATAAATTCTTTATCCAAATTGGAATATGGGTCAATAATTTGGAACCCCTACTATAATAATTATTCTGTTCCAATTGAACGAGTGCAAAGGACGTTTATGAAATTCCTTAGTTTTAAATAAACTGACGTTTATTCCGTGTTGCATACTGATTATAATGAACTGTTAAATAATTTTGATTACATATGCTAGAACAAATTTTTCATTGTTAACTTTCTTATACAAACTTTGTAGCAACATTATTGATTGTCCAGTTCTCTTAGGACAGTTGAATATTATGATACCCAGGATTGTATTTGGTCATGATACAACTTTTTGGTAGCACATTCAACAACCCAAAATTTCCAATAATGGGGCGTCCGCCATATTGGGACCACAGTCATTCACGGAATTTGTGACGAGAAAAGTTAATCTGTCATTTTGCACCAGCCGCTATTTTGAAGAAAATCTACAAATTTCAGCACAGTCGATTACTTAAAACTTGTTAAAAATTCAGTTAGCAATTAGATACATACACTGTAAGAAGTGATTTAGATAAAACTATACGAAAGGTTAAAGAAGCAGTATCACAAAGTAATAATGAACTAAAATTAAATATAAAATACAAAACTACCAAATAATTATTTGAGTAAATTTTAAATGTCCCCTTCTTCAGATTTTCTTCCCCTAATAATTAAATTTGAAATTGCTTTTCTAATTACATTCTGATAATTTTTGATTTGCTGAAAAGATTGATTAATTCGTTGCAAGAGCTGGTCCCGTGTATTAATTTGTTCGGCATAAACTAAATTTTTCATGTGTCCCCACAAGAAAAAGTCTAACGGAGATCTTGCAGACCAAGAATGAAGGCCCCCGCGGCCTATCCATCTATTCGGATAAGAATTTTGTAACAAATTGGAAACAACCATTGAAAAATGTGGAGGGGCCCCGTCATATTGAAAATACATCCCTCTTACATTAATATTCTCATTTTGAATCAGATTGGGCAAAATATATTGTAAAAAATTTAAATATTGATTTCCATTCAACCTATCTTCGAAAAAGTGCAGACTAATCAGTGTATTGTTGATTATTCCTGCCCAAACGTTTACAGAGAATTTATGTTGAGAGTGCGTCTGTCTAATAGCATGTGGATTTTCTTGACACCACATATGAAAATTTCGAGAATTATTGACACCATCTCTGGTAAAATGGGCTTCGTCGGTCCATAAAGTCCGGTATATGCCTCTTCTGTGCCTTCTAATCCACTGACAGAAAAGTAGCCGGTTAGCATGATCACCAGGTTGTAACCGTTGTACCTCTTGAATATAGTAACAATAAAGGTCTTCCTTTTGTAATGTTGAGTGGACTCTTATTTGTGGAATTATAAGGCGGCTAGAAATTTTTTTTGTTGATGTTTTTTTATTCTCTTCAATCATATTTAGGATGTCTTTTTCCTCTTAAACAGGATCAATATTATATTGGGTTGGACCAACAAATAAAAATACTTTTGAGAACGTTTAGTGATTTGGACATCGTCTACCAGGAAACCTTCTTTCATATTCTCTAGTTGAGGCTCTTCCATTGCCGTTGCAAAACCCATACACAAAAATTATGTCGGCGTATTCTTGATTAGAAAATTGATACGGCATTTGAAACGTAAAATAATTGTTTATAAGTTGTAAAGGTATTTATTAACCAAACAAATAGGACTAGCAAAAATTCGACACTGATGTTTATTATTTGCCATTGTTGCTATCGAACGTAAATTGTCAATTGTCACAACTCTATGTACACGCATCATTTTTCCATAGCCACCTAGGTATTTTGTTTGTAGAACTTTACTGTAGAAAGCAATAATACCTATATATGGTTTGGTTTGGTGTGTATAATTGTTGTAATAAAAATTACTTATTTTGAAAGAACAACTATTTACTATGGTTGGAGTGATGAGTGCGGCAACTTTGGAAACATGTTACTTGAATCAAATGTTTAAGCTTTTTCAAATAATAATAAAGGTTTTGACGACTGACACAAAATATTTTCACACAATTTTTTTGAAGTACGGACCTGTATAACAACATTTTAGGTATAGCATTTTAAAGCGGTTGAAATACAAAATACCTCCACTCAAAATAAACAAATTGTATAGGGTGCTAAAGAAATTATTTGTTTAAGTGTATGATGTTTTTTTGGTGATTTCTAAAGAAGAAAATTTGTTATTTTTTAAGATTGATTGTTTAGTGCGGCAGCTTTAGAAAATATGTCATTAAAATCATATTTTTATGTACTTTCTAAATAAAAATATTTTTTCAAAAATTTGTTGAATTTTTAAAAATCGAAATTGACAATTTTTTTTTAAACAACAATTTTGCATGTAACATTTTAAAGCGACTGAGCAACAAAACATTTTAACCAAATATGAACATTCTATACGGGGTACTTAAGAAGATATGATAAAAATAAATATGTGGCAAATATTATAAATCATCCTGTATCTGGATAACAGTGGAAGATGAAATCACTAAAGGTGGGTTATTTAGAATAATTATGATGGCCTCTATCTCATGGTGACGTATGTACCGGGTGACCCAATAAGACTGTTCCTCGGTCATATCTCGGGAATCGTTCGTCGTATGACTTTGGTGTAAAAGAATATTAGGTAAATCGGCCATGAAGAATCGCAGAAAAATATTTTCAAGTTTTAAAAATGACCACCAGAGGGCGTAACTGCCATCTTAAATTTTTAAATTGCACTTTCTATAAATTTCGCATAATAAAAATTTTTTTTCACATTTGTAAAGAGAACCAGTTCATCTATCATTTTCGTAAAAACAATAGTTCAGTTATTTTAAAAACAAAGATGGCGGGGGGTGTTCAATTGTTTTTGCAATAACCTGCTTTAACTTCTTAACGGTTTGACCGACTTAACAAATTTGGTATCGTTGAAAAAAGCATTCCTTAAGCAATAAGAATAAACTAAAATATAGTTAATTTAGTTGAATCTTTCTCCGCCAGGGGGCTAGTTTTCACACCATGACCCAACTTAAAAAAAAATCAAAAAAATCAAACGGAATGATATGAGTTTTTCTTTATGATAAAATAGCCAAATAACATCCAAATAGGCCAGTAAAAACCATTTTTCAAAACCTCGTTCCTAACCTCAAATATTGGGAAAATGAGAATAATGGATGTTTGAAGATCGAGGACCGTGCGGTAAATTTTCTAAAACTATTAAAAATTTAGCACCAAATGAATAAGATGTTAAAGAGACAATTGTGAGTCTAAATAGAATTCATTTAGGTATTATTTAAAAATATATATATCATCAGAACATGCATGTTGCTCCAAAGGAACTAAACGCATTTTGAACTTATTGTCACTTTAATATTACTCTTGTAATTCTAACCTTTAATTTAAAAAGTAAGCCTAAAAACCTAAATAGATATACTATATCCGAATTCGAATATGTTAGACCATATATTTTGGAACCATTTACAAAGATCCTTTGTAAAATTTGATGCCCCAAATCTAGTACTTTGCGTAAAGTTTTAAGCTGTTTTTTTGCAATATGGTGTGTGGTCTTGGGAAAAAAGAAAGATAGGTAGGTAGTTTAGTTCATCTTTGCCAAAAAATGTAATATATTTGAAAATTAAAAAATATAAGGTATAACTTTTAATCGCAATAATGAAAAACAAGGTTAGTCTTGGCTTGGTTTTAAAGTAAAGTAAAAGCACCCTACACTTTAGGCCTTGAAAAATTAAACAAATGGAACACGATGCATTATAAAATGACAGTCGTAATTTTGTAAATTATTTTGTTGTGTTTACATTCAGAAAGTGCAGTTTTTGAATTTGTAATTTGCATTTTTTAAAATGCCGATTTCTAACCAAGAAGCATTTAATATGTTGGCGATCTATTTAGAATGTTTTCAAAATAGGATTATCGCTGCTTGCACCTTCTATTTGCGCTATCTAAATCTACATCGATACCATCGCCGCGTGTTTGTGCGTTTAGCGCCTGTTAACAACGGGTAGCATCCGTAGACCTGTCATGAATCGGAGAAATAGGCAAAATAACGAACAAAATGTTATTAATATCCTGGCATCTATAGAAATCAATCCCCAAATTAGTACTAGAGAAATTTCTTGAGACTTGGGTATTCCTCAAAGTACGGTTCATCGCATTATTCAAACCCAGAGGTATGTAAGAGGTATACCTCTTTTTATAAAGTTTAATCTATTTTACACTCAAATTATAAATCTCCATTTTTTTTTACATTTTTGCTATTTTAGGCTACACCCCTACCATATCAACTTACACCAAGGCCTTACTCCTCCGGATTTCGACCGAAGGATAGATTTTTGCCACAGGCTATTAAACATGGTAGCAGAACATCCTCAATTTCTGTCAAATGTGTTGTGGACTGATAAAGCCACTTTCGGTAGTAATGGGCAATTGAACTTACATAATGCGCACTTTTGGGCCCCAAATAAGTCGCGCTGGTTTGGAGAAGTCCAGCATCAAGGGAGATATAGTGTAAATGTTTGGTGTGGGATAATTGGAGGGCGGGTTGTTGGTCCGTTTATTTTGGTCGAACATACCTATATTTCTTAGAAAATGTTCTTCCAATTTTAATGGATGATATTCCGCTGGACGTCCGCCAAAATATGTTTTTCCAGCATGATGGTTGTCCCGCCCATTATGCCCTTGCTGTTCGCCAGTATTTACATGCCACCTTCCCCGACCGTTGGATCGGAAGAGGAAGCCTGTTCCCTTGGCCCTAAAATTGCTTCAGTATTTAACACAAGAATCTTTGGATGTTGCAATTTGGAATGATTCTGTTTATAATTGCGCACATATTAAAACTTAATAAATATTTCAAGGTCTCCCGATTTAACCTGCCTTGATTTTTATCTCTGGGGAAGAATTAAGGATATAGTCTTAGCAACAAGGCCAACTTCCCGCGAGGATATGATTGCAAGAATCAGGAATGCCATCTTGAACATCCCAAGAGCTGAAATTGAGAATGCTGTTCTTTCAACACATCAGCGTCTTCAGATGTGCATCCAAAATAACGGAGGCCATTTTGAACACCTGGGTCGCCATTAGATCCCTTTTTTTTTCTTTTATGGGTTTTATTAAAAAACGGTTCTTTTTAGAACCACAGACCATTTCATAAAAAGAATTCCGTAAAGTAACTATATTATACCTACTAAAATCTTTGTAAATGGTTCCAAAATAGATGGTCTAACATATTCGAATTCGGATATAGTATGCCTATTTAGGATTTTAGGCTTACTTTTTAAATTAAAGGTTAGAATTACGAAAGTAATATTAAAGTGACAATAAGTTCAAAATGCGTTTAGTTCCTTTGGAGCAACATGCATGTTCTGATGATATATTTTTTTAAATAATACCTAAATAAATTCTATTTAGACTCACAATTGTCTCTTTAACATCTTATTCATTTTGTGCAAAATTTTAATAGTTTTAGAAAATTTACCGCGCAGTCCTCGATCTTCAAACATCCATTATTCTCATTTTCCCAATATTTGAGGTTAGGAACGAGATTTTGAAAAATGGTTTTTACTGGCCTATTTGGATGTTATTTGGCTACTTTATCATAAAGAAAAAGTCATATCATTCCATTTGATTTTTTTGATTTTTTTTTAATTTGGGTCATGGTGTCAAAACTACCCCCCTGGCGGAGAAGGATTCAACTAAATTAACTATATTTGATTCTTATTGCTTAAGGAATGCTATTTTTAACGATACCAAATTTGTTAAAATCGGCCAAACCGTTAAGAAGTTAAAGCAGGTTATTGGTTTCCGGACCTGGTCATGTACAACACAATTTCACAAAACGCAATCACATTACACACTTAATTAATATTGTTACATGTGAATACTAGGGTGGGTAATGGTTGGCATGTTTAGGTTTTAGTGGTTTTCCTAAACCTTGAAGTAAATGCTTTGCCAAGACGAACCAATCCAGAATTGCACACGGTTGCGTCATCACATTGTACAGGTTTATATTGATCTTCTGGGGCACCATACATAACACCTACATCACAATACAAAATTTAAAATGTACCATACGATTAAATAAATTGCAAAAACAATTGAACACCCCCCGCCATCTTTGTTTTTAAAATAACTGAACTTTTGTTTTTACGAAACAAACTGATTCTCTTTACAAATGTGAAAAAAATTGTTTGTTTATTATGCGAAATTTATAGAAAATGCAATTTAAAAATTTAAGATGGCAGTTACGCCCTCTGATGGTTATTTTTATAACTTGAAAATATTTTTCAACCATACAAATATGTCACACATGTAATTTGAATTACCTTTATTTCAATAGCTTATGTTAGCGATGCTATGTATTATGAGTTATAGATAATTAAGTTTTTGTATGTACATTTTTTTTTGTTTTAATTTGATTGTATTTTTTTGTCCTGTAACTAGGGATATCTTGTTGGGCAATAAAAGCATTATAATAATAACAAATTGTAGGCAGTTTCAGTTCAATGTCAACTTTAGAACGCACTTTTCTTTGAAATAAAAATATACAAGCAGCCAGCGCTAAATTGTAATTAATTATCTTTGGTTGCCCCGAAAAAGTTGTTTTGAATTTCTGTTGCTTTTGTAATAAGCCGAAATTCAAAGAATTACCATTATTTTTATGCATGTATTCACCTTTGCACCTACCTGTTAGAAATCTGTTTAAAATCTTTGAAAATTCAATTTGTAATTAAGAAACTTTGCTTTCTAAGAAGTATAAATTACAGAATATTAGATACTTCTACTATTGATAAACCTTCAATATGTGCAATGCGCCAATATGCTAGCGCCATAACGTCTCATTCCGCACATCATCATAAGATGAAAAAACATCTAACGTAAAATAACCCAAGATGGAACAATAATTAATAGATGCATTTTTAAATATGGCTTTGTAATTGGACGCCATTAGCATCTACCAAATGCTAATGACCTATATTTTACATGAAAGTCGAAACTAGTTTTGGTTTTATTATTAGGTAATACTTACCAATATATACTGATTACGTGTTACAGATTTTAAAGGCAAACAGAACATGCAAAAATAGAGTGAAAGTCAGATAAACGTTCACTTTTAAGCTTTTGGTTTCAGAGCTGGAGCTCTTTTAAGATAATGCCTTCAGGTCATTTTTTATTCATATCTTCAGGTTGGCGGTTCTCACTTCCTACATGTATTGTACTAATTATCACTAATAATATTTTGTCTTGTTGATTTTTCAAAGCGTACCTTTATTTTAAAAAAATAGTGCGATAGGTAAAATAAAAAATTGATTTTTTCTCTAAACGGCGCTTTCTAAATACTGTAAACAAAAAGTACCTTTTTTTTAGTAAAAACTTTGCTTGCTCTTAATTCATTATCAAAAATGTAAAAAAATAATATGATTGAAAATATCCTTTGACCCCTGAAATGAGACGCTTATTAGAAATGAGGTTAGAAAAACCTAACCTGCTTTTATATTTTTGAAAGCGGCGTACTGAAGATATTATTAAAAAAATGACTTGAAGACATCATCATCAAACAGCTCCAGCTCCGAAACCAAAGCTCAAAAAATATATGTTTATATAACCTTCGCCCTATTTTCGCATCCTCTGTTTGTCCATAAAACCTGTATCACATATTTATTAACACCCTGAATAATATAGATGTATAGATCCTGTGCACTTTAAGAAGATATAGTGGCTACGTTTCGCTACCCTGGAGTAGAAAGCTTCTTCAAGCCAATGGTTAATAATTAAAAACAAATAATTTGTTGCATTACATTTAGCACGCAACACATTGAATGTAGATTGCAAATCGATTTGGAATATGTCAATAAAACAAAACTGAAATGATTTGGAGAATTTGCTAAAAAAATATTGTAGTAATGGAATAATGTACGAACATTCAATTACATGATTTAAGAAATATGCCTATTATACCTACTTATTCCAAATATTTCTTAAACATTTGTTAAAATTTATCCAGAAATATTCCTAATAATAAAATAAGTTTAGGAATATTCCACGGAAATAATAAAGGCATGAACCATGCTGTTTGGGCGGTCTTCTAGATAAAGTTTATAATTATTATTATTATTATTATGATTATTATTATTATTATTATTATTATATTGAAAAATGTGGGAATGATTAAAAAACCTTTTAATTAATCAAATAATCATCAAATCATAATTACGATTAGGTATATGTTTTAATCTAACTAAACATAAGGTGGACGTTGCTAAAAAACATTCTTACGAAGTGTGTAGAGTTCCAGACTTAAAAGTTAAATAAAAAAAAAAATTATGTATAATTACCCTGAAAGGTAGACGACATATTAAACGGCTAGTTTTTTTTGTACGCTTTTGCTCTCGAAATATATCGGAAATAATTCTCCGCCTTAAATTTTTTTGTTTGAACGAATGAAATAAGAGCGATGCAGAGACTGGTGTGTGAACCTTGTAACGTGTATGTACAATGTATGTTTAGATTAATTTTGGGGATGTTTTATTTTGAACCAGATTTAAGTTTGCCCTTTTGCACGTTTTTAGTTTTACCTTTTACGATTGTTTAAACCACAATTATAGAAAAATTAACTAATTAGGAACCGCTAATGTAGTTTCTTTGTCTGAAAATTTATTGCGTAGAGAATTGTCTCGCGCGTATTTACTTTTTGTGAAACGCTTTCATGAAGCGTTCGTCACCGATTTACCAAATGTTTTTTTTATTAAGGTTTAATTTAAATTGAGTTCATATATATTGCTATGGGAAACAATAGATAAAATATAAGTTAACAATGTTTAGTTCAGATTGTAAAATAACCACTGTCGCGGAGGCATAAATTTGGGTGTTTTCAGTCTATTTTAGAACATATGAAGGGGATTTTTTTAACAATGCAACAAGATGTGGAACGCTACTAAATTATTATTTGTTTTAAATCGTTTGTTTTAAGGGTCGTTTACATCTATTTGAATTGAATTAACGTACGTAAAATTAAGAATTGGCAAATGTTTAGCACCATTCATCTAACACTTGCGTATACGGTAAATTAACGTGTATACGAAATTGTTGTGTCAACTTCAACTTAAGAAGTTACTAGACGGTTTATTATGTTTGTGTGCAGTTTTATCGTGAGTGATTGTTAAGTAATGTTCAATGAGAACTTCTTAAGCTAACTTAGTAAATGTAAGCGGAAAACTTCGTGTATTCGTGCGTTGATTCTTATTTTTTTTGTGTCTGCATTGATTTAGTTTAACTGGATGTGAACGATACCTTACTCATGAATTCGTTTGTACTTAACTTTACAAGTTGGGGAACGTTTTTGAATGAAGGCTCTTATCGATGTTGTTTTTTTGATATATTGATTTAGTTCGAATCGGATGGGTGTATTTTAAGCCGCCTGGTAACGACCGTTGGTTGACTTAATTGTCCTACCTGGTTTGTTGCAAGTGGAGTAGCTTGTACACCTCCACCGTGGAATTATTTGATATTTTTGATTTAACAAACGTTGGGGAGTGTTCGTCAGAAAGGGAGCGGTTCAAGCCGCCTGGCAACAACCGTTGGTTGACTATGTCCTAGCTGGTTTGATGCAAGTGGAGTAGCTTATCTCTCTTAATTTAACATGAAACTTTTACTATGACATTTATTGTCATTGAACTTATTATTTACCTGCTGATACAAAGAATATCAAAGCAGAGGTTATTGATTTATGATCTTGATTTTATTTGATATGATATTTATTATGTATACGCAATGTATTGTTTTTTTGTTTTTTACTAACATTCGACAAACGAAGTCATGAGGCTATTTGATGATTATTTATCTCATAAGAATTGAAATATGATGAACATATCTTGTTGCAGTGTTTTATTTGATTTGGTTAATATTTTGATTATTGACATTTTATGTGTTATGCCTTTGCGATTTGTGTGTTATTTGTGTATGTCCAATGTACTTTTCAGGTTTTCCTTTTTGTAAGCAGCCTATGCAGGAATTAAATATTAAAGGTTATTGTGGTTTGCATGTGAGTTTTATTTTAATATATTGGTTTATAATACATTATCCAAAGTGAATCAGTTCTCGTTCAATCCGAATCTATCCAAATTTTGTAGAGAAATTTAAAATAATCACAACGTAGGATCCTTTTCCATTTTATTTATTTGACGATCACAACTTTCTTTTTGTTAAGGCCAAATTTTATTAACTTTATTTTTGGAGTGGGTTACTGATTTCTAATTTATGTACTACGACATGGGTTAGTTGTCACCTCTGATACTCGTGACTTGTTATGAAATTTTGTCATGCATGTATCACTACACAGGTAAGCGAGTTTCTATGGAACAAAGAGATTATTAAAGCTGAGGGTACATTAGTAAATACCCTTTTGTTTTGCTAATTTGATGAACCGCTCCATTATTTCTATTTTAATTCTAGTAGATTTATTTTGTTAAAAAAAAAGAAGATTAGATGTACTTTCTTGCTTTATGGTTTTTGCTATTTTTATTTGTTTTTGAAAAGGAAATGCACACAAATAAATTCATAATTTTCAAAGAACACTTAAAACAGGAATTTTTTCTTATTTATAATATGGGACACAGAGTAGTGGTTCTGTTTGATATGGAACATACGAGCTTTTGTTTTTGTTGGATTAAATACATGCAGTTTGATGAAACCACCAATGCAATTTATTTAACCTATTTGAAGTAGGCAGAACCAAACCGGCAGAATCCAACAAACTCACCTATTACACCATTTAGTGCTTATTTTGTGCTAATTTGTGGTACTGATAAAAATTTTGTATCTCGCGCCATTTTGGAAAAAAACGTGGCGCTGCTACCTTCATATGAAGTGAGCAGGGCCACAACAAAAAAAACAAGTAGGTACAGATACAGAATGAACATAATTTATGCTAATTTGTGCTATTCAAAAGAAAATTGATCCCGTATCTGCAAACTACCCCTCACTACTATTCGACAATAAGTACTCATTTTACCGAAGAATCAATCGATAAGACTACTATTCACAGCATACTAAATTGTGTTTTTAAATTGTTTATTACCTTAATTTGTATATTGTGCCCTTAACTGAAAAACCACCCCTGATCACTATTCAACTCAAGAGTAAAGTACCAATTTTTAGCAGCAGAATTAAGCAATACTGCTACATTCACAGCATACTAATTTGTGCTATTATACGAGTTACATAAGAACGTCTGTAATACACAATTGTTTCGACTTTGCATCTTAAATCTAAAAAAAAATTAAAAAATCAACTCCATGTTTAAACTTTGACATTTAGTAATTTTTTTTACAAAGTTGGTACCAAGATAAATTTGGCGTCCATTAAATTTGAATTAATCATTCAAATACCAACTTAAAGTATATAGACTTTCAGTGATATTATAAAAAGCCGCTTTACACGGTGAAAGTCAGTGCAACTTTTTTGTGCAATTTTTGTTATGCGCATGCTCGCGTGCAAGATTTTGTATTGCACTTGCAAGTTTTCTTGCAACAAATGAATTAGAACGACATGTAATTTTTCTTGCATTGCACTTGCAATTTTAGTAACTTTTAGTTATATTTGATGTTGCCAACTTTTAAAAATTCTGTTTGCCTGAAAACGAACTTTGCAAAAAAGCAGCAATAGCTTAGCTTTAATTCTTGTAAGTGCAAAAATAATAGTAGATTTGAAATAGAAAAGAAAAAAACGCTGGTGGGTAAAGCGTTGATTGCAACAAAATGCTGGTAATATAGGAAACTTAAATTAAACCAACTAATTAAGTATATGCGTTGATTGGTGTTTTTAAAACAATTGAAGAAAGAAGAGTTTAAATTAAAAAAAAAATACTTATGCTCTATTCTGCCAAAGCATAAGTCAATACTACTTTAAAATTTGCCAAATACCACTTTACAAAACTCTTAGTTTGTGCTCCTATTAAATAAACGAACAATTCTGCTGATGTGATAAATGTATTTTTTATGTGGTTGGCGACACTGTTTTATTTGAAATCTTTCATCGTGTAAAAACAGCGTGAAATTTTTCTTGCACCTGCAAGATTTCTTGCATTGCAACCACTTCCTTTCATCGTATAAAGTCTCTTTAACGATACTGATATTGGTGTTGCTATAGACCTATTAACGTCACAAAGTCGAAAAAATTATTTATTAACCAATTTTGTACCTCGTGCCCTTATCTGAAAAACACCCCTGATCATTATTCAACTCAAGAGTAAACTACCAATTTTTATCACCAGAATCAATCAATACTGCTACATTCACCAGGATACAATTTGTGCTTAAATTAATTATTATCCGATTTTGTAACCTTGTGCCCTTATTTGGAAAATCGCCCTTGATCATTATTCAACTTAAGAGTAAAGTACCATTTTTCACCATCAGAATGGTTTTTCAGATAAGGACACGAGGTACAAAATCGGGTAATAAATAATTTAAAAGCACAAATTTGTATGCTGTGGATGTAGCAGTATTGATTGATCTGCTGGTAAAAATTGGTGCTTTACTCTTGAGTTGAATAATGATCAGGGGTGGTTTTTTCGATAAGGGCACAAGGTACAAAATCGATAAAAAATAATTTAAAACACAAATTAGTGTGCTGTGAAAAATATTTTCATATATACATGGTGATTCAGAGAAACGTAGTCAATTAAAGTTGATTTTTTTTAAATGGAACATTTTTTGCACCGTCGAATAACTCGGACAAGTAGTCTGAAAGCCCATAATAAAACAATTACACACTAAATATTGCATCAATGCATACAAAATCAATTCACACAATATAAATTCGTAAAAGCGCAAAAATAATTTAATGTGTTACATTAAAGTACTCATTAAAATTTATACTTGTTTAACTTTATTATTAGTTAAATAAATTAAATTGTCAAAATAGGGCATTAAAAATTGAACCGATAAAATAATTCTAATCAAATTGATGGCACAGTAAACAGACAGTAATCACATTTTTTTGGGAAAAATAATCAATTAAAAATAAATGTTTTTTACAAATTGTAGCAATTAGTTAATCAAATTATTTTTTTTATTATTACTATCCCGCGGTCCGTGACAACTCGCCGTCGACACCTCAACGCCGGCGGTTTCGCCTACGACTATCTTGATGTTAGTACAACTCCGCGTTAGGACAACTAGACAACGGGACAACTCGTCGTATAAATTCTGTTTTCAATCATTAATTTGGAATATATCTAGCTCGCTCTGTAACTGGTCGTCACATCAACCATTTAAAGAATAACACAGAATTTTTAAACAATAAAAAGTAAAAAAGTTTATTTTCAAATCATTTATATTTGCGTTAAATGTCGTAAATCTAAGATAACTTCTAAGAGTCTTACAAGAGCCTTCTAATGTAGTTATCGGCATCTCGACATTTTTTATCTCTCACTTTCTGCACTTTTCGTAGGATATCAATTATTTTTCTTATAGTTGGGTGTTGCATCCTTAATTGCAATTGAAGTCCTCTGTAAGTGTCCTTTTGGTTCGACGAATTCTAGAATCTAATCAGTCTTCGGAATTATATATGACACCTGCATGGCAAATTTTATTAAAATCTTTAAATATCTTGTTTATCTACGGACAGACAACCGGTTGACCTCAGAACGGCCTTGGTTATAATGCACTAATTCTGATTCGCCGGAAAAAAGTGAAAAACCTATCTGATGTAGTATGTGGAGTAAAAACTTATTTTGTCGGCCAGTTTTCTTAACGACCAATTGTCCTGTCAGCCAGTTGCCCTGACGGCAACTCTACATTTTCATATTTCTTATTTCAGAAAAACAATTAACAAATTATGTCGTTCTATCAAAAGTCGTACAAATAGTTCAGTTTTTTCGCCTTTTTGAGCCTGTTTTGGATGTGGAAAGGCGACGAGTGACAGAATATTGTATATTGCAGCGATGACACACTGACAGATGACAGGGATGACTTAGGGGTTAGTTTTTGCTCAAAATGATATTTTAGACTATAACCCGTGTTTCAGTTCAATACGGACAAATTTACTACTCCACATCTTATGCGACGGTTTCCAAACCTAAACTTTTAACATTCCTTTTTTTTCACTTTTTCCGATGAATTAGGTTATAATAAAGCAAAAAAAATATTATGTCCGCCGGCCGGCCGTCTGTCAGTATGTAAACAAGATATCAAGAAAATCACCTGTCCGATATTTATAAAACTTTATACGTAGACCTTATTTATAATTCCGCAGATCTGATTAGATTTTGGGGATATTCCATGTAACCAAAAAGGTTGCTAATCTACACAGATTTTCGAATTTTTTAAATATTTAGAAAAATATTTGTTCAAACTATTTTCTGATCCAATAAGTAATTACTGAAATATAACAATCACGCGACATTAATTATTCTAACAATATGTCAACCAATATCAATCTTACAAAAAAACTTAAGAAAAAAAAGTTGTTGGAAATTTTATTGTTTTTAGCTTTAGTTTGAATTATTTTTTAAAAAAAACCATTTTTTTTTTCTTTTTTTTTTTTTATTAAAAAAAAATTTTAAATTTTTTTTTTTTTTTTTTATTTTTTATTTTTTTTGTTTTTTTTATTTTTCTCTTTTTTTATTTTTTTAAAATTTCAAGTTAAAAAACACCATTTTTGTTTCTACACATTTATTTTTTTTTATAAGAGATTTAACTTTGTTAAAGAATTTACCCAAAATTTTTTTTTTATCCTGGTATGTTTTTTCCTTCTCCCTTCTTACTTATAAATTTCCTACTTTTTTTAAAATTTTCCCAATCCTTTTTTTACTTAAAAAAAAGATTTATTTTTTTTTAGAAAAAAATTATTTATAATTTTTTTTAAAATTCTTTTAAAATTTTGTGAGTAATTTTTTTTGGTTATTTTATTTTTTATTTTTTTTTTTATATTTATTTTTTTTTTTTTAATTTGAAATTTTTTTTTTTTTTACCACTTTTTATTATTTTTTTTTTTTCGTTTTTTTTTTTTTTTTTTTTTGATTTTTTTTTTTTTTTTTTTTTTTTTTTTTTTTTTTTTTTTTTTTTATTTATTTTTTTCCAAATCAACCCACTTTTAATTACTCTCACTAGTTCCAAATTTTTTTTTTTTTTTTTTGCCTTTAAAAAAAATTTTTTTTTTTTTTTGTTTTTTTTTTTTTTTTTTTTTTTTTTAGATGTGTTCTCCTTTTTTTTTCAACAGGGGGCCCCTACAAGTTACGGTTCAAAATACTCGAACCCGAACGTAGATCGCGAGAGTTGCACGTTGCGACGAAAATCAAATTTACCGCGCATGCTACGATTTTTCTCATTGGTGGATCGATTTATTCTCAATATTAATCGAAACGACGGGCGGACATCTTGTGACTTTCTCTTCCTATTGGGCGGTTGTCGGTGCTTCACGAAGCTAAAAATTACACGTAAAATATCAATGTGGCTTCAATAATTGCAAGTTAAATTAGTGTGGAAATATAAATCCGACCGAATTTCGCCGTAAGTGTTTTCTTTTGCTATTTCTTTTGTTGTCTAGTGGTTGTGTTAATTTCTAATTACAACGTATGCTTTAGCACGTGTCTTGACCTCATACTCTACTCGTATCTTACTGTCTGGATAATTCCTGGGGGCGCTGGAACGAGCAATTGGGAATCCTTCGCTATACAAAACGTGCCGACTACCACGGTGTCGCCTACCTCGGAGCTGCAAAGGCCGATTATACTCCACCGGTTGTGGGTCGCGCACGCTGCGTTCCTGCTATTACGAAGGAAACGATCTGCTTCCAGAGCTTTGTCGTCTCATCCTCCTCAGAGAAATCCTACCGATCTTCTAGTAGCTGTCAACTGGCTGTCGTTAGCAAGAACCTTCCTTATCAGAACTACATGCATCAGTACACAGCTAAGTTTATTGTTTAAGGAACCTATTCACTTTGCATGCGTTCGGAACTCAAGTACACGTGACATTAAGCGGTTTGAATCCCTAGTGTATAAGCAAATTGTTATTCGGGGTAGTCTCCATCCACCGACGTTCGGTTTTGTTTTCACTAGCTCCCTCAGAGCTGGGGCGCTGTAAATAAAGTGGGTGAAGCTAAAACAAAAGGCCTTTTGGGTTGGCGGGAGCTACGTACCGTATTAGTCCGAGTTTAATCCTAGTTTTTAAGTCACCGTGTGTAAGTGACGTGTGTACGTCGAGTTTCCTTAATCACCAATCTTAAATTGGTACGCTAACTTTAATTTGGGGTGTAACAAACAAAAACTTACCTGAATTGAGACATACTTGATCGCGAACTCTAATTATTTTGTTGTTGCTAATGCACGCAAGTTTCATGCGACAGAATCTCTCACTTCTCCCAGATTCTTCTAATATTTTAAATTGTATTTGCTATATTTATATGTCTTTTGTCTCTCTGATTTGTGTTCGTTGTAGCGTAGTAGACCTTAAGTAAAACCTATTGAATTCCTGTTGGTCGGTTTTATTTCTCTCTGTTACCCAGCAGGTGGCGCCTCGTTACGCAGCAGTTTATTTCTTTCAGTTCCCTCAAGAACCTCCCCAACTCACCGACTAAGCCGGACACTGCTGTGCTAACGCTTACAAATACGGGATCTTCCACGAATTTAGTGCGCTATTTCGAGCCAAATATTATTGTTCTCTTTTTATTCTAGGTTGTATCGCTAGAGCCGTCACTTTTATTTTTATTTTTATTATTTGTGAACTACAACCGTTACAGAAATTAATATTTATTTTCATTATAGGTTTGTGATGTCGTTTCGTTTTGAAACTTTTATTGCAATCGTAAACTATATGTCATAATTATTTGGCATCACGATTAAGCACCTTCAGGTTAGACATTTTGGTACATTTTATGATTCTTACATAATCGTAATAATTTAGAACAAAACACCAGTGATTTAAGGTGATGAGCAATCTAAAAGAATGTGAGATGGTACGGCCCTGACTATAAGCAAATTCTACAAAATTTATTATGTCAAGCTAAGAATCAAAGTTATCTACACCTATAAAATCGTGGCCCGGTTTGTCTGTGTGTGTGCCTGTCTGTCTGTATGTTTGTCTTCTCCTCCGAAATGGCTGAACTGATTTTGGAGATCGATACGTCAAATTGTTCAAGTCACACGTTGACCTGACCTTTGACCTCTGACCTGGAACGGTGACCTCACGTCTTCAATTTCAGGTTTGTCTAGATTAGGCCCATTTTCAAATGGGTTTGGTTACTAGTAAATTCATAAATATTACTTGGTAAGATGGTCTTCCTTTTATGTTAATAATAATTTTGTTCGCCGCAGTTTTCTACGGACCCTTTCGCATAGGAGGGAAATTTGAAAAGAAATTCTACTTCAGTTTTGTTGCAACGTTTCGCATTGAAGTAGTCAATGCTTCATCGGGCAGTGCTGAAATAAATGAGTTTTTAAAACGGTGTTAATTGGAACTGATAAAATGTGAGCACCATTCATTAGTTGATTATAAAAATTATTTAAACATTTAAAACTTGTACGTATTAACCATGAAGGAATTTGTAGTACTGTTACAAACCCTTTGTCTGTGTAACATGTAGTGGAGGGTCTGCAACCTTCACATGTAAGAAACCATCAACAAAATGTGCTTGGCGTGGCAGAAGCCATACAACTAACTAGGATATCTACTCAGTTTATCAATACATACGACGAGCATGAAATATGCCATATGAGGAATTTCAAATTTCTTCCTAATGTTTTGCTAACACGATTGGTCAGTTTCTTTAGATGTACGTCCATTTCCGATGTTGAATGTTGATTTCTACGGGTTTTGAGGGAGCAGGATTTGTATCTTTGTAGGGTGTTCTGGAAGATGGGATTCCAGATCTGGTTAAACGTCAAAGTATCTTCCTTTCTGTTGAAGTTTTCTGGATGTTTGTGGATTTCGATAGCTTCCTTACAAAGATACGCATTAGACCGGCGCGATGCAAGCTCCACCCCTAAGAAATAGTGCAAATACATGCTGCGAAGTAGAAATCATCAGTCTGCATACAACATCGAAAATGGACGGGTCTACGAAAAGCTGACCACTTGTATTAGCGAAACGTTAAAAGAAATTTCAAGCAACGACAGCCTCTAGACTCAATAATAATAATAATAATAATAAACAATTTAGCTTAATATTTTTCAATTACTTTTATTCACATTTTTAATTATTTACAGTTACATAATTACTTTTAAAATTAAAAAGTAAGAATTGTCTTATAGAAATAATAAAAACAGTTGCTAAACTGAAAATGATCTATTAAAAAAATAAACCACAATCATAAATACAGTCCATTCAATCGCTTACTAATTGGTCTTTCGAACCGTATAGCTAAAATCAAGTTAAGTTTTAAGAATTAGACGATAATTTTCAATATAAGGACGAGTTATCATCAATAGGATAACAATAGGATTGAGTGACTTTAGTTGATTTACCATATGCGTTTATTGTAACTGACACTGATAGAATTCCAAATGCTTCACCTGCAAATTATATTAATTTACCGAATTTAGGGGAGATTATAAACATTCGTTAATTAGAATTTAACGATACCTTTAGTAATCGATCAGTTAACATTGTTCAAAAATTTTATTACTTGCGATGTTCGCTCGAAGGTGAGGAAGCAAAATTATCCACTCTCATGAATTTTCTTCAAATAATTATTTTATTGCTTAAAATCATCTTTGTACTAGATTCAATAATTCAAGGTTATTAGTACATAATCTCTTTTTCAATTGCCTATTCTGAAAATGATATACTGCTTCAAGGGATCTAGGATGTTTCAGTGCCGCCAGTTTATTGTCGTCAGCTTATCGTCGCCGTTTCCTCGCCGGGTCTTTCTCTGATGACTTGAGGCATTAAAAGTAAATCAATCAGGTATAGCAAATAAAGACAAAGAATAAAAATTTCTTACAAATCGTCGAATTTTGTTAATCGAATCAAAAGTTGTATGCAATTTTGTGAAATTCCACAAAATTTATGTTTGTGATGGATTCAATAGGTAGAATTGTATTCTTTAAACAATTAAAACTTTGTAAACACCGCCTTTGGTCAGATCACTAAACAAAATTTACAAAATCTCGACATGCTTGTAAAATGTGTCATCAAGAAAATGCGAAATCTAAACCTCTTATTCTAGAAGAAACTGAGAGTTTGAGCAATAATAAAGTTCAGTTAGCACTATTACCACAGCTGTAGATCAAAGCTTTCGATTTACAAAACACAGCTTTTTCGGCCAGGATTGATCTACATAGTTCACAACCTAATTTAACATCAGAAAATTTTTGAAATGCTACCCATATTCCCATAATAAGACCGGGTAAAATAGATACAATAATTGGAGCAGGTTGTTTTTCTGGTATTTCTAAAGATAAAGTTTTACATAAGTAAAATGTGTGTCTTGCGACGTCTCGTGTAAACATTGACACGTATGAATAGTATAAACTAAGAAAAATGCCGATTAAGCCAAAATAACTTGTACAGAAGTACACACGCAACAAAAGAACACCTGATGAGCTCACAATAAGAGCGAAATGCTGCATCAGGTGTTCTTTTGTTGCGTGTGTACTTCTGTACAAGTTATCTTGACTTTATCGGCAACGTGTGTTACAAGCATTAAAGCTATCGCTTAGATAGAGCTTTGCACTTTAACACACACATGCCGTTACAGATAAAGTTTTACCTATTCTATACAATACAGATTAGGATGGCTTATTGCTGGTTATGTTAATCAACCTCCTACTATGTTATTTTCTAAGGCTTTAGATGATAATTTAACAAAGTATTGGGAAGTGAAAGAAATTTCTGATATAAGAGTTACTTCTGAAGACGAAGTTTGGTGAGACAACATGTTTGAAAAAATGTAAGAAATACTGCAGTACCAGGAGTGGAGTATAAGGAATTAAATCGTACATCACTTCACAATGCAACTAAAAACGTAGTACTAAGACAGGACAACAAACACACAATTGAGTGTACTGTTTGTTCCTCTTCCTCTACTTCAAGATGTGGTTAATAACTTACAATGCATTGGCCCTTCTATTGCAAATTATATTTATGAAATTATTTTAAGATTTTAAAAGCGTGCATTTATGATCCCATCAAACATTGAAGTATGTAAAAATATAACAAATGTTGATGTATCTTCTCTTTATAAGATTTGTAGTTTTTTGGTTAATTTTTGGTTTTGATGACTTTTAGTGCTAATGCGTGTTATTGTGAAAATATTTTCATTAAACTTTTTGATATATATTCAGGGTGGAGCGGCCCTGTATTTGGTGATTAATGGGCCAGGTATTAAAGATAGAGAAAAATGTTTTATACAAAATTTTTGAATTTAACGTTAATATACTCAGTGCCAAAAAGTGTGTCTTTAAACTAAAAGGTAGAATAATGAACTGCAGCTGTGTATACAAATTAAATGTATTTCTTCAAACGTTGCAGTAGTTAATGTTTTCAAAAATTGTTAAATTACTCGCAAGTCATACATTTTGGGCCACGCTTATTATACATAAATTATATTTAAATTTATCAGGGAGTCCAAATACATATACAGAATTTGCAATTTGAAATAAGTTTAGTTTGTCTCAGGGTAAACAAAACACCCTGTATGTATAAAATAGTAAAAACTTGAATCTATACAAATACATTTTTCTTTACCTTTAATATTTGACCCGTCAATCACAACCCTATATTACTACTGTTTAAACAAAGAATCATCATAATTATAGGTTTCCAAAACATTATAATGTTCTTCAATTACAAAAGAAAGAGATGATAAGAAAGGTGGCTTGTTCACTGGGAAACAGAGAGGCAACACAATATTCTTGTAGCAACACCCTTCCGCAGACCTACTGAGAAGCGGTTTGTAAAAGAACATGCACCATTTCACTGTGTTTTTACTGAACTGCAAGAAAGCTTCTAGATTATATTCTATTCTTCTAATGGAAGAAATACTATTTGGATTAAGATTAGAAATCTCAAGTTTATCAGTAATCAGTATTTATCTTAACAAATATCAGGTATCCAATCTTACAAGAAGATGTTATTTATTTATAGTTATTAATAATTGTAATATTTAAACAATTGGTCAAGTTAATCAAGGAATCAAAATTAATGTAAAGACACGCTCATTCAAACTTGCTGATGGTTTAATGTAGATGCTTCTTGTCTTCCAACCGCAGGTCCGTGTCTAGAAAAACTCACTTTTAAATTTTTTATGTGTACAGAACTGAATTGAAAATATTTAGTGGTTTACACGATAAAATTTTAAAAACCGATTGTTTGTAGCAAAACAATATAATGTTATAGCTAAATCAAGGAAGCATCTGACAGCAGTGATTAATAACTCATTAATTACTGCCGTGTTCAATAGGTCGACCAAACAGACGTATAATGGGTACATTATAGAATAATAGAATTAACTATAATATGGAGTGATCTCGATACTCGATTTTGGCAACTGACTTTTCCAAAATCCATTTTAATTGTGAACAACAACATCTCGGTGATTGTTTATTACAAAAAATGCACATTTGAAACATTTTCTAAATAATATGATAATCACACATTTTTTAGGAACATTTGGTTGACGACGACAATAACCAAATTTAGAATACTATGTGTAAAGTAAGATAAACCATCATCTGATGATTGCATCCTATCACGCACAATAACAATTAAGACATTATAAAAACTGCAATATAATGTAAATTATAAAACGTTTAGTTATATAAGAATAAAATAACAATAAAAGTTCAGTTGAACATACTGAAGTTGTTTGTTGAAATTTTGTGATTTTCCATTATATTTTAATCGTAGGAGGATGATGACTGTATATTCTCATGGTCAGGTGTAGGATCTTTATTTATAATAATCGAATACATATTAATAAACTTTTATAAAACGATAATCGGGAATTTTTCATCTCCAAAGGAATGTAAACAATATATTTGAATATGTACGTCGCATATTTTTAAGCATTTAAAATTACAACGTTAACAAGAATCGAATACATAATATAGTTATTTTGCGTGCAAAACAAATACATTAAAGAAGGACAAACAATTTTATTTGAGTGTTAAATTAATTCGTTCGCGTGTTACAAATAGTAAAATTTACTGTCAACTCTAATATGTACGTCATAATGTAAAGCCCAAATGGCATTCGGTTACTACTGCAAACAAGTATTTTATAAATTTTACCAACCATTGCAAAGCTCTCGTCCTGATACTAACTTACAAAAAACATTCCTCGAAAAAAAAAAAAATTTAGAAAAAATAGTTCAAACAACAGTTATAGAAAATAAAATTTCTAATAACAAGAATCGAATACATAAAATAGTTATTTTGCGTGCAAAACAAATACATCAAAGCAAACAAACAATTTTATTTAAGTGATAAAATAATTCGTTCGCGTGTTACAAATAATAAAATTTACTGTCAACTCTAATATGTACGTCATAATGTAAAACCCAAATGGCTTTCAGTTACTACTGAAAAAAAGTATTTTATAAATTTTACCAACCATTGCAAAGTTCTCGTCCTGATACTAACTTACAAAAACATTCCTCAAAAAAGAAGACAAAATTTTAGAAAAAATAGTTCAAAGAACAGTTATAGGAAATAAAATTTTATAACTTTTTTTGAGTAACTGTTAAAAATAATTTGTGTCAATTGATTGTCACATCTCAGTAACTACTTATCGGATTTGAATTGTTTAAACAAAAGTTGAGTATAATAGAATTACAAACAACTTTTATTTTAAGAAAATATGTGTAAAATAAATAGTGTAAATATTTCAAACACAGAAAAATGTATGTAAATTAAGAACCATTTTTACTAGACGCAGTATGCCCAAAATCTAATCAAATCTGAGATAACACTTACAATAAGCGAAGTTTAATAAAATGGATTTCTTTTACATATTCTATTTATATCTGGCCGTCCAACCTTCAAACAAAAACCAAAAAATTTTTTTGCTTCATTATAACATTTTATTAAGTTTACATTCTTTCCTAGTAATTGTCTTTTTCGACTGATAAAGTCAGCTTGTATTAACTCATTTTAAAAGTATCAACTCTAATTCGTCAGAATAAGTGGGTGTTAAAATTTTCTAATTGGAAACCGTTGACAAATCCCATCTGAACGTTAACAAGAATCGAATACATAATATAGTTATTTTGCGTGCAAAACAAATACATTAAAGAAGGACAAACAATTTTATTTGAGTGTTAAATTAATTCGTTCGCGTGTTACAAATAGTAAAAATTTACTGTCAACTCTAATATGTACGTCATAATGTAAAGCCCAAATGGCTTTCGGTTACTACTGCAAACAAGTATTTTAGTAAATTTTACCAACCATTGCAAAGCTCTCGTCCTGATACTAACTTTAATACAAAACATTCCTCGAAAAAGAAAAAAAAATTTTAGAAAAAATAGTTCAAACAACAGTTATAGAAAATAAAATTTCTAATAACAAGAATCGAATACATAAAATAGTTATTTTGCGTGCAAAACAATACATCAAAGCAAACAAACAATTTTATTTAAGTGATAAAAAAAATAATTCGTTCGCGTGTTACAAATAATAAAATTTACTGTCAACTCTAATATGTACGTCATAATGTAAAAACCCAAATGGCTTTCAGTTACTACTGAAAAAAGTATTTTATAAATTTTACCAACCATTGCAAAGTTCTCGTCCTGATACTAACTTACAAAAACATTCCTCAAAAAAAGAAGACAAAATTTTAGAAAAAATAGTTCAAAGAACAGTTATAGGAAATAAAATTTTATAACTTTTTTTGAGTAACTGTTAAAAATAATTTGTGTCAATTGATTGTCACATCTCAGTAACTACTTATCGGATTTGAATTGTTTAAACAAAAGTTGTGTATAATAGAATTACAAACAACTTTTTATTTTAAGAAAATATGTGTAAAATAAATAGTGTAAAATATTTCAAACACAGAAAAATGTATGTAAATTAAGAACCATTTTTACTAGACGCAGTATGCCCAAAATCTAATCAAATCTGAGATAACACTTACAATAAGCGAAGTTTAATAAAATGGATTTCTTTACATATTCTATTTATATCTGGCCGTCCAACCTTCAAACAAAAACCAAAAATTTTTTTGCTTCATTATAACATTTTATTAAGTTTACATTGTTTCCTAGTAATTGTCTTTTTCGACTGATAAAGTCAGCTTGTATTAACTCATTTTAAAAGTATCAACTCTAATTCGTCAGAAAAAGTGGGTGTTAAAATTTTCTAATTGGAAACCGTTGACAAATCCCATCTGATGTATGAGATGTACAGTAAAAATGGAAATAATCATAGCAGAAGAACCTTCAACATTTATTTTTCCTTTAACTTGACGCTTCTGAATTCCAAATTCTATCATTTGTGATTTAATATAGTGCTCTAAGTTGTTCAAACATTTTGTTACGCGTTATTTCTAAACGTTGTTTAATCTTATTTGTCAGACGGCATAATAAAATCCGTGATTGTTGTAGATTCATTCAAATTGCCATACATATTAATGAGGCCAAATAGAGTGAAGTACTGTATGTAGGTGTTTGGGTATAAATCGTAATAATCATTGGCAACCAATTACAGCATTATTGACAGTACTCCCATTTTTCTTTTTGTTAAATTAGAATTATTAAATTTCTTAAGTAAATTTAATAGGCTACGCTCATGGTTTTAGTTACTTTTTCGTTTAACATGTTACAAGCGCGGATAGGTAGAAGAAGCGCTGTATCCCGCCAAAGAAAGCAGTAGTAAGCAAAAGTGAATGCTTCTTGAATTATGAAAAATTAGCGTTTAAATTAATAGAAATGCTAGTATTAATCATTTGATAACCAATACAAAGTAGTATAAGTGTTTTACCTAATAATTCACAATTGGGGAATTAGTTCCTGCAAAGAAATCTTATTGCGCAATAAAGAAGTGAATGACGCAATAAGGTCAGAAGTCTATATTAATTTTCAACAAAAAATTACAAAACTGAAAACTCCAATAACACAGTTGTGAGAAGAACAGTGAAACTTTCTCTGCGAAAGGCCCTAATTAACACCGTTTCGAGATTTGTTCACCACGCTTTTGCTATGAACTGACGTGTATTGAAATCACCATTTTGACACAAGGTATTTTAATTAAATATATTTTGTTGTGAGGACTTTCTGTTTCTTCGAACTTCCGCTTTGCGGCTTATTTTCGAAACTGTACTTGTCTTATAAAATTCGGCTTCTGAAACTAGTTCTTTAATGTACTATTTTCGACTTTGCAACGTTAACAGGTCTATAACGACACGAATATCAGTATCGTTATAAAGTCAGTGAAAGTCTATAACGATACTGTTCCGTACTTCAAGTTGGTATTTGAATGATCAATTGAAATTTAATGGACGTCAAATTTATCGTGATTTATCGTGGTACCAACTTCGTAAAAAAACTACTAAATGTCAAAGTTTAAACATAGAGTTATCTTTTTAATTTTTTTAGATTTAAGATGCAAAGTCGAAACAATTGTGTATTACACACGTTACACGAGTGGAATAATAGCCTTTCTTATGTAACTCGTATAATAATATACTATAAAAGATGCAAAGTCGAAAACATTGTTTATTGCACACGTTACTTGAGCGGCTATTATTGCACTTGTATATAAACAACTCGTGCAATAATAACCTTCTTATGTAATAATAGTATATTATTAAATTAGTTGTATAAGCAGTTCTCTCGTTGAACAATAGACCCCTTATATAACGAATTTAATACAATATTTTTTCCAATTGCTTTATTATTCTAGTAAATGAAAAAAATTTCTTTGCTGAATATAGTAACTTAAATAGAGTGCGCTGCTAAAATATTAATCAACGCTTTTGCGTGTAATACAAAATTTTTTTATTACACTCAATTGAAAAAAGTACTATTATATATTTGTTATTTTAAATTATGGCGTTTAACATTTAGATTTATTAACGGTTATAATTACGCGCAAAATTCAGTAGCATAGTGTTTGAAGTAATTTCAGAGTGTTTTTTTTACATTTCAACCTCTTGCTTCGGCAACCAACATAACGTTAAAGAGGTCGACGTACAGCTGATTTTTATTTGACACGTTTTGTTTATCTTAAACTTCGTTCAAATTACGCGCTGAACCGATCGCTATCTACAGTTTACTATTGTATTAAACTTTAGCACGAGGCACTGATACCAGTTATGTTTTGCATTAGTGAAAATGAATTGTCTATTTTATAAACACAACCTAGATGTCGCACCATTTTCTTGTTTTAACAAATGTTGGGTAGAAAGAGTACTTAGCTAATTAGTATGTTGACCGAAAGCACTAGAATGTGACTGCTTGCCACACATATCTTTCATATACAGGGTGCCCATAATCTATCTCATAACATGGGTAACTTTCTTAATATGCAAAATAGGTAATAGGTTAAATTAAGAAAGTTGGGCAGAATTACAAGCAAAATGTTAAACTTTTTTCAAATTTGACATATGTCTTCAACTTTTTGAAATTTTGTGAAAAAACTGAAAACAGTCGATTTTTTAATGTTGTCCTGTTCCACTACTACTTACTTTAGAACTGAACTAAAAATGACATCTTATACATATTTTTACGTAGAATTCGATAAAATTACTCAAAATGTCATAACCCTCTTGATTTTCGAGATATAACACAAACTTACATTTTTTAAATGGCAATCATAGTTGGCTGTGATCTTATTAAATAGCTTTTGTTTTGCGATTTCATTGATATAAGGTTCGATATACTTTACTCTTGTATTTCTATTTAAATGCCCAAAATTGTGTTGTTGATACCATTAAGGAACAAAATGATTTACAAGTTAGTTAAACTTGAAACAGAAATTTATATTGACAATATAATACCACAAGTAGGTACTATTAATGGTTTGTAATTATGTTCTATTTCAATAATGTACAAAAGACATAAAAGTTCATATTAAATGTTCGAAATGGCCCCCGTTAACCAATATGCACATTTGACATCTTCTAACCATCTCTCTATGCACTTTTTCCAAACTGCGAGGACGAATTCTTCTAATAATCAACCTAATTCTATACGAGAGCTGTCACACCTATCTATTAACACGCCGACAACTTCATATGTACAAGCTAAGTTGATTATTTTTATGTATGTTATTCATTTTTGATATCAGGATCATGAAGGTCATGATAATTCTGTATAACGCGCTAGTAGGGTCGAAGATGAACTACTGTTCGACCATTTGGAATTCAAATACAACTTATCAAATACAGAGCTTAGAAAAAATTCAAAATAGATTCTTAAGATATCTATACCTGCAGAAACATGGTGAATATCCAGATTATGAAACCGTAAGAACAAGATTCTTAAGAAACAGCTTTGATCTGTTGTCGTTTGGATTCCAAACATTCGATCAGTATGGCATTATTGGGTTATAAAGTTGTAAATAACATTATTGACTGTAATGAGGTGCTAACACTCTTTAAATTAAAAGGACCAAATAAAAATACCAGACAGAATACATTATTTTGGGTACCATTTCAAAATACGAAGAGGAATGTGCCACTAATTTCAAAGTTAAAACTATTAAATTATTTAATCTCAACATTAGAAATAGATATTTATGGAATTACCTTGCATCAATTTAAGAAAAGAGAATACGCACACATTACAAAGAAATTGAAAATTAAGTTATTATAGTTGTCCTATTTTTCTGATAATTTGCAAATAATAGTTCAGTTAATAAATTATGATTGTTTTGTTTTTTTTTCATGTAATTAGGCTTTAGCCTGTTTGGGAAATAAATAAATAAATAAATAAATAATTTTTGTCGCGTTTTATGTACTCGTACTACGGCTGTGAATTTAACAACATGGCGGTGCGCTGTGTCTTTCGGAGTATTGCTCAATCCTGTTGCGCTTTGAAACCAAACCAAATTATATTTTTGTTTCTATGTATTTTTATGTGCGTTGTCGCCGCTGTGATTAAAGTCTAGTCGCTATAATTATATATTTCTACCAACCTACGGTTTGTTTCTTGTGTCTACGAGTTCTTAGTGGTTCTAGAAGATTTCTTATACGCAATACTAGGTGGCGCCTTATAAATTCTTCGTGCAGTGTAGAAACCTTTGTTCTATCGATTCTAAATAAGCCCACGACAATTCCCGACTACTGGAGCTGCCGGCAAGATTTTTTAACACTGTTTAGTTGTTTAGTTTGTTTACAAATAAACCGTAACAATAAAAAAATAAATTAATATAATTTTGTTATATAATGATAGTAAAATAAATATGTGATAAAAAAATCGAAGTTACTTATGACTTAACCTTATATCTTAAAATAATATAAAGTTGATATGGATGATGAGCAAAAAAAAGGTTGTTTTTGTATTGTATTGTATTGTATGCGACTGTTTTCCTTTAAAGGTTAGTTGTTTTCAACCTCCACAGATCTCTATCTTCCCAGTCTTTTTCTCCCAAGTCCCTTTCCGCCATGATTCTTTGTACATGTGTTTTCCATTTTGTTGTTGGTCTTTCGCGTCTTCTTTTTCCCGGTGGATTCCATTTCTGAATTTTCTTAGGCCACCTGTCGTCGTCCATTCTCTCTATGTGCCCATACCAGAGTAATGTGCGGTTCTCTAGATTTCTTGTTGTAGAGGATTTAATGTCCATTTCCTCCAGATTCTTTCTGTCGTCTATCTATCCTGTCGTGTGATTTGTAAATTTCTCCTCAAGAAATCTAATTCTACTGTACGAATTTTGTTTCTTGTTGTTTCTGTCATCGGCCAGGTTTCACCCCATATATAGTGATACTTTCTACTATGCTGTTGAAAATTCTTTTCTTAGTTTCTTTCCTTATGTTTTTACTCCACAGCACCCCATGTAGCGCTCTTGTAGCTATTTTTCCTGCTCGTATTCTACTGTCTACATCTTGCTTGATTTTTCCGCCTTTTGTTATCCTAGCTCCTAAGTATTTAAAGCATTCTGTGTACTGTATTTCTGATTCGTTTTTGTTAATATTGTCGTTTGTCGTCCCCGTACACATGTATTCTGTTTTTTTGAAGTTTATTTTAAGTCCTGCTTCTCCGCTAATTTCTTTTAGTTTTTATGTCATGTGTATTAGATCTTCCTTAGTGTCTGCAAAGATAACCATATCATCAGCAAACAGTAGGCATTTCAATACTTCGTCATTTATTTTAATTCCATACTCTGCACATTCGCGTAACCATGTTATTAATATATGGTCTAAATATTTATTAAACAGAAGCGGTGAGATTGTACAACCTTGTTTTAACCCTTTATTTATAATAATTTTTTGGGTCATTCGTCTCCCTATTTTTATTTTTCCTGCATTATTTGCGTAAAGCTGTTTTACTGCATTAATCCATTTTTCTTCGATATTTAGTCTTCTCATTGTCTGCCATATCTTGTTTCTTGGAACATTATCATAGGCTTTTTCAAAGTCTATGAAAACCATATATGTTTCAATATTTTTTTCTTTCCTCTTTTCTTGTATTTGTCTCACGCAAAATATGTTATCCAGACATGATCGACTTTTCCTGAAACCACTTTGTACTTCGTTTAAGGGGATCATTTGTTGTTCTATCTTATTTTTAATTACCCTTCCGAATATTCTTGCCATAGATGGTATAACGCTTATCCCTCTGTAATTATTAGTCTCTTTTTTATTTCCTTTCTTATAAATTGAAGATATCATGGAGGTGTTCCATTCTGCTGGTATTTGTCCTCCCGCTTCTATTTTTTGAAACAGTTGTGTAATCAGCATATTCATTTTATTTCCACCATATTTTAGAAGTTCAGGTTGAATTCCACCCGGTCCTGCAGCTCTGTTGTTTTTGTTTTCTTTATAGCCTCTTCTACGTCTTTTATTGAAATCTCTGTGGTATTTGACATTGTGAGTATATCTTCTTCTTGTCTATATTCATCTCTCGTTTCTTGTAGTAATTGTTCGTAGTGCCTTATCCATTGTGTCGGAGTTATAGTTGAGATATGGCTTTTTGTTTTCGTATTGGTCCTGGTATTTTTTAGTACTTTCCACGCTTCTCTTGTTTTATTATATCCTAGATTTGTATCAATATATTTACACGTGTTCTCCCAAAATTCATTTGATTCTTCTTTATACTGTTGTTTTACTTTCTGTCTGATCTTCCTGTATTAATTTCTTATGTTCGTGTTTTGATTGGATAGCCATTTACCATATATTATCTTTTTTCTTTCGATTAGTGTTTTTAGTTCTTCACTAATAGGCATTTCTCGTTGTTTATTATTTTTTTTCCAAGCACTTCGTCTGCTACCTTATGTATTGTATTCATTATATGTTCATATATTCCCAATGTCGTATTTTCTTTGTTTAAGTTTAAGTTTAGTTGTTCGCTTAAATTGTTTTGGTATAATTCTTTTATTTTTGTTGTTGTAATAGCTCTACATTATATCTAATTTCTCTGATTTCTTGTAAGTCTTTGTCTTCTATTTTTGTCTCGTTTTTTTATTATTTCTATATTCATTACATCTTAATTTAGCGATTACTAAGTGATGGTCTGAGCCGCATTCCGGTTTTAATGCTCTTACATCTTTTACCACTATATTTCGTTCCTGTTTTGTTATTACTAAATCTATTATAGATCTTAGTTTTTTTGTCGGTTGTACCCAGGTATATTTGTGTGCATCTTTGTGTTTGAAAAATGTGTTAGCCACCATAAGTTTATATTCTTTACACAACTGGATCAATCTATCTCCATTGTCATTTTTTGTTTCTTCTCCGTATTTTCCAATAACATCGTCTCTGTCTTTTTTACCCACTCTACAGTTTAGGTCGCCTATAATGATTATTTCATGTTCTTTATTTATTTTTTCTATTCTTTCCCCAAGTAGTTCAAAGAACTCGTCTTTCTTTTCTCTTTTGGCGTCATCATTGAGTCCGTACACTGCAATTATTGTAATCATTTGGCCATTTACTTTCATTACCATTTCTATTACTCTTTCATTTATTTCTTGCCAGTGTTGGATCTTCTCTGACCATTTACTTCTAATTAGTATTGACACTCTTGCCTGTGCTATCTCGCTTTTATTTACCCCGCTCCATATATGATGATAGTTTCCTATTTTTCTTGGCCTTGTCCTTTCCTTTTCGTCTCCGTCAATACCGCAACATCTATCTTCATTCTCTCTATTTCACTGAGTACTTCCTTTTGTTTCCTTCCTATTCCTTGTATATTCCATGTACATATATTGAAATTATATTTCTTATATTGAGATTTTTGTGTTGGTTAAAAGTTTTAGCAGTTTTAGCATTTGCAGAATTGCCCCTCCGTATCCATTGGGGCTCCTTCCATTGGAAGTGTGGATTTCCACCCGGAGACTGTTATTTATTAACGGTTTTTCCATTCTGCTAGCTTGTCGGTTTTTACATGGGATGATATGCTAATTCAATCGCCAACACCCTCCTCCTTTCTCATACGGGCTTGGGACCGTCAACGGCGGAGTTAGGTTGTTTTTATATAAGCTATAATGTTTGTAAAGAAAAAGCTCGACTCATCAATGCTGATGAACACACAAACCTTCAGTTTGAACGGATTTTATGTTGAGTTGTTAATTGTCAATTAACGGTTGTGTTTCGTAAATTGTAAATTGCAGATAGAAACTGTATTTAATCATTGTACGAGATCAAGTGAAAGTGTGTTGGTACGTTCATAAGACAAACCAATGAAACCCTAAATACCTCTTAATATTATTAACATCATATACCAAATGTGTACCTATTTAAACAAATATTTTATATATTTTTATATTAATATTTATAACCTTATACTGATCTTCAGGGGCATAACACATACCACTTACATCACAATACAATAATGAAAATAATATACAATAGGAATAAATAAAGCTTAGGTAGAAAAAAAATGATATGTTTGGATGTACGATAAGGTTTTTTTATAATAAAATGATTGACATGGACTTTTTAAAATTGAACACAGGAATATGATCCGAGCCATTCCGACAACCATTTAGGGCTAGTTCACATGAGAGGCGTTAAACGCGCGTCGCCATACAACGCGCGTTACCATGTGTACAGTTAAATAGCAATTAATAGTAATTGTAAACGCGCGTTTGGCTAACGCGCGTTTAACGCCTCTCATGTGAACTAGCCCATATCGTGCCGTTATTGGCCTCACTGAGCTGCTCCTTATTGCCTTATACAGGTAGCATTTCGACACGGTTTGTTGAATCTTTAAATTTTAATAAAATAATAAGATCAATTACAAAAATTTGATTGTTTAAAAGAAGTAGAAGAAAAGAAAAAATTATAAAACGACAACCTATGGTAGTACCCAACTCAAACCATTAAAATAAATTAAAATCAATATGAACATTTTTATTTGTATTTATAAAATCCCTCTCCAGTTTTTCTGCCAAGCTTCCCTTCCTTCACAAGTTTACGTAAAGTTTCGGTTGGTGCAAATAAAGGATTATCTGGAAAACGTTTATGCCAACCCTCAAGAATTGCCAAAGAAACGTCGTGTCCCGTAAATCGGCCAATTCGATAGGACCCATCGGATATCCGGTACCCAATTTCATTGCAATATCAATATCTTCCACGGAAGCATCGCCTGCAAATTAAGATATTGACATTGAGTTAAACACCTATTTTATATTGGGATAAACTATACGATTATATTTTTAGTAATGGCATAAATGGTTATTGCAACATTTGATTCAAGTTAAATCAGTTAAATAATAAAAACAATTATCTACCCCTTTCAAATAATTTCACAGCTTCATTAACATAAGGAACAAGCAAACGATTAACAACGAATCCAGGAGTGTCTCTGCAGGTAATGCAGACTTTTCCCATTGCTTTCCCACAAGATAACACTTCTTTCACAGTTTCTTCTGAAGTTTTTTGAGTTTTTATTACCTCAACTAGTTTCATTACTTGCACTGGACTAAAGAAGTGCATTCCTCCAAAACGATCACCACGTTTAGTAACAGAACCAATTTCGGTTATACTAAACGAGCTGGTATTGGAAACAAAAATTGTTTTTTCTGGTGCAGCTTCATCTATACTTTTAAACACCTTATGTTTGATATCCATATTTTCAGCAACAGCTTCTATAACTAAATCGGCGTCTTTAACAGAAGCAGCAGCATCTGTATTGGTCTTAAGACGATTTTTACTATCTCTCACAAACTTTTCAGCATCTTCAGGTTTGTCCTTATAAAGTTTTTTGGCAACACGACTCAAGCTTGCGCTGATATTTTCCTCGGATTTTTTTAAGATGTCTGAATTTAAATCGACGAGAGTGACGTTGTGGCCTGTTTGGGCGGCGACCTAAAAGATTGTAGGTGAGAGCGCATTTTTACAGTCACAATATCTTACCTGTGCAATACCTGAACCCATTAAACCACCCCCTATCACCGTAATATTTTTGATCAAATTCAACGAGGAAGTGGTTGAAAATGAACGTTTTAGTAAAGAAAAAGACATGTTGATATAAAATCGTTCACTAACAAACTACCGACTTTGTTTTTAAATTGCTGAATTAATATTGTTGGGTACAAAGTGTAGGCCTGATAAAACTAAAATAGATACGTTCATTATAAAGTTGATTTGCAGTATATAAAATTAATCTATTGTAGAGTTTAGAATTTGTTTGTATATCTTGAATTAGATAAAGATAAACCAATTAATCAAATAAGAACAAAAACACAAACCATTCAAAAATTGAATAATATATATTTAATTGCTAGTAAGATAAATATTCATACCTAAAAAACAGTCAAGGTTTTTTTGCTGAAATTAAGTTTTACTGAAATGATTGTGTTTAATCTATGTAGGCGGAGTCAACTACGTACCTTTTGATAACTCTAAAATAAAATCATTTTATCAATAATGTCTAATACAATTTTGAATGTATATTAAGAAAACTATTTGAAGTGAATTAAACCTGATTATTTTCATTACATACAGTATTTTTTCAGATAATTACTTACTACTTTTTTTTTAAATTGAATTTTATTCAAATGCACACGAAAAATTGCACTTGTTGCACATACAAATAGTATTAGGTGCTACTTAAAAAATATAATTTTTTCAAACTATAAACAAAAAATTTCTTCTAATAATAAACAATTAGGTATAATAAGCATTTTTTTCGCGAATTACCGTGTGTTCCCGTGTTAAACAAAACAGTTATCCCCACCTTACTCATGATTCCGCCATCGACAGTTCCCGCTCGAATACTCGAGAAAATAATGCGGTTAACTGTGATGGTATAATCTAACATGTATTTTCAATTTATGTTTCAATACGAAAATAAATATGTGAGAATCTGAAATTAATAGTGAAAATCAAATGATAGAGATATCATAACTACGAAGCAGAAAACTACAGTGTTGTAGTTGGTTATGACAGAGCTAACATCTTACTAAAAAAACTGCTAAACTTTACTTTACCTAGAACAACTTAACCTAACATTTCTGGAACCGTTTGTAACTCTCATGTTGACAACGGGCAGTATTTCAGTTCCCGGTGTATGGATTGTATGACCTTATAATTGTATTATCCTCCGCTCGTTAAGTCGCGAAAACGTTCCGGTTACAATAAACATTCAGTTTCCGCTGCTTCACGGTGAGCTCGTGAAAAATTGCCTAATGTTACCAAAATACTAACACCATTACCACGTATGCTTAAAGATGTTTGTTGTTTAAGGTACCGCTTCGATTTTGATTTCCCGTTTCATTTGAAGCTAATATTACTAATTAGTGTCTCGTTATACAATGGACCAAAAGTTTCATAAGCTAATGCCGCGAAAAAAAAAACGGAATATAGATTTCTTATTTTTTTTTCTTTTCTGGAACAGGGAGCTTCAGATGCTAAACTAGGTTCCAAAGAAGTAAGAGATATAAGGCAGCAAGTATGCCTACGCATGTGTCATCCCAAATTAAACGTTTGTCTTTTCACCAGATATGAGTGTTGCACCACCATATCCCCGGTTGTCGAGCTAGATTGTTGGAATTAGAGAGAATACTCTTGTTACTAGGTGACAAGACCAAGATAATTATTAGGAAACTTTTTGTTTCCATATTTGTTTGTTTCCCACAAAATAGCGTCACTCTCGTTTTGTAACTCGACGTGTCAACTTATCAAAATAATATCGTTTTGTCGTGATTACGTTGATCGGCGTTTTTGAGTCAGTCAGTCTTCGGTGATCACATTATTTTAGATAGAGAAAGAGATTTAGATAGAATTTCCCTGCCCTCAACATTTGGTGACCCCGACGTGATCCGAAGATAATTTTGTTGTGTGACCCGGATTAAGTGAAAAATGGAACGAGCCAACAGATCCAAGCGTTTGGTGAGGTCTACGGTGACAAGGTGACTAAACGCTGTGGACTTGGAGCTAGCAAAGGAGGTTCCAGATGGAATTGAAAATTAAAATGATTAAATGATTATGATGAGTAAAAGGGTCTGTTTCGGTTGTCTTAGTACTGGACATCAGTTGAAGAACTGCAAATCCAAAATGAGCTGTACTGTTTGTGGGAAGAGACACTTTCCAATTATTTGTCGGGATTTGGCAGCCAAAAATGTTTTGAGTTTTTTTGAATGTAAAAAAGTTGTTAAGGAATCCCAAAGTTTATCCATGTCCAATTAAACGTGTATTTCGGAAGTTCTATTGCAAACGTTGGTAGTTAAGATGAAAGGGACAAAGAGTGAACGAAAGACAAAAGCCACCATAAACACTGGTTCCCAAAAATCATATATTCTCAAGAAGTCGGCTGTTGAACTTGGATTTCCAGTGGTTTCAGCCGAGAACGTTGTTCATATGTTGTTTGGTGGTGTCAAATCTGAAAAGCAGAGTCACGTCAAGTACGACGTTACGTTAAGTAGAGATGATGGAAAATTCCTTACCAAGTTTGAAGTTTTGGACCAGCCTGTGATTTGTAGATCAATTCCACGTGTGAAGAAAGGGTCTTAGTTCTAAGAGTTGAAGGGAGTAAGATTTGGATCTTAGATGTTGGAAGCGATTGTCCCAATGTGGAGATTTTGATTGGAGCTGATGTGGCTGGAGAACTTTGGACTGGACGTATTTACCATTTGAAGAGTGGTCGTTGTGCAGTAGAAACAAAGTTAGGATGGACTATCATGGGAAAATTTTTAAGTGAGTCGCATGAATCTAGTTCCTTATTGTTAGTTTCGTCTCTCCCTGCCTAAGATGCATCCATTTCCAACCTTTAGGTTTTGTAAACTGTTGGGATTCGGGATCCTGTAAAGTCAAAGACAAAATTGAAATTAGAGTTGGCTGCCATGGATTATTTTAAACAAACCCTGAGATTGAATTATTCTAGGCGTTACGAAGTATGCTTACCTTGGATCGAAGGACACCCGGAGTTGAAATCTAACAAAGTGGTGGCGGAGAAACGATTATTGTCATCGACTAAAAAATTGAATAAAACTGGTCAACTGGAAAATTATAATGCGGTGTTTCGGGAATGGAAAGAAGAGGAAATTATTGAGGAAGTTCCAAATGATGACTCCGATGAGGGTTGGTACTTGCCTCACCGTCTAGTCTTCAAGCCAACTAGCACCACAATAAAAGTGCGACCAGTATTTGATGCGTCATCCAGGCAGAAGAATTTTTCATAGTTGAACAATTGTCTTGAAAGCGGCCTAAATCTGATTGAACTGATCCCATCCATGTTATTAAAGTTTCGTGAAAAGAAGTTAACAACTCCACGTTTGGAGTTAATGGCTGCCACCGTTGGCGTTTGGCGAAAGTGACGATTGATGGATTGGATTTTGTTCAAGTAAGAAAAGGAGAAATCTGTCACTTCATCCCTCCTATGTAAAAGTAAGAAATTGTTTTCATTGTGGAAGTACTAAAAGATAGTGAATATGATTGGTTAAATTTTGAAAATTTTGAAGAACTCCCGTGGCAAGAAAAGTGATCGTGAAATTAGAAGTTTGACGGTGCTGGAACTGGAGGAAGCTGAAAATTGTTTGATGAAATTAGTTTAACTTCAGTGTTTTGACGCTCCTTAAGCTGAAGTCTGCAAACCTAGTGTTTTGAAGAATAATTCCGGTCTTCTGCGTGTAAAAACTAAAATTGAAAAGTGAGAAGATTTTGAAGATTTCAAGAGTCAAATTTTGGTTACCTGTGTCACATCTAGTGGTTGTTGCACTGATCCAAAAGGAACATTTGAAAATGTTTTATGGAGGTGCCCAACTACTTTTGTCAAGATTACGTGAAAAGTTTTGGATCTTGAGGGGGAGGAAAACCATCCCGTCAGTAATTTCTAAATGTGTGAAGTGTCGGAGGTTTGACTCAAAGAGATTCCTTGTTCTTCACCTGAGGATCGTGTGATGGATGCCTCAGTTTTTGAAATAGTCGGTGTAGACTTGGCTGGACCACGTTTTTTGAAAAATCGTGACAAAGTTTGGATTGTGCTATGAACATGTGCCGTGTGCAGAGCTGTGCATTTGGAATTGGATAGTTTATTGTCTACGGATTCTTTTCTTCAGTGTTTTCGTAGATTTGTAGCTAGGAGAGGACGTCCTTCCATTGTGCACAGTGACAATGGCACCAACTTTGTCGGCTCATACAATTTGTTTAAAACAATTGATTGGAGTAAAATTAAATTCGTGTCAACTGTTCAAAAGATCCAGTAAAAATTCAATCCACCAACAGCAGCCTGGTGGAGCGGATGGTGAGAGCGTATTCTTTGGATGGTCAAAGTTGTTTTGAGAAAAGTACTTCATTAAACTATAAAGAATTATCTACAGTGCTTTGTGATTGTGAAGCGGTCATCTACTCAAGACCGCTATGTTTATTCAAGACGTCTGTGAAGTCGGAGTAGCAGATTTGGATAATGTCGATTCTAAAATAATTGGACGGAGGTTCTTGTATCGTCAGAAAGTAAAGGAAGACCTAGGAAAGAGATTTTGTAGTAAATATTTGAGCCAATTTGTGGATCGTCGCCCAAGGAGGAATGATAAAAGGAATTTCGAAGTGGGAGATGTTGTCCTAATTGGAAATGACAACCTAAAGCGGATGGATTGGCCAATTGGTAAAATTTTAGAAATTTTTCTTGGCAAGGATGGAATAGTTCGAGTGATCAAAAACGGCAACGTGGGAAATTTTGAGGTCCATTCAACGTATCATTTCTTTGGAGGTCTATCAGGAGAAGAAAAGAAGTTAAAGAAAAAGTTGGATCCACCGGTGGAGAACATTGTTAATGTCAGTGAAGAGGAGGAAGTTAGAAAAGTTGTTCGGTTTCCAAATGTGTTGTTTAGTTTTTGATTTAAATAATCAAAAAGGTGGGAGAATATTGGAATTAGAGACATGTTGGTTGTTTAAGGTACCGCTTTAATTTTGGGTTTCCCGTTTCGTTTAAAGCTAATATTGCTAATTAGTGTCTCGTTACGTTACACAATGGACCAAAAGTTTCATAAGCTAATGCCGCGAAAAAAAACGGAATATAGATTTCTTACTTTTTTTCTTTTCTTGAACAGGGTGCTTCAGATGCTGAAGCAGGTTCCAAGAAAGTAAGAGGTATATAAAGCAGCAAGTGTGCCTACACATGTGACATCTCAAATTTAACGTTTGTCTGTTCACCAGATATGAGTGTTGCACCACTATATCCCCCGTCGTCGAGCTAGATTGTTGGAATTAGAAAGAATAGTCTTGTAGGTGACAAGACCAAGATAATTATTAGGAAACTTTTCCTGTTTCCATATTTGTTTGTTTCCCACAAAATAGCGTCACTTTTGTTTTGTAACTAGACGTGTCAAAATAAAATCGTTTTGGAGTCAGTTAGTCTTCGGTGAACACATTATGTTAGATAGAGAAAGAGATTCGAATAGAATCTCCTTGCCCTTAACGTAGATACTAGTAAACTCGAAAGTAGAATGAATCGGCATCCCATACACTTATTATTCATTATTGAAAAAATTATATTTAAAAAAACACGTTTTAAGCAAAAAAGCAGGCTCGACTGGGCGGCTCATAGTTCGTCTTTCTTTAATGATTCATCATCAGGCTTAAGTGGTTATTATCAGACAGCCGAAAGATGTCTTCTTGCATTAGAGAAAAGGCTATCTCAGAACGAGAGCATGCGAATTAATAAGTATCTTTTGTTTATGCGCAAATACATCGAATTAGACACACGCCCTTCTCAATTTCTCAGCCTGCTAATTTTAAAAGAAAATAATCTTAGTACCAAATTGCGCGTTGTCTTCAACGGTTCTTCTCGATTAGCAAGCGGTTATTTAATCCATGACCTACTAATGGTGAGTCCTACCATTCAAAGAAATCTATTCTCTATAATCACAAGTTTTAGATCTTATGCTTAGGTCATATCAGCCGAGAGAAACAGCCATTTGTATATTCTGTATTGAATCCTCAAAAACTCTTAGATTGTCATAGCAAGCTGAAACCGATATTGCTTGGTTTTTGTGATTCCTGACTTGCTTAGCATCGAAATTACAAAAAGATCAATCGTGTCCAAAACTGCTCAGATTTTTGACCCCTAAGGCCTCTTTAGTCCCTGCACTATAGTTCCAAAATTAATTCCACAACTATTATGGCTGCAAAAATTAAATTAGGATGAGTCGATTCCGTTCCAATTTCAAACTGCATGGGTTTTCAGACGGTAGTTTTCTGCCATACGGAGCTTTATCTGTATAACTTTGTTCTGTAAATGCAGACGGAAGGACAAAAGTTGCCCTCTAAAATCCTTAACTACACTATGATTAGAACTGTGTGGATTGTTACTTCTTACACGTTTAGTTAATAATGTATTAAGCTCTCTGAGTCTTCGAATTAGTTCTTGTTTCTTATGAACGGATTTAAACATCGTCTTTGGAGTGCCTAAGTATTTCACCCCACATGCTAAAAACGTTTGTTGCTCACAGAGTAGCAGACATACAAATTCTTACTAGAAATGCTACAAGACTACATGTGCCTACTGCTGAAAATCCGTCAGGTTTACTATCCAGAGGAAACTGTACACTTTGGTGGAACGGTCCCAAATTTTTAGTTTTGGATTCATCTCTTTGGACAAACTTATCGTCAATAGGAGAGAAACTCAGAATTAAAAAGTTGTACAACAGCCCTTTTAACTTTAGATAAGTTTAGTATTTCATTCCAAAGATTCTCTAATTTAGCGAAATTATAGAGAGAGTTATTGCCAATTGTCTTTGATTCATACAGAATTTTTCAAAAGGTAAGCTTCATCGCGACTTACCATTGACGAGATCAATAATGCTTAATTCGAATCGTATAAATAGAATCATTTTCTTGTGCAGAAGTTAAGAAAGGACAAACAAGTCAATGCAAAAAGTTCAATATTGGAGTTAACACCATTTATTGACAATCGAGGAATTATACGTGTGTAGGTGGGTGTTTCCAAAACCCAATTCTTCTGGACGAATTTCATTTCATAACAAGATTACATGTAGAACGCGAGTATCTTCGTTTAATGCGTATACGTCCTTAATTATTAATCTCGCCAATACGAGAAAAATATTAACCGATTACAGCCAGAGGGTTGGCTAAGAAGGTTGTTCATTCATGCACCCGTAATACAAGGTAATACAACCACTGTTAGAATTTTTACCGAAGGAAAGAGTGCTTCAAAACTTTACATTTGTAGTACCTACGTGGCGGCTTGTCCATATGGTCATTTGGTCAATGACCTCCCAAAAATTTTGACACTATATAAAAAAATATTCATTATTACGTGTTTTATTAAAATAGGTAATTAAGTCGCAAGTACAATAACTTAAAATTTATCGGCCGTCGTTCGTAATTAATCCTCTTCAACCTTGGGCTGGCGGTGCGAATTGTCCTCATTGAATTAGATCTACCTGGAAAAACTCGAAAAACGTGCAGCGCCCGAAAAACGCGAACGTCCAAAACAATAAACAACTTTGGGTTATGAGCCGGATCCCGCAGTTTACGTTGACTTCGTATAGGGTGTACAACTACGCTCGATTTTTGATTCGATTTTCGCGTGTTTTAAATCAATTTAAGAATTTATATTGATATGTTTTACTGTTGTTGTGTTGTTTTGTAAAAATACTATTTTTGATTCGCGTGTGCATGCGCTATAATAGAAAATGTCGGTAGTGCAGAAAATTAAACAACTAAAAAGTGCTAACAAACTTAATTTTACAAAATTAGTTGAGTTCAAGGCAAATGGTCGTCCTTTGCCAGAACTAAGTTTACGACAAACTTGCAAAGACAAAAATAAAGATGTTCATCGAAACTTTCGCAAGGTAATGTACGATTTAGCTAACTGGATATGTGGTTGTGAAGTATCAAATGTATTTTACTGTTTTGTTTGTTTATTATTTTCTAAAGACTCGTCAGACTCGCTATAGTGCAAATCAGGTGTAAGAGATTTAAAACATTTAAAAGAGGAAATAAAAAACATGCTTCGTCTGCAGAACACATGAAATGCTCGGTAAATTTTGCAACCGTAGGAAATGTTGATATTCGTACACAGCTAGACAATGCTTACAGAAAATCCCTTAGAGATTTTAATGAGAATGTTTCGAAAAATCGCTATATTTTGAACAAAATTGTAGATTGTATAAAATTTTGCGGTGCATTTGAGTTATTTATATTTTTTTAAGTATGTCTATTTTTTAAATTAATTTTTGACCTCCCAGTATGATTGACCACGAGCCGCCACTGGTACCTACCACTGTGCTGGTCCGATTTAATATTAAAGATAGAAAACTGCACGCTGATGATGATAGCTTAGCTATTGAAACACGTGTCTGAGTAAAGTTTTTGGTGTAGTTTTTAATGTTTTTCTGTTTGTTAAATAGACGCTGCAGTTTAGTGTTCCTTTTCTTGATTAAGATGAAATTTTTAAAAAGCTAATTGGATAAACTATAGAACATCTCTCGATTCTATTCTTAGATGGATACCACCGATTTCTAATTACTTTAGGTTTGTAGTTAAACGTGCAGCAAAAAAATCAGTTCCATGTGGTTTTCGAAAAGAATATGTCCCATGTTGGTCGACTGAAACAAACATATTGTACATATCCTATCTAGAAAATTCGAAATAAAGAAACTGGGGATGCTGTACTGTCATCTCTAAATAATGGATGAAAAGACAAATGGAATTTATTAATGGAAAATATGAATTTCGTATATTCAAGTCGTAAAAACTGGGCACTATTAAATAAATTAGGTTCTACAAATCAATCTGCTAAAACAAATACAAAAATTTCTCCAAATTCTATTCCTTCTCGGTTGGTTAATGTTTCAAACTCAAAAAAAGTGGAGAAATCAATTATTACAAAGATGAAAAAGTGTCTACAAAAGAATAGAAAATCTACACCTATCTCAGAAGAGATATCAAGATCTTTATTGTAGAAGAGCTAAAACATGCATTAAAAAAGACAATGCTGCCAGGTTTGAAGAAATACATCCAGGAATTTCTGAATAATTTGGGAAATTATTGTTTAAAGTGGCTACTTATGTTTCTCAATGATACCTATTTATAACTAAGGGGTAAGTTACCAAGAGATTAAAAAAATGTAAAAAGTCGTGGCAATTTTAAAGAAAAACAAATCTCCTAACAGACTCCACTTCTTTATCGCCTAATAAGTTTGTTAAGTGTAATCCGTTAATTGAAAAAAAATTACCAATTGAGCAAGCAGGATTTCGATCCGGTATAAGTTGTTGTTTTGAAGTAGGTATTAACAAAGCATATCGAAGCTGGATTTTAAAAGAAACTTAAAACTGGAGTTGTTTTTTTTGGACTTAGCTGCTGCATATACGATACCGTGTGGAAAGATGGTTTACTTTTTAAATTGTTTAACGTTATTCCTTGTTCCAAAATTATTTCTTTTATTGAACATATGTTATCAAATCGGAAGTTTAGAGTTTTTGTTGGAGATAAAAGTATTAAACATTGATTGATGACTTTTAAATATGGTTTACCACAGGGATCGGTTTTTGCAACTATTCTTTTTAATGTATATATTTCTGATCTTCCTTCTTTACAATGTCGAAAGTTCGTCTACGCCGATGATATAACAATTTCATTTCAACATTCGGATTTTTTGGAAATTGAAAGAAAGAAACCAAACAGAATCTATTGCTAAATTGGTATAAAATTGTTGCAAACTTTAATAAGTTATTTAAAGAATGTGGAGAATTAAAAATTTAACCGCTGATTCTGCTAGTAACACTCGGAAACAGTTTTGCATTAATTCATTTAAATTTACATTTTAGTGAACAATTTTTACACTGCTAGTTATTTTCAAATTCATTTTCAGTTAGACAAACTAATTACAAACATCAAGTTTGGGATTGTATGGATCCGTCCCCACTTCGAATTTTGAATGGCAAAACAGTGTTTCGAAATTCGTAGGGGGACCGGATCCATATTTCGCAAATTACTGGATCAGGCAGTTTCTTCACAGTTAATTACAAACATTTCAAATTTCAATTTACTGTAAGTTCATTTTGAAGTTTATACATTTTATATATAAACAGAAAATATAAAAATAAATAAAGGTTGGTAGAAAATAATTCGACGGTATGAAGTATTTTTAGTTTCCATATTTATTTATTAGCACAACGTATGTATTGTATGGACAAACAATGTACGTGAATTTCGGTTGTACATTGTACGTACATGTATGTTTGTTCTTCGAACGCCTATTTTTCTTACATGAACGTAACTACGTAAAATGGACCAAAAATGTACACTCATGAAATTTAAAACTTGGACACCACAATTTCTGTAAACAAAAGTTTGCACATTGTGAAGCGGGCTTAAGGGTATCATTTACAATTCTAACAGCAGGTAGTCTCAGCAGGGGTTATCTTATAGAAGGACTGTAGAATGAATCATTACACTAAGCACGTTTTAGAAAATAGGTAATTTACGTTGCTTACTTAATTTTTTCTTTAAAGAATATATTTGAAGGTATCGCTAATTAAACACCATAGCTCGATTAATTATCGAATCAAAATTTTGTTTAGGAAATGTTTACAAAATAAAATTAGAAATAATTTTGATTTAAAAACGTCTACAAGCAATAACTTTTAAATTAAATCAAAAACTAAACATGGTTATTTGGGTTGACTGATTATTACTTATTTTTAAATAAATCTAACCTACTAATTATTGTAAGTTATTAAAAAAAACATTAAACTCTCTATTCATAATATTTAGTCCTTACAAAATGTATATTTTATGACGTTTCATTTTTTTCTGTAGTTAATATAAAAGTGAAAATAAAAACTAAGGCAATTCTTATTGTCAACGTATATATTTAGTTTTTGACAAGAATTTATTACATAATTATAATTAAGATACCAAGTTATAGTTTAAAATTAAATGAAAACTTTTTTTTAAATAAAGGTATTACTATATAAATAAATATAAGAAATCAATAATGGGTGTGACCTCCATTATTATTGATACATTCTTGGAGGCGTCTGCTCATTGACGCTATCAAGGTATCAATATAATTAATATTAATCGTTTCCCATGCGGTATCAATGGCTGCAATTAGTGCATTACGGTTTACTGGTATAAAATTTGGCCCTTGTTGTCTTCGGATAACAGCAAGTATTCGAGCCCAAACATTTTCGATAATGTTAAAATCTGGGCTTTTGCTGGCCAGGGTAACAGCTCCAAGTTATTTTCTCGTATCCAATTGCGCACAACCCGCGAAGTATGAATAGGGGCGTTGTCCTTTAACAACAAAAATACATTATGAAAATGTTAATTCAACAGATCCCGAACTATTTTTGGAGAAAGTATAGTGAAATAAGAATACTTACTTGTTGGAAAATATAATCTTCGTCTGGATAAAACACTTCGACTGAAGGTTTCATAATAGTTTCCAAAATATCTAAATACGCAGCAGAATCAAGACGTCCATCGATAGCCCAACAAACTCCTGGACCCCGCGCGCTAACCCAACCCCACACATTCACAGAAAAATAACCACTTCGTTTTTAGGACATATGTGATTATTTTCGTAACGAGTTCCTTCCATTCTAAAAACTTTTAGTGGTCCATCGTTGCGGCTATTGAACGTTTTTTCGTCGCTAAAAATCACTCGATTCCAAAATTCTAAAGGTTCGTTCACATATCGGTTTGCAAATTCCAGACGACGTCTCATATTTTCGTCACTGAGAACTTCTTTCGCAGCAGCATTATATTTCTTTATTCCCATCTAATTCCAGAAACAATCCGCGCTTTCAAATCAGCACCGAGATGAGGTGGCATTTTCACAACACTTGAAATTTTAAACTAAAATGGAATTTACATTTCTTACTTTATTTATTGGTTCACACTACCCCTTCTCAAACAGTAGGTAATTGTTTATTTATTACATACTTCTAATGACCAATGTAACAACCCTTAGAGCAATATGACTCAAAGGAAGTAAATTAAACAAGCAAGGATATTCTATTGTTATTGAAACTTATTCATAAAGTAAAAGCCATTTCCTTATAATGCTAATGGACAGGATTTTCTTTTAAGTATTAAGATTACAATAGAGGACTTATAAACTTTCGAAAATATCTAATTATAAATATTTACACTGCAATTGCGCTTTTTCCTTAATAATTTCTTAGCAATAACATACACGTTCTTGGTTTTTAAGTTGTCATAAATTTGATATGATATAAATTTGTGTTTCTAATATTACATCACAAACTAATCTTTATTCGCCAAAAAATTGTTGCTTAAGTTGTAAAGCTTCGTACACACCTGAACAACAAACCGAGCAACAAACATAACAACGAACCGAAAGTCAAACAGAACGACAAACGATCTTTTATGATTTCCACAATCCGAACAACAAACGGAACGTTTGTGCTGTTCCCATAATTATTTTCAGTAGTTTTCAGTTCATATATATTTATTATTGAGAAGAGAAAATTGCGGAAAACAAGAAGATAGTGCCAACCAAATTTTTACGCACAAAGAAGAGTAAAAATTATAATTTACTTCCTTTTTTTTATTTTGGAAATTTCCCGCCCAAATGATGCTAATAGGGACATCATTTTTTCTTGCATTCTTAAACACTGATTAATTTAAAACATTTTTCTTCTGTCAACTCCATAATATTACCTAAAACACAACAAACCCACAAAAGGGAGGACAAAAATAAATAATTTAATTCTCCCGCATAAGTTTGTTCGCCGTTTTGTTTAGATTCGTCCAAACCTGCAAACGCATTCGCGCGCATTTTCTTTGATGTCGGAGAAAAACCGACAAGTTGCGGGAACGCCGCAAACCGTTCGTGGAACAATCAGGACTTGCGAATCTGTTCTAAAATTCGTACGTAGCACCGTCCAAATTAATGTTCCGATTGCCGTTCGGTTCGTTGTTCTGTTTGTTCCTCGGTTTGTTGTTCAGGTGTGTACGAAGCTTTACAATAAGCATATTAATATGAACTATATCTTATGAAAGGAGAGTTATGTAACTATAATTAACGACTTAACGTTACGTTAGTAGATTCCATTTACTATTTACACATATTTTCTTGGAACATTCGATAATTAACTATCGGGATATGATGACCCTATACTTCGCAGGTTGTGCGCAACTGGATACAAGCAAATAACTTGGAGCTGTTACCCTGGCCAGCAAAAAGCCCAGATTTTAACATTATCGAAAATGTTTGGGCTCGAATACTTGCTGTTATCCGAAGACAACAAGGGCCAAATTTTATACCAGTAAACCGTAATGCACTAATTGCAGCCATTGATACCGCATGGGAAACGATTAATATTAATTATATTGATACCTTGATAGCGTCAATGAGCAGAGCCATTATTGATTTCTTATATTTATTTATATAGTAATACCTTTATTTAAAAAAACGTTTTCATTTAATTTTAAACTATAACTTGGTATCTTAATTATAATTATGTAATAAATTCTTGTCAAAAAACTAAATATATACGTTGACAATAAGAATTGCCTTAGTTTTTATTTTCACTTTTATATTAACTACAGAAAAAATGAAACGTCATAAAATATACATTTTGTAAGGACTAAATATTATGAATAGAGAGTTTAATGATTTTTTTAATAACTTACAATAATTAGTAGGTTAGATTTATTTAAAAATAAGTAATAATCAGTCAACCCAAATAACCATGTTTAGTTTTTGATTTAATTTAAAAGTTATTGCTTGTAGACGTTTTTTAAATCAAAATTATTTCTAATTTTATTTTGTAAACATTTCCTAAACAAAATTTTGATTCGATAATTAATCGAGCTATGGTGTTTAATTAGCGATACCTTCAAATATATTCTTTAAAGAAAAAATTAAGTAAGCAACGTAAATTACCTATTTTCTAAAACGTGCTTAGTGTAATGATTCATTCTACAGTCCTTCTATAAGATAACCCCTGCTGAGACTACCTGCTGTTAGAATTGTAAATGATACCCTTAAGCCCGGTTCACAATGTGCAAACTTTTGTTTAGAGAAATTGTGGTGTCCAAGTTTTAAATTTCATGAGTGTTACATCCAGTGTACAAAGTAAGTTATATGGGTATCTGATGATTTGCGTATTATATCAAAAATGGCGATTATGTCCCAATCTTAAAAAGTCAGAGGTTTCTTATTTTTATTTAAGTAATAGAGAAAAAAATAGAAAACTTAATGTTATCTTTAATAATATAACGTTAAACCATTGATTATAAAGTTACTGTTAAACTATAATTTTAACCCAGTTTATCTGGGAGTAACTTTAGATACGTTTTTAATTTGCAAAGATCATTTAGAAAAGTCAAAAAAAAATGAAAACAAGAAATAATGCCATTCAAAAATTAGCTGGAACAACTTGGGGAGTAGATGCAAAGATACTTCGTACAGCTGCATTGGCGTTAGTTTATTCTACAGCAGAATATTGTGCTCCTGTCTGGTTGAATAGTTATTATTAAAAAATAGATACATGGTTGAATTGCACTATGCGCATAATTAGTGGAACCATTAAATCTACTCCTCTTGATTGGCTTTGTGCTGTTCTTTGTAATATTACTCCATCGAACATTAGACGAAAAGCTGCGTTAAAACGAGAATGGGATAAATGCCCACTTAACAAAAAACTTACCAGTTTGGAACGGTATTGAGAACCCTCCAGCTAGCTAAAAGACTTAAATCTTGAAGTCCTGTATGGTTGCAAGACTACTTAAGTACGCTTTTTTTGTAGTTGAAGAGTGGACACGATTATGACCTGGAGTTGATATTTTCAATAAACATTCAATTGATAATCCAACAACCTACGAGCTTTGATCAAAAAAAAAATTTGGTCAAAAGTAAATCGCATAAGAACAGGCCATTCAAAATGCAATTCTATGTTGTTTAAATGCAGGGCGATTTCCAATCCAAATTGTGACTATGGAAACGAACCAGAGACAGTTCCACATATTGTGTCAATTAACAAAGTTTAAAGGAGGATTTGTAAACATTCATAATTTACCGAACGAAACTGTGTTATGGCTTACTAATCTGAAGGACATCTGAAGTTAAGCAATATATATCTCGTCATGCAATGGCTATGTTGTTATATTATATGTTCTTATTTACCTTCTATAATGTTTACACACTTAATGAATATTATAACATATAAATAGTAAAGTGGGTAAGGATTGGCATGTTAGGTTTTAGTGGTTTTCCTAAACCTTGAAGCAAATGTTTTGCAAGACGAACCAGTCCACAATTGCATACGTCACCACACTATGCAGGTTTACACTGATCTTCTGGGCACCATACATAACACTTACACCACAATACAATATTAATCTACCATACGACTAAATAAATAAATAAATGATTGGGAGACAAATGGTTGCTATTCCAAGTGCAGGTTTTACCGGAACGTCAACATTGCGTTTAAATCAGTTTCAACGGCTCCAACAAAATGTCCAACACTTCTGGACCAGATAGCATCGTGAATATGTCAGTGAATTGCAAAGACGAACGAAATGCTTCAACGATCGTGGTTCGTCAAAAACAAGAACATTAGTTCTTAATTATAGTTTAAGTATTTGTTCTCAAAAAATTGTAAGTATTAAAAATTCCTTTTCAAGGAGGGCAGTATGTTTAAACTTAAACACTAATTTTTAATACATGTGTCGCCATCTGTTCATTTATACTTAATGTACTGCGTTATCTACCTCTACCTTTGTAAAAGAGTAACTTTCAGATAAAAAAATTACTCATTAATACACGAATGCAAATGAACGTATGCTTTTTTATTTTTATGATGCAAATCAAATGTTAAAATTAAATTAAAAATTCAAACACAGTTACCAACACTCTCTTATGCAATTTAGTATAACCCTATACTCAATGGTATAATCAAAGACCTATTATATGGTCTTTGGTATATAATCATCCGGGTTTCGCCTTTGGTCAAAACTTGGGTTCGACGTTTCGCTGAAGGTCCGAGAGATGGGTATATTGGTGCTGAAAATAAAACTAGGTTAACGGACCTTTCGGCTTGATAGATTATGTCCAAAATCTAATCACATCTGCACTGTTATACAGGGTGTCACAATATATGTATTGCAGCCTGAGAGGGCAATAAATTAAACAACTTTTTTTAGTAAAATGTTAGAGAAATAGTTACGTCAAGATGGCGCCCCAAAGTCAAAAATGAAAAATTTTTAATGGCTTTTTTGACAGTCTTAAAACAATTGAAAAATAATCAATAGTATCTTATAGTATGTTTTTCACTATGTCCAATTCAAATTTTACAAAAATTTTGATCTAGAAAAATTCAAAATGGCGGATTCAATTTTCAAGTACTTGATGTAATAATTTGATTTAAACGAAAAATTGATTTTATCGGTTTCTAAATAAACAAAAAAAAATGGTGCAGTTGATTTTTGAAAATTTAAAAAAAAATGGCCACGGTCGATTCTTGTCGAAATACAAAATGTCAACCAATTTTGATGAAAATTTACAAAAGTGTACTTTAAAATATTATTAAATGTAACTGTCGAACAGATTTTTAATAACTTTAAAAATAAAAATTTTGTACGACTTTAAAGTTAAAAAATTTAAAAATTAATGGCGTTCAAATATTATGAAATTTTGCAAAATGGTCTCTAAACTCCCTAAAACCAAATGAAATGTCAAAATTAAAATTTATTTAATTTATAAGCTAAAACTTTAGCATGACTAATTTAATACCTAAATAAACAACTTAAAATAATAGGAATTGCGAAGGCAATCACTATGTAATTGTAATTTTCACAAATAGTTTTTAATTGCGTAAATATTAATTTTACCCGTGTTAAAAATATTTAGTTTTAGGTTTAAAAAAAATGCCACATTTCACAATTCAATTCGACTTGGAGACTATTCGTGCAAATTTTCATTGTAGTCGAATAACATTATTTCAATTTCTTAATTCAACCATAAATAGTATAAAAATTGTGGGAATTGGTTAACTTTTACTGCAGATAAAATCCATTTTCATTAGAGATAGAGTTTAGAAATAAAACACTTATGATGAACTTCAATTTTCAGCTACGTTTCGGGAAAGTTTTTATTTCAGTTTACTTCATCAGACTTTTATTGAGTTATAATAAGAATTACGAAATGCGCTAATAACAAAAGATGAAGAAAGGTAATTCTAGACTGCACAAAATTAATAACATTAAGTAATTGTATAAGTTATAAATTAAAAATAAATATTATACTAAATAACGATATTTACACTAACGAAGGTATTTAAAAATTATTGTTCTTTCAATCTAATGAAACTAGAAATATTTCCGAAGTTTTCTTTTAACATTTTATCACGGTTAAAATATTTCCTACCTTTAAACAACCAAAAATGCAAATTATGATCATATCTGAGTCGCCTTTGTCGCCTGTTATTTATTTAAAAAACAATTGCGGTAACTAACATTAAGCATTGTTTTTTGCACTTGCGTTACATTGTGTCGATTTTTATGATTATTTAGTTGTTTGTTTATAGTTTTCATTAGTTTTGTTTTTGTTAGTTGTGTTGGATTTGTGGTTTGTTCTAAGTTTTTATTAGTTAATTCATTTCATTTAAATAATTATAAGTTAGATATTTCATTAATCTTATTTATTAAATTAATTATAAAAATGAATTATTCTAACGAGGAGATGGCAGAAATGATTGTTATTTATGGAGAAGCAAAACGTAACGGAAGAGAAGCTCAAAGAATCTATCGACAACGTTTTCCCAACAGAAATGCACCGAGTCATTCAATTTTTAATAGATTGTATGATAGACTTCGAACTACAGGAAGATTCCGGCGAGGTACGTTCCGTTTAACTAATCATAATTTGTTTCAAAAAGCATTTTTTAGGATTTGCTGGTGGGCCACGAGTAGCTAGGACTGCTAACTTTGAAGTAGAAGTATTGTTAAAGATAATCCGAGCACAAGCACGAGAGCAATAGCGAATAATTTAAACTCAAATCACAGCACTGTGTGGAGAGTCTTGCATGAACAACTTTTGTATCCCTATCGTCTTCATTCCGTGCAAGTATTATACCCAGGTGATGAAGATGCTCGAATAACATTTTCTCGTTGGATTCTTCGGCGCTTGCGTGACGATAGACACTTTCCTCAACATATTTTACTTACGGATGAAACTTCTTTTTCAAGAGATGGAGTAGTTAATATGCATAACCTCCACAAATGGGATGAAGAAAATCCTCATACTTTTATTCAAAGGAACCACCAGCGACAATTTCAAATATAAGTGTGGGCAGGTATTATTGGCAATCATTCAGTTGGACCTTATGTTTTACCAAACCGGCTTACTGGGAACGTATACCTAATTTTCCTTCAAGAGGTGTTACCAGAACTGTTAGAGGAAATTCCTTTGCGGTCACGTCAACGCATGTGGTTCCAGCATGACGGTGCTCCGTGTCATAACTTTGTGTCAGTTAGAAATCATCTAAATAAAGTTTATGAGCCACGATGGATAGGGAGAGGAGATCCTGTCGGGTGGCCTGTAAGATCTCCAGATCTTACGCCACTCGATTGCTTTCTTTGGGAGATTTTAAAAAAAAATTGTTTACGACTGTACCCCAATTGAATCCGAAGAAGAGCTAGTAGCGAGGATGGTTTTAGAATGTGATCAAGTACGCGAACAACCTGGAGTAATACAACAAGCCATCATAACAATTTCAAAAAGATGTAGACGTTGCCTAAGAAATAGAGGAAGGCATTTTGAATGATAAAAAAATGACTATAATATGATAACCAGTTAATGAAAGTCTGAAAAATTGAATTAATATAATATAGTATACATATATTATCTACAGTAGTAAAAGATTAACAATAGGACAAAACAAAGGAAACAAAGGTGTGGCTGCAATTTTCACTTATGACTGCTTAAGTAGTGGTTTAGCTTTACAAAATAAATTCATTTTTAATCGTCAGCACACGGTACAGGGTAATAGTGATTTTTTGTAACATTACATTAGACTTTACTTCAGAAAATTTATATTATTATTATTATTTATATTAATTTTTTAATTTTTCCGACTTCATTTTCGTAAAATTGTTAGACCGGAATTACAAAGAAGTAATTGTAATTTGTATCAGGTTGTTTAATAGTCAGGTATTATTTTAACCATTATAAAAATTAAAAGTAATGGGTTTCAACTTAAAGTCGTATGCCCATCGTGAATTTGTTTATTGAAAAATATACTTAACAACTAAAAAAAGTCATTTTGTTTGTGACTAGTTTCGGCCGATTCTAGGCCATTATCAAACAATTTTTAACTAAAATCTAATACACATGATGGTAAAACATAGTAAACTGGTAATTTTTTTTACATAATTAAATTCGTGGGTTGGAGCCTACATTTGAGCCTACATTCTTGAAAGACTTTAAGTTGAAAACCATTATTTTTAATTAATATGACACATCCGATCATTATAAAAATGTTAAATTTTAGTTTACAAAAGAAATCAACTTCGAAATTCATTGTATTTCATTGTTTTCAAACGACAATAGTTTTTAAATACGTTCGTTATTAGTGTAAATCTTATTATTTACTACAATATTTATTTTTAATTTATAAATTAGTCAAATGATGTTATTAATTTTTTAATCTAGTAATAACTATTATGTTGTCTTTTGTTATTATCACATTTTTTATAATTGTGATCGTGTAACTATGACTAAGTAACGTGTTTTATACTATTAACTGAGAAGATTTATAACTTGATAAAAGTCTGATGAAGTAAACTGAAATAAAAACTTTCTGAAAACCTAGGTAAAAATTCAAGTCTCTCATAATTGTTTTATTTCTGAACCCCTCTAATGAAAAAGGATTTAATCTACAATAAATTAATTCATGCCTACATTTTTGTTTTTAAATTAAGCAACTTTGTCGACAGGTATGTAAAAGCAGTTACATAAGTTGATCCTTCGATAAAAATCTCGAATCGCCGCTGTAAATTGCAAGAGGTTATACAATAGCAAACAAACAATGAGAATCACTTGACAGCTGTTTCGTCCTTTTGGGACTCTTCAGGAGTGAGAGAACTCGAGTGTAAGTTCACTATTGTACAAATGCGTGCTGTCAACTATATTCCCTACTGGAGGGTTCATCATATTCAAACTGTAAGTTTTCCGACATCTAGTGTCGATTCGTGTTTGCGATCACGTACGCAATGGTTCGCATTAAGGAACTTTGTCGACAGGTATGTAAAAGCAGTTACATAAGTTGATCCTTCGATAATTATAGCCAACATAAGCGTTGGCAAAAATAAAAACAAAAATCTCGAATCTGTCGAGTGATTCTCAGTGTTTGTTTGCTATTGTACAACCTCTTGCGAATTTACAGCGGCGAGTTTTTAAAGTTATCAAAAATAGGTTTGACAGTCACACGGTTTGAGTACATACGCACGTTTACAAATTTTTGTTAAAATTGGTTGACATATTGAAAAATTGAAAAAATGGATGTTATTCGAATACAATGAAAATTTTTACGAATAGTTTCTAAATATAATTGAATTGCGAAATGTGGAGTGTTTTTGGTATATTAAAATTAATTATTTGCGTAATAAGGAACCATTTGTAAAAATTATAATTATATCTTGGTCCCCTTTGTAATTCCTATTATTTTAGGTTGTTTATTTAAGTATTAAATTAGATGCTAAAGTTTTAGCTTATAAATTAAATAAATTTTAATTTTGATATTTCATTTGATTTTAGGGGAGTTTAGAGACCATTTTTGCAAAATTTCATAATATTTGAACGCCATTTAATTTTAAAATTTTTTTAACTTTAAAGTCGTACAAAATTTTTATTTTTAAAGTTATTAAAAAATCTGTTCTACACTTACATTTAATAATATTTTAAAGTACACTTTTGTAAATTTTCATCAAAATTGGTTGACATTTTTTATTTCGACAAGAATCGACCGTGGCCATTTTTTTTTAAATTTTCAAAAATCAACTGCACCATCTTTTTTTATTTATTTAGAAACCGATAAAATCAAATTATTACATCAAGTACTTGAAAATTGAATCCGCCATTTTGAATTTTTCTAGATCAAAATTTTTGTCAAATTTGAATTGGACATAGTCAAAAACATACTATAAGATAGTATTGATTATTTTTCAATTGTTTTAGGACTGTCAAAAAAGCCACTAAAAGTTTTTCATTTTTTGACTTTGGGGCGCCATCTTGGCGTAACTATTTGTCTAACATAAAAATTTTACTAAAAAAAATGTTTATTTTATTGCCCACTATAACTCCTCTCAGGCTATAATACATATATTGTGACACCCTGTATAAGCATTTTTCATACTATTTCCTTAAATTCTATATAAAAACTAACCTTACCTTCCTCCTATCAAACTTAAATTTATTCATAAGGCATTTCAATGCGCTGTCAGATAGCTGTCAAAGACCTTTAAAAATGGCTACTGTAGGGCAAACTTACGTAGAGTTAGATGGATTTTATCATTGAGTTATAGGATTTTAATATTTATTATTATTAATTAATTTATTTTATTGCCCTCTATAACCCCTCTTAGGCTGTAATACATATATTGTGACACCCTGTATATAGAACTCATATGCAAAGTTCCTCCCTCAACTTTTTTTCTATACTAATTAATATTGGTGGAAATACTGTTACAATTAGTGTCACGTGATTGTTATATCTCAGTAATTACGTATCGTATCAAAAAATAGTTTAAACAAAAGTTGTGTATAATTCAATTACAAACAACTTTAATATAATACAAAATGTGTAAAACGAATATTTTTCTAAATATTCTAAAAATTTAAATTTCTGTGTAGGTTAACGTCTCTTTTGGCTAGATAGATTATGCCCAAAATCTAATCAGATCTGCGAAATTATAAATAAGGTCCATGTACAAATTAAGTGTACAAAAATACAAGATGTGGAGTAAAAACGTCTACGTCAGGAAAAATTATAGAAAAAACAAAGGGATAAAGTGGAAAGATTTCAAAATATTAAAACAAGTTACAACCCGTTTCAGCGTCTGCAACTTTTAGAAAGATTGGAAATTGTTAAAATAAATTGAATTTATTATCGAAGAATTTAACTTATAATTAACCACTTAAAATAAAATATCAAAGAATGAACAATACTTGCAATAATATGTTGATACAACTTTTTCAAAGATTCAGTTTGCACCCATAACACATGCGAACCATTAAAATGAATTAAAATCTCGATTGCCTTAAAAGTTTTCATAAAAAAAAATTATTTGTATTTATAAAATCCCTCTCCAGATTTTCTTCCGAGCTTTCCTTCTTTGACAAGTTTTCGTAAATTTTCGGATGGTTCAAATTGAGGAACACCTGGAAAGCGTTTATGCCAACCGTCTATGATTGCAAGAGAAGTATCGTGTCCTACATAATCAGCTAATTCGATGGGACCCATAGGATATCCAGCACCCAATTTCATAGCTACATCAATATCTTCAGCAGAAGCATCCCCTATAAATGAATTAGTGCAAATTTATAAACCATACGAATTTAAAAAAACACTTACCTCTCTCCAGCAATTTCATAGCTTCGTTAAGGTAAGGCACAAGTAAACGATTAACAACAAATCCAGGAGTGTCCTTGCAAATGATGGAGACTTTTCCCATTGCTTTGCTACATGCTAATAGTTTGTTCATAGTTTCGTCCGAAGTTTTAGGTGTTTTTATTACCTCAACAAGTTTCATTAGAGGTACTGGATTAAAGAAATGCATACCGCCAAAACGATCATTACGGTTAGTCACAGAACCAATTTCAGCTATGCTGAATGAGCTCGTGTTGGAAACAAAAATTGTTTTTGCTGGTGCAGCTTCATCTAAACTCTTAAACAATTTATGTTTGATATCCATATTTTCAGCGACAGCTTCTATAACTAAATCGGCATCCTTCACAGATGCTATGGTATCTGTGGTAGTTTTAAGGCGACTTTTAGTTTCTTGCACAAACTTTTCAGCATCTTCAGGTTTGTCTTTGTAAAGTTTTTTGGCGACACGACTCAAACTCGAATTAATACTACCCTCAGTCTTTTTTAAAATGTCTGGATTGAGATCGACAAGAACCACATTGTGACCGGTTTGGGCAGCGACCTGAATGATTGAAGGTGAGGGTGTGTGTTTTACAATTACAGCAACTTACCTGCGCTACACCTGAGCCCATTAAACCTCCCCCTATTACCGTAATGTTTTTGATCAAATTCAACGTTGAAGTTGTTGAAAATGAACGTTTAAGTAAAGAAAAAGACGCAGACATTATGAAAACGGCTACAATTAGATGTATACTATGCTAATACAAAGAATAAAATGCGAACCGGCTGTTTCTGATTTATTTAAATAGTCTTTGGGTACAAAGTCTAAAGTACAAGTTTGTATGTAAATGGAACAGGTGCAGCTGATATAAAATAATAATGGTCTAATGTTTATGATAATTTAACGTGCTTGGGTTTAATTAAGTTTTTGATAAATAAAATTAGATAGAAAATATAAAATCTAACCTCTAATCTACGGTAGGAATTTTAACTGTGACCATCAAAAGTTTACCTTATAAATTTGTATCCAAGTTTGATACCGCAGTTGGTCTTTTTTATAATAAAATAAGAGTTAATGTAGACCAAAGAGTAGGAATTTATTGTTAACAGTATAAATAGCAACAAATAAGACTCTTATTAATTTTTATTACTAAATCTCCCTATCTCAAAAAAATTATCATTCATTATATTTTACTTCGATCCTCATTGTTTTGGTGTGATAAGAAATATACAAATAGTATTGATTAAAAGTTGTAACATGTGAAGCTTATTGTTTTATATAGTGACGTAAATACGACATTGTTGTGTCTTTTATTAATTAATGTGGTCGAGACCGCGCAATTTACAATAATAATTAAAATATTGAAAAAGTAACTTTATTCGCATTAATAAATTCATCAAAAGTACCGTTCTTAACAGAAGTTTACATTGAAAGAGTAATCGAATATTTATTATCATAACCGTTTCGTTTGAGCGTGTCTGATTAGCGACGACACAAGGTCGTCCTCTATCCCCAATGCATACATTCACAATGTTACACAAATGTAAAAATAACATAACATTCTCCGGCCTCATTGAAAATACAAAGAAAAAAATTGAAAAACAATATTACAAATAACACTGGTCTGCAACAAAATCCTTCTTAAAAAATTATTTTAAATAATGTGATGCTCTGAATCTGTTCCCTTTGGCCAATTTTTTCCATCACGTCTAGATTTTTTTTCCAAAATACCTATCATAAATATAGGTTTTTTAAATTCGTTTTATGCGTTAACATTATAAACAATGTATATACATACGAAATAGGTTTTTGCTAGTCGTAAGAGAAAGAAAAAAAGTGCCGAAAATGATTTCTATGGTAGATAAATATAAATTAAAAATTTAAAAATGTTTTAAAATAAATTCTATTCAATTTTAGGTTATAAAATACCGCGCACTTGTAAGAAATCTACAGACTACATTTGTGGTGAGTTCACTCTAAAAACACAACAGAATGCAATAACAGATCTTGTCAAAAAAGCTTAACAGCTTTATTTTGCAATCTCTATCGATGAGAGGGATAAAGGTTGGATCACAACAATTTGCTGTAACAGTTGTTCAAGAACGTTGAGAGGTTGGCTTGAAGGAAGTCACAAATCTATGCCGTTTACGATGCCAATGCTTTGGAGCGAATCTCAAAATCATAAAAATGACTATTACTCCTGCATGACATCAACACGAGAATTCTCAAAAAAAAAATAAAAACAAGATTGTATATCCAAGCATCGCATCTGCAAAGAGACCACTTCCAAGTGTTCAAGGCAGTTTACCTCGAGTACTTCCAAAAAATAGCGAGAAAATAGAAAATAAAAATAATTCTGGTCTACAGCCTCAATCGAGTTTTATTTCTTCCTGTACATCTTCATCATCATACGGTTTATCTGGACTTTCAACCCCATCAAAAGAACCTTATTTTCTTAAACAACCTGATTTAAATGAACTCGTTAGAGACTTGAGGCTATCAAAATCTAAGGCTCAATTACTCGGATCAAGATTGAAACAGTGGAATTTGTTGGATAAAAGTAAGTAAGACAAGAAGATTTTACGAGTTACTTTTTCAAAGAAAATGATTTAGTATATTGTAATGATGCTGCAGGGCTTCTTGAAGAACTTTTTATTGATGCGTTTGAAAGCCGTTTTACTTCACAATGGAAATAAATACTCATCAGTGCCTCTAGCATATGCAACAAACATAAAAGAAAATTATGCAAATATGGAGGTATTACATGAAAAAATAAAATATTCTCAATACCTATGGAATATTTGTGCTGACTTAAAAGTTGTCGCTATACTTATTGGATTGCAAGGAGGATACACCAAGTTTTGCTGTTTTTTATGTGAGAGGGACAGTTGCGCAAGAGACAAACATTACAAAAAAAAAGCTTGACACCTGGACTTAAAAATGTATCTCGAAAACTCTAGTACCTACCAAGTGACAAAATTTTTTTGCCACTACTTCATATGAAGTTGGGACTCATGAGAAACTTAGTGAAAGCTATGAACAAGAATGATGCAGGCAAATACGAGAGCTTATGAGGAATGAAGTTTTCAATTTGAAGTTGAGCAAAGCTTAAAAAAACAGCTTGGGTCGCTTTTGTAAAAGTGTGTCATAATTTTCTAGGTAATACAAAAGTTGACAACTACCGACAAATCATTCGAGAGCTTGTTTCTGCTTATAAAGCTTTAGGATGCAATATGTCACTCAAAATTCATTTTTTGGACTCGCATTTAGATTTCTTTCTCGGTGCCGTATCACATGAGCATGGTGAAAGGTTTCATCAGGATATTATGCATATTGAAAGACGCTACAATGGAAAATGGTTAGCAGCAATGCTTGCTGATTTTTGTTGGTCGATTCGCCGAGAAACTTCGATGGAAACGATGAAAAGAAAAAAAACTACAAAATAACTTTATATTAGCATAATGAGATAAATATACTGATATTTGTATGACTTGTAACTGTAAAATTAGCAATTTTCGTTGTAAAACTTTTTCATTTTTTGTAATTGCTGTTACTAAAATAATATCATTTTTAATTAAATGGACATTGTATTTAAAATCAAAGTGTTGTCTTTATTTGTATGTTACATTCCGTGTTTAAGAGCGCCAAATATGATGTAATCATGCATGAAAACAATGAGGAAAAAAAAATTTCTGCAGACCAGTGTAATCTAATACCAAACTTATAATAATTTAAATGGTGTGGTGACCGACGTTGACGTTCTGATCTACGTGGAGTTTGGTCTGGTTGATGATCCTCTTTAACTGGTTGCGACTGGGCTGTCGTAGCGGGAATACTTGGAACAGAGACTACAGATGTCTGGCTACGATTTTGCGTTAAGGTTTCCTCTGGAGACTGACGTATTTTCTGAATTTATTTGCATGTTAGGTTTGTTAGGTTTTGGGTTTGCTATATAAGCAGAAACAATTGAATTATTATTAAACCAGATCATTTTTTGTTACTTTTGGGATTCTTCGTTATTCCCAACTTCAGTACAACGTAGCTGATTAATATGTCTCAGGCAAGTATATCCCTTGTCGAATCGAACATGGTAATGGATTCCGTGTAATTCCGTGATAGCACGCGTTCTCCAATTCTTAATGTGCGAATATGTTTCTTTTTAGAGTTGGATATCGGAGTGTTTCTCTTATGAATTATTGGTTTAAGTGCGTCTAATTTTATTCGTATTTATCTATTTAGGTACATTTCTGCAAGCGTTTGTCCTCAAGCAAGTGGTGTGGCACGAAATCGAAATAAATTTTCCTTCACTTTTTCACGTAGTGGTAACGAATCTGTATGCATGGCTTTTAGCTTATTCTAGAGAATTTGCACATATCTCTCAGCTAACCCGTGGATAATTTGGAGCAATAATTTTTTAAAGTATACCAATATACAGGGTGTAAATTTAGTGCGATATCGAACGATATCTCGTTTCAATGTCAGAAAAAAAGTTAAATGCAAGGTTGTTTGATGTTTTGAAGTGTATAACCCAAAGTTAGTTTAGTATATACAGGGTACTCCATAAGTGCGATACCAGACAAAATTTTGTTATCATTGGAACACCCTGTATATTTTTAGATCTTTAAATTCCTTGTACAATTCTGAATTAAATAGGTGTATCATGTCTTATACCTAAACTCAATAGTTTTTGAAGTATTGATTTATTTCGAAAAATAGATGACCTAACATTTTAATTTAGTACACCACCAATTGTAATGATAGAAGGTTGATTTTTGGCTTACACAAGAACGAATGAACATCCTTTAAGGCCTCGTTTAAAGTAATCCCAATTTTTATATAGAGTCTTCGTTATTCACATTTAAATTTGCGTAATTTTAAACATCCACAACAATCTTATTTCCAACGGAACTACTATTAACTATTTATGTCATTCGATGGCAAATATTATTTTCTACTAGTTTGCCATAGCATTCCCTACTCCTAAAATGATTATTGATAGAGATATTAAATAAAATGTAAACATAATGCTGTTTTCAACATTTAATTCCGATAAATTTCACTAGGTTAACCATAGAACCGTCAACAAGGTCGGATGTTCACGCAATTCATTTACAAAGGCTTTGTTTGTAACGTTATTCCATTGTTATCGTTGTCTTTGTAGCCCCATAATGTGTTGTGTTGTGACAATTAAAGTCACCAACATATACACATGGATGAGAAAAAACGACATTAAAAGTTTCTGGCCAAGGTATTGGAGGAGGTTTGTAAATATTTTTTACTACCTTTAAATCTCCTACTTTAGTAGTTATAACAAAAATTCCAGAAATTATATTTTTTTGTATATTTTTGTATTGAATATTTTCTCTGACGTATGTTGATGCTATTCTATGAATGGGGCTCTCTATAAAGTCTACTAATTGAAAACCTTTTACTATACCTTTATTGAATATACTTGACCCATCTCCACAGTGTGTTTCCTGTAAAAGTAAAATATCGACCCTATTCCTGAAACAAAGATTAGACAAGAAATCTGATTTGTCCTTACTTAACCCCTCAACATTAATTTGTAGAATATTTGTTGTGTGCCTTATAATAGTGTGTGATTGTGTTTTGTAAAATTGTGTTGAACATTTTTTCCTAATTATATCGGGAGGGTCTTGATGACCAGGTGATTCTCAGGAACAACATATTTATCTTGTTGACCATGGAGTACTGTAAGGTACTGATTACCTTCCATATTTTATATTTTTATTAAAAACGCCTAAAAACACACACGAAAAGCTCTAACAAAAATTGACGTACGTTTTGACGTAGCTATTGGATAAAAGTGATTACAATACCGGGGCAAGGCAAATTTTATTTTAAAATGCAAAAAAATCATGTCACAGTAGGTTATCATTATGGTTAAAATGTAGGAATCTACGTATTTCTTCATACCTGTCTCGACTCATAGCATCTGCTGTTTGGGAAATTCTAACTTTTCTATTCCAAATCTAACTGAAGATTTAACAGGATTTAACTATAAACAATAAAGAAGAGATTTTTTGTGTAGTTTAACCAGAACTTTTTTAATTATTTGAAGTGCAGGAACAAGGCCTCTACGGTAAAAAGAATAGTTAATCTGAGTGTCATCGGTGTACATATTGTCATTGCATTCCTCAAGGGTATTTTTCATAAAAGGCGTGTAAATTAAGAACAACAAGGGACCAAGGATGGACCTCTCAGCAGACGATATAATCAAAGTAGTAGATGATAGATCATTAATCATTAATTACTTGAGATCGGTTACATATTACACATTCTATACAAAACAGAAAATTTCAGTACATTTTTCTTCGGTAAGGTAAGGTAAAACGTAAAAGAATTCCGTTACGCATGGCGTGGTATATGAAATGCAATTCTAATAAGCAGTTGAGGACAATTTATGTCATAATTATTTTACATAACAAAAAAACAACAGCTGCCGTTAGAAAATGCAATAGGAGGATAATAACCTTCAACTTCAAAGAATATAAATCGCCGTTGAATTCTTCCATTGCTGTCAGTGTCAATATGAACCTGATAATAATCGACGCGCATTCAATTTTAAATCTAAAAAAATTATAAACCTATTAAAAATCCAGAAGTTTATTGTCAACTTAATGAAGTAATATGATCACAAATATACAATTTTTTTATCATATACAACAACTAATTTATCATATTCAACAACTAATGATCGTATGCACCAACAATTAATACAATTGTTCAAACAATATAGCAACGATTGTTTTTAAGCTTGCTTAAGTTTAAGTTGTGTTGGTGCATATGGCCATAAGTCAAAGAAATTATTTGAGAAGAAGAAAAGTGATGGTGTAATCGAAAATCACAGAAGTTATCTTTCAGGAAAAAGACATGACATTACATTCAGCAACGATTAAAAGTAATTTATTTAAAACGTTAAGGGCCGAAAGGTTTTGTTGAAGTTTCGATAAATTTAAATATTTTAAAATCGTTTGCATAAAGTAAACAGTCTAGACTCAGATAGTCTACTATACAACTAAAATCAATATATTAAAAAACATAGAGCCAAGCACTAAATCCTCAGACACTCCTAAAGTTAATGAGATTTCAGAGACTTATCGCCACAACGTTGTATGAACTAAGAACGCCTAAGTAAATAACTTTCAAATAATTGAAGCGAATTGCTAGAGAATCCAAGATTCTGCAGATAAAAACAATGGTCATTTTTTCTTCATTATTATGATATATCGTGTGTCTCTGGCAAGACGCAACATAGGATTTTTACTATAGAAAATATATTGTATACCCTACACGATACGGCATTTTGTTGAATTTAGAAAGAGAGCAAGTGTAGAATGTGTAATCTTCCTTCAAATGTAAATATTATTCTTTAAGTTTGTAAAAAAATCAGTATTTAGGATTTTGTGATTTTACGAAAATTCTAATCAATGTTCAGTTGCTTTCATATTTTAATATATCTGTAACGATAATTTTGTTTGTTAGTTCGTGTTGTTATAACATTTTTAAGCGCACTGCTTTTTCGGAAATTTTTAAATTGTTGTAGCGGTCACTAGAGGTAGTGACGCTGCATTTTCGTGCAATTTTGGCCGTTATCAAAAATTGAATTTTAGTCCGCTTTCAAAAACGTTTTCGTTTTCCGTTCTTGTTCGACACGCCATACGAGTAACATAGCACGACAAAATTTCTAAAGGTACTTCATTTATGCCAGCATATATTATTTTGCGTTGCGGTGTGAACAAAAATATGTTTTAATATCGTTTTGGCTTATTTAGTGCTTTTAATGCAAAGAAATCGTAAGTAATAGAAATTTGCGTTTTAAACGCACATTTACGTTATCTTAATTTGTAGCCTCGTTGAATTGACGTAGAAAATCTGACAGACGAGGGATTTAATTGCTTATTGCTGAAATTGGATTTCGATCCTCCATTTTGTTTCCTCCCTTTTGGGTCCCTTTCTGGAAGCAAGGCTATTTCTGGGCGTTCATCTGTAGTCACATTTTATCTACCGCTGCCGACTACAGAAGCAGATGGAGACCGAGTATCCGTGCTACTGGATATCAGATAAGTGTTCTCGACTTTTGTACTATTATTTTCGCGTCCTATTTGCTACTTCTTAAAATAACCAAACAAGAGAACCTGATAATTGATGCTAAATTTGGTACATCTGTTTTCGATAAGCGAACGCGTTATTGACCAATTCAATTTATCGAAGACGCGTGGAACGAGTGTTTGTGTGCTTTCGATATTACGGTTATCGGTTTGCGTACGAACCTGCGCTTCTCTTACGACTATAAAATTAATTTAATCGTCCACCTAAGTTTTAGCTTATATCTAATTACTTGTATATGCGTCGTTTATTTTTTTCCGTATGCTCCTGTGTTTTATGTTATTTAAAGGAAAAAAAAACCGAACTGCGCTAACTCGTACTACGATTTGTGCATGGAATTTTATCACGGTGTACGGCCAAGTAGATTTCACTTTTTGTACTTGAATTTATATATTGAATGTAACAAGTTAATATACGAGTAGGAATTGTACTTTGATTTCTGCGTTTCATTCCGATTTTTAGCTAGAAATTTTACTAAAAAGTGTGGCGCTCCCTAATTTCGGATATTTGCGCTCCCATTCCCTTTTTTTTTGTGTACCACCCACGAAACCGGAAGAGCTAAAGTCGGGCTGACTAACTTTTGGTTGAGGAGCGGTATTCGAATTAGATAATTAATTTTTTTTTGTTATCGAAAGATTGGCTAAATTTTCTTTAAGATTTTATCGGAACTTGTTAAGCAGTACCCGTAGTGTACGATTTCTCAGTTATAATTATTTATTCTTTTCTTTTGGGTTATACGGGGAAAAATTTGCGTAACATATCTATTGAAGCAAGCATAATGAAATACTTTTGCATAAAACCTGTTCGTATTGAATTTGAGGTTAAACGAGTCGTTTATTTTCTTGTATTGTAGACCTGTGTGTAAACTATTAGACATCTTGCAAGAATATGCAGGCATTCTAAAACTAAAAGTATATTTTAAGTCAATACAGTTGTTATTATAGATAAAACAGATATTTCGATTAGTATGGATGGAGTAGTTTTCTCTACCACAGGTCTCTACCGATAAACAGAAGTTGGTGTTCTAAGAACTTTATTCGGAATCAGCGAAGTAATTATATGTGTTATACATTTTTAGCTTCTTGATCGTAAACAATTTGAAACTCATGGGATTAATGAAGATATTTAGAAAATGCCCGATTAAGGGTTTAATGTTATGAATAATGAGAGCGTAAAGGTTTGTGTTTTAAATTATTTAATTTGTTATTTCTCTTTTGACTTTTTATTTCAGGTTTTACTAGAATCTAGGAGTCAACAAACAAGATAAGATTATTATTTTAAAACCATCCAAGAACAATTGTAAGAAATGTTGTAATTTCAAATACTGTTTTTTATTAAAAGTGATTATCGTTTTAAGTTTTAATTACATCGGATTAAAAATTATTTTCTATACATGTGTTAGTAGTCCTGAAAAAGACCGATTTGTTTGTGGATATACAAAAGCGAAAGCTAATCGGTATAACATGCAAAGTGCTTAGTTTATAACAACTGGTTAAAATGCTGTCTATTTACTGTTAAACAGTGCCCCAAATAGAAGTTTCGTTGCACATTTGCAATCATATTTGCTGATATATTGAAGCAAACTTCCACAATTTTATCTTTTAAAGACTAAACTGTGTGGTGGGTTCTGTCGGTATAAACCTTCGAAGAAATGTAAGGCGATAAAAAGAAGTCGTTGGGAGACAAACCTGGTGATTTTGGTGGCCAAGTAACTTCTTCACCTCTTCCAATCCAGGTTCTAGGAAGTGCTTCATTTAAAAGTTGTTTTATTTGATTTGCATTATGTGCTGGACACCCATCATGCTGATACCGCAAACTACATTGGGATTTTCATATCATTATTGCGTAGCTCCATTAATGTTTCACAAAATTCTTGTCTTTTGTTAGAATCGGTTTATGCTTTCTAAAATTTTATAAACTCGACACCTATTTACACCACAGTCGATACTTAGTTGTCGAATACTAATATTAGGGTTAAGTTGCACAGCACCGAGTAGATTGATTTCTTCATCATTGTCCATCTTCTGGTTTTGTTGAAACTGCTTCGGACGCTTGTGTACACTGCGGTATCTCTGCCGATCCGGAAAGAGTGCAGCAAACAAAGCAGAAGTGTTTCTATAGCTTTCACCTTTGTATACACCCTTAACCATTTGAACTTTCTCAGGAATTGTATACACACCATTTTTAAAAGTTAAATTAGAAAATATTACAATAAGGAACACGCAATAACAATTAATTGTAACGTATACGTCAATACGAAAATTTCATAGCCTTAGTGGATCAATTCAATTTTTTTCTATAGTGAAATTCTTATGTTGCGTCTTACCAGAGACATCCAGTATAAACATGTTTTCTTTTGGATAAAATGAACCGTTGCCTTCAAGGTAACATGGCATCTAAAAAGTTCTAAATAAAAACTGTTTATTTTATCTTAATAGGTCTAAACTTATTTGACAGAATGATTCAAAATTAAGACAAACAGACTTATAGTCAAAGAGCCGTTGATAATAAAGTGCTGTTATGGATGGTCATTCGATGCACAAAGAAAATTAATTTATGGCGTAAAGCAAACCCTGAAATAATGGTTACTTACTTTATATAATATTAGTGGGTTATTTGGAAATAAGTATAAGACGGCCGGCCGCAAATAGACTAAAAAACAGGAATTTAAACCATCCCATAAATATGACAAAAGATGACGCCAGTAGTAGAGTGATGTCGATCTTGGCTCACTTGCTTAGATGCAAAACTTGGCTAAGTGCAAAACTGGTAGTGGGTGGCGATACGGTAGGTAGGGAAAATTTTAAATGTTGTAGGAAGGTAGTTTTTTATTTTGCTGTAGATTGTTTGGTGTCAACTTTGTTTGGTAAAAATATTTTTTAACCGTAAATTCTTTTGGTCTTATTGAAGTATGTATTCGTTTCAAGTGGGTTGTCCTATATTTTAAGTATATTTTGTTTGCGTTAAAAAAAACCGTATGATCTCTTTTCTTGTCCGCTGCAATGTTTATTTCCTTTGATATTTCTAAATCCGTCGTGCTCACAATTAAGCTTAAAAGAAATGATTATTTTGATAATTTTTATCTTGAATTCTTGGCCACATTACTCCGCTTTGCTTTTCTAACTAAATAAATTATTTGTTTGTTCCATGACAGTGCGTGTAAATCGTCTTGTTTTTAAAAGTAAATCTTACATTTTATTTGGTCTAGACTCAATCGTAAAATTACACCCCACCGTTAAATTCTGAAAACTGTTAACGTGTTATTTTTTGTAGGGTTCTTTGTGTATGTAGAAATTGAGAGAGGGAAACTACCTTCCCGAGTTTGTATGCTCATATTAGTCTGTAAGCAGATTCAAAATTACGATGTACTATGTAACTAACAACAAGTACAAAACTGTAGCGGATCATAATTGTTATTTTTAAGTATCGCTAAATATTGAACAGTGTGCGTAAAGTTCTTTGCGTACGAACTAATTAAATTGATTTTGCAATTTGAGCGACCTTGTATCTTTTTCCGTTTTCAAGATCCCGATTCTTATCTTGGACAAGTGTATACGGCGCTTGTCTGCTATAGCAGCAGATTCAGCTGAAAACTTGTAACTTTATACAAATGCACATTGCCTACTTACTAAAAATATTTTCATGGCGGTGTCACTTCCGGTTATTTTAAACACAATGCTTCAATTTTTATTTTATTTTGGTTTCCGCATAAAATTTTACGTTTTCCACTACCAGGTTTGGCGTTTTGGCTTACTATTATTAATAAAAAAATTTATTTCAGGCGTTAGCAACGAAAATTTGAATCTACTAAAAAATTAATATTTCATGAAACAGAAAAGGCAGAAAAGCAAAATGTGTGGGAAAAGCAGAAAAAATATTTAATCTGATGAAGACAACCTTTCTAGGAAAATGAAAATTGTCCAAGTACAAAAAAACAGAAGTTGCTAAAAAAGTCGTGAGGCCATCAATCACATATATCAGTGAGCTGTGGGCACTCACAGAACGATAAAAGATAAGCATTATTGCAATGGAAATGCGGTTTCTCAGAAAAATAAAGAATGAAACCAAGAAGGACGGAATAAGGAATGAAACATTTCGATAAAACCTGAAAATGGAATCAATCAACGAAAAAATCATAGAAGGGCAGCTCAGATGGTTTGGAAATGTGTGTAAAATGTAGGACAACAGACTAACAAAAAAAGTGTTTGAAACGCGAGAGCAAGGGATAAATAAAGAAAAAAACCAAGAACAAAATGAATTGATAACATACGTAAAGAAGTAGAAAGAAAAGGAATGACATAAGAAGCAATGGAGAAAAAGTGCAAGGTTCTAAGTAAATAGGACTAAGTAAAGCACTTGAGATATTCGTTGACAGGAGTCTACTTGTAAAAATTAACAACTTCTTCATGATAAAATAATTTTCTTTATCAACGATTCAGAATTCACCATACAAATTGCATATCAGTGAAAAGCTTATAAAATACTTAGTCAACTCATGAACAGAAATACAGGGTGTTCAAAAAATACAAAGAGTTATTTAACTTTTTGCCTTTTTGCCCAACCTGTATATTTTATAAAAATTCGACTATTTATTAAAACTAAAAGTTATTCTAAAATTTTCTGTAGCTAGTCTGTCGGAAAATATTGATCTATCTAATCTAATATTGAAATAGTGATCTATCAAATGTGAGTCTTTCTTCTAACAAAAAGTTAAATAACACGGAACGAAAAGAGCTAGACTCATATTATTCTATTCAAAATTCCATTATTTTTTTATGCTAAAACTAATTCTGTAAAAAATATATTATATCGATTTAAAAAAAACAACTTTGGTTTACCACCTTGTATAGAAACACTCTGTATATAATTAAAGTATTTTTAGAATGTGCAGCACAAGTGTGACCAAATTACACATCCCTGGGTCACCCTGTATTAATTGAAGGTACTCCATTTCTTAATTTAAAAATTTACAAAGACAACCCAAGTTTCTATGCCATAAAGCATTGTTATCAAGTTTAAAAAATTCAAACGTAAATGTTGGTTAGGCATTCCGATTAGCTTTGTAATCGATGAGATTTTGTTGTAGTTGCGCACTTTGAGATGCCTGAAATAATTCTTAATTAAAGGAATAGTCTGTCAGTTAATGTTAAGGTCATTCCACTTTGTTGGCTAGAAAGTTAATTACATCTAAATTTCCATAACCAGTTTCTAAAAGTGCGTAAAGCAAGAAGTAACTAAATGTGGGTGTTAATAACATTTAGTGCACTTGTTGCACTAATTTATAATTACGTAATTAACCCATGAATTATTGGAAGGTAATTGATGTAATGTAATTGGGGGGTTTCAGGTATTTCGCGAATTGATAGGGAAAAACCGTGGTCGGGACCCTTTTTGAGACAAATTCAATGGCCTAAACACCACTTCGATATCTCGACTCGTTTGGAAGATACAGAGTGTTTTGCGTTTTATGCCGTTTTTTTTAAAGCTTCATAAATTTTTTGTTTGTAAATATTTTTTATTTTAACCAAAACATTTTTTGTGAATTTTTTTATATGCAATTCAATGGCGTACTCTAGCGTATTCTAGCTTAATTCGTTCTCGAGTTACAGACCAAACATGCATTTTTTTAAATGGAAACCATAGTTGGCTATGACTTCATTGATTAGATTTTTTTAGCTTTCTGAAAATATATGGTTTCATATATTTGTCTCGGCAAATAAGGAAATTATAAACTATTTTTGGAAAAATACCTCTTGATCAAAGTCACCTATGAACTTTTGTTTAATGCGCGCATTTGTTGCTAGTTTTTTGACACTTCCCGCAGTTGTTTCTTAAACAAAAGTTCATAGGTGACTTTGATCAAGAGTATTTTTCCAAAAATCGTTTATAATTTCCTTATCTACCGAGATAAATATATTAAACCATATATTTTCAGAAAGCTAAAAAAAATCTCTAATCAATAAAGTCATAGCCAACTATGGTTTCTATTTAAAAATAATGGATGTTTGGTCTGTAACTCAAAAAAGAATTAAGCTAGAATAAAATCGAGTACGCCATTGAATTGTATATATAAAAATGCACAAAAAATGTTTTGGTTAAATTAAAAAACATTCACAAACAAAAAAGTTATGAAGCTTTAAAGAAAACGGCATAAAACGCAAAACACCCTGTATCTCCCAAACGAGTCGAGATATCAAAGTGCTGTTTAAACCATTGAATTTGTCTCGAAAAACGGGTCAAGGGTCCCGACCACGGTTTTTCTCTATTAATTCGCGAAATACCTGAAACCCCCCAATTACATCGAAAATAGGACACACTGTACGTGCTCATTGCCAAACTGTGTTTGTAGTTCATTAAAGTGTCGATATTTAATCAAAGAATAAGAAGGTTCTTTACCACGTTAGTTAAAGACACGGTCAAGTTTAGAAAAGAAAAGGGAATTGTACGTTCAGATATGCTCCATTTACTGATGCAAGCCCAAGAAGGTCAGCTAAAATACGAAGAAAACGATGCGATACCTGGAGCAGGATTTGCTGTAGTAGAAGAATCTGAAATCGGTAAGACTCATAGAAAACACAAAGTAGACATAACAGAGGAAGTTATGACAGCTCAAGTTTTGATTTTCTTTTTTGCCGGTTTTGAAACCGTTTCTACCATGATTAGTTACGCTTTTTACAAGTTAGCCATCAATCCGCAAGTTCAAGATAAACTACGTTTAGAAGTCGATGAAGCATTAAAACATTCGTTCGGCGAGTTTACATACGACAGTGTGATGAATATGAAGTACACTCATGAAATTTAAAACTTGGACACCACAATTTCTGTAAACAAAAGTTTGCACATTGTGAAGCGGGCTTAAGGGTATCATTTACAATTCTAACAGCAGGTAGTCTCAGCAGGGGTTATCTTATAGAAGGACTGTAGAATGAATCATTACACTAAGCACGTTTTAGAAAATAGGTAATTTACGTTGCTTACTTAATTTTTTCTTTAAAGAATATATTTGAAGGTATCGCTAATTAAACACCATAGCTCGATTAATTATCGAATCAAAATTTTGTTTAGGAAATGTTTACAAAATAAAATTAGAAATAATTTTGATTTAAAAACGTCTACAAGCAATAACTTTTAAATTAAATCAAAAACTAAACATGGTTATTTGGGTTGACTGATTATTACTTATTTTTAAATAAATCTAACCTACTAATTATTGTAAGTTATTAAAAAAATCATTAAACTCTCTATTCATAATATTTAGTCCTTACAAAATGTATATTTTATGACGTTTCATTTTTTCTGTAGTTAATATAAAAAGTGAAAATAAAAACTAAGGCAATTCTTATTGTCAACGTATATATTTAGTTTTTGACAAGAATTTATTACATAATTATAATTAAGCCAAGTTATAGTTTAAAATTAAATGAAAACGTTTTTTTTAAAATAAAGGTATTACTATATAAATAAATATAAGAAATCAATAATGGGTGTGACCTCCATTATTATTGATACATTCTTGGAGGCGTCTGCTCATTGACGCTATCAAGGTATCAATATAATTAATATTAATCGTTTCCCATGCGGTATCAATGGCTGCAATTAGTGCATTACGGTTTACTGGTATAAAATTTGGCCCTTGTTGTCTTCGGATAACAGCAAGTATGCAAGCCCAAACATTTTCGATAATGTTAAAATCTGGGCTTTTTGCTGGCCAGGGTAACAGCTCCAAGTTATTTTCTCGTATCCAATTGCGCACAACCCGAATAGGGGCGTTGTCCTTTAACAACAAAAATACATTATGAAAATGTTAATTCAACAGATCCCGAACTATTTTTTGGAGAAAGTATAGTGAAATAAGAATACTTACTTGTTGGAAAATATAATCTTCGTCTGGATAAAACACTTCGACTGAATGTTTCATAATAGTTTCCAAAATATCTAAATACGCAACAGAATACCCCGCGCGCTAACCCAACCTCACACATTCACAGAAAAATAACCACTTCGTTTTTAGGACATATGTGATTATTTTCGTAACGAGTTCCTTCCATTCTAAAAACTTTTAGTGGTCCATCGTTGCGACTATTGAACGTTTTTTCGTCGCTAAAAATCACTCGATTCCAAAATTCCAAAGGTTCGTTCACATATCGCCTTGCAAATTCCAGACGACGTCTCATATTTTCGTCACTGAGAACTTCTTTCGCAGCAGCATTATACTTTTTATTCCCATCTCCTTTAATCTTTTTGTGCAGTTATACGGCATCCGGGAAAATGTGTATCTGCTATAGCCCTGGAGTATGTAGCAAATGGTTGTTCTGTTACGTAATGAAACAACTCGAGATCTTGAGCACGTGTAGATACTTTAGGTCTACCACTTCCGATGGCTCTTTCCAAAGTGTGTTCAAGATTCCATTTTACTCGGTAATGCCCTACGGTGCTTTTGGTATATCTAACATACGTGAAATTTCACGCACGCTACGGCCGCCGCTAATTCCGAAACAATCCGCGCTTTCAAATCAGCACCGAGATGAGGTGGCATTTTCACAACACTTGAAATTTTAAACTAAAATGGAATTTACATTTCTTACTTTATTTATTGGTTCACACTACCCCTTCTCAAACAGTAGGTAATTGTTTATTTATTACATACTTCTAATGACCAATGTAACAACCCTTAGAGCAATATGACTCAAAGGAATTAAATTAAACAAGCAAGGATATTCTATTGTTATTGAAACTTATTCATAAAGTAAAAGCCATTTCCTTATAATGCTAATGGACAGGATTTTCTTTTAAGTATTAAGATTACAATAGAGGACTTATAAACTTTCGAAAATATCTAATTATAAATATTTACACTGCAATTGCGCTTTTCCTTAATAATTTCTTAGCAATAACATACACGTTCTTGGTTTTTAAGTTGTCATAAATTTGATATGATATAAATTTGTGTTTCTAATATTACATCACAAACTAATCTTTATTCGCCAAAAAATTGTTGCTTAAGTTGTAAAGCTTCGTACACACCTGAACAACAAACCGAGCAACAAACATAACAACGAACCGAAAGTCAAACAGAACGACAAACGATCTTTTATGATTTCCACAATCCGAACAACAAACGGAACGTTTGTGCTGTTCCATAATTATTTTCAGTAGTTTTCAGTTCATATATTTATTGAGAAGAGAAAATTGCGGAAAACAAGAAGATAGTGCCAACCAAATTTTTACGCACAAAGAAGAGTAAAAATTATAATTTACTTCCCTTTTTTTTATTTTGGAAATTTCCGCCCAAATGATGCTAATAGGGACATCATTTTTTTCTTGCATTCTTAAACACTGATTAATTTAAAACATTTTCTTCTGTCAACTCCATAATATTACCTAAAACACAACAAACCCACAAAAGGGAGGACAAAAATAAATAATTTAATTCTCCCGCATAAGTTTGTTCGCCGTTTTGTTTAGATTCGTCCAAACCTGCAAACGCATTCCCGCGCAATTTCTTTGATGTCGGAGAAAAAACCGTTGCGGGAACGCCGCAAACCGTTCGTGGAACAATCAGGACTTGCGAATCTGTTCTAAAATTCGTACGTAGCACCGTCCAAATTAATGTTCCGATTGCCGTTCGGTTCGTTGTTCTGTTTGTTCCTCGGTTTGTTGTTCAGGTGTGTACGAAGCTTTACAATAAGCATATTAATATGAACTATATCTTATGAAAGGAGAGTTATGTAACTATAATTAACGACTTAACGTTACGTTAGTAGATTCCATTTACTATTTACACATATTTTCTTGGAACATTCGATAATTAACTATCGGGATATGACCTATACTTCGCAGGTTGTGCGCAACTGGATACAAGCAAATAACTTGGAGCTGTTACCCTGGCCAGCAAAAAGCCCAGATTTTAACATTATCGAAAATGTTTGGGCTCGAATACTTGCTGTTATCCGAAGACAACAAGGGCCAAATTTTATACCAGTAAACCGTAATGCACTAATTGCAGCCATTGATACCGCATGGGAAACGATTAATATTAATTATATTGATACCTTGATAGCGTCAATGAGCAGACGCCTCCAAGAATGTATCAATAATAATGGAGGTCACACCCATTATTGATTTCTTATATTTATTTATATAGTAATACCTTTATTTAAAAAAAAACGTTTTCATTTAATTTTAAACTATAACTTGGTATCTTAATTATAATTATGTAATAAATTCTTGTCAAAAACTAAATATATACGTTGACAATAAGAATTGCCTTAGTTTTTATTTTCACTTTTTATATTAACTACAGAAAAAATGAAACGTCATAAAATATACATTTTGTAAGGACTAAATATTATGAATAGAGAGTTTAATGATTTTTTTTAATAACTTACAATAATTAGTAGGTTAGATTTATTTAAAAATAAGTAATAATCAGTCAACCCAAATAACCATGTTTAATTTTTGATTTAATTTAAAAGTTATTGCTTGTAGACGTTTTTAAATCAAAATTATTTCTAATTTTATTTTGTAAACATTTCCTAAACAAAATTTTGATTCGATAATTAATCGAGCTATGGTGTTTAATTAGCGATACCTTCAAATATATTCTTTAAAGGAAAAAAATTAAGTAAGCAACGTAAATTACCTATTTTCTAAAACGTGCTTAGTGTATTGATTCATTCTACAGTCCTTCTATAAGATAACCCCTGCTGAGGTTACCTGCTGTTAGAATTGTAAATGATACCCTTAAGCCCGCTTCACAATGTGCAAACTTTTGTTTACAGAAATTGTGGTGTCCAAGTTTTAAATTTCATGAGTTTACGTACATCCCGTTTGGTATCGGCTCAAAAAATTGCATAGGTAAGTGTAGTTGTTTATTTTACTTATCTTTTTTAACTAAAAAACATTACAGGTTCACGATTCGCGTTGTTGGAAGGAAAATTGGTCGTGGCTGAAGTTATTAGTAAATTTGTAATGTTCCGATAGAAAAGACGGCAATACCTATTGTACTCAGCAAAACTAATTTTAATCCGTTGTCGGATAATGGAATTTAGGTTGGGTTCAAACTACGTGTAGATAATAAATAAGATTAATGTATAAAAACTTAAAAATCAAAATTTTTCCTTACACACAATTCAATTTTTGGAATTCTTATTAGTGCGGGGTTTATTTGACTTCGAAATTGTCATATTTTAAACTTCTTCTGTAACCAACACTTGGCTAAATTAATTTAGTTTGTGGATTTTGTGGTCTGTGCAGCTTATAATTGTTGATTGAACGTTTTTTTAGATTAATTACTATGAGGTTGTTATTACGACTTACCTCTAACAATCACATAAGAAAGTGTAACTTTCAATAAAAGCATAGAGAATGCACACAAGGAAGCATAATCCTCACCACAAACTATAATAATGAAACATAAAATCGCAACAACCTTGATTCACCACCGTCTTACTCAACCACTTATAAATGAAGTTGCAAACTGTGTCAAGAAAGGTCAAACAGTTAGACTCATAAATCGATCAACCAAATGCATTGCGTAACACTCAGCATCCAATAGTTTCGAGTACATGTGTACTTTCTCGGCTCACTGTCTTATTCGTGTTTGTCGTGGCGTTTTTTTCTGTATGTCAGCTTCATTAAGTTCATGAAGTGAACCTTTGTCTTTTGCGGTAAAAGTTATTTTCTCTAATTTTTAATTGAATTTAAAAAACTTGTCTTTATTAGGGACTCTTCGGAGTTAAAAGTGGTGCTTTAAAAAATTCAAACTTTTACGTAGAACTGGAAGACGTTTCGCCCCTCAAGAGGGAACTTTTTCAAGGCTTTGTTTAATAACTATTAACTATCAACTTTTGTGACTATCACTCGCTAAATTGTGTAGATCAAAGTAAGGTCGTTTTCCACTACTCTACCCTAGTTCCGCTTCGCATCGATTGTGTTGCCGCTTCGCGGCAAAATTCAACCGCTTCTCGACTTGTACTCTGACTTTTCTTTCTCAAAAAATAGTTTCAATGCGACTTCAATAATGACACGGCTCGCATCTCTTGCTAACTTGTAAAGTAGGGAAGTTTTTCGAGAACTCTACCTCAACGCCAAAGGGGTTGATGGAAGTTGCTGTCTCGCTGATTTACTTACACAAAAAAAAATTTCAAGGTTAAGGTAAGTTATTTCCTCCAATTTCTAATTGAATTTAAAAAACTTGTCCTTTTTGGGGATTCTTCGTATTGGAGGTTGTGGTAGAACTGGCCTACGTTTCGTCCCTCAAACTGGAGCTTTATCAAGGTTTTGTTCAATAACTATCAACTATCAACTTTTGTGGCTATCAACTTTTATTGAAGAAAGTCTTAAAAAAGTTCCCGCTTGAGGGGCGAAACGTCTGCCAGTTCTACGTAAAAGTTTAGATTTTGTAAACCACAACCTCTAACACGAAGGGTCCCTAAAAATGACAAGTTTTTTAAATAAAAAATTTCAATGCAACTTAAGTAAAGACACGGCTCGCTTCAGTCGCTAAATTATGAAGATCAAAGTCGGGTGGTTTTCCGACACCTTAGCCCAGCGCCGCTTTGCGTCTATAGTGTTGCCGCTTCAGGGCTCAAAAAATAGTTTGAATGCAACTTCGATAAAGACACGGTACGTTTTGCTCGCTAAATTGTGAAGATCAAAGTAGTACTCTGACTTTACTTACTCAAAGAATTGTTTTAATTTAATTTTAATAATTACACGGTTTGCTTAGCTTGCTAAATTGTAAAGATCATAGTAGGATCGTTTTCCGAGACTAACTGAACGCCAAAGTGCGTTGATGGAAATTGCTGCTTCGCTGACTTTCTTTACTCAAAAAAAATTTCAATGCAACTTTAGTGAAGACAAGGCTGGCTTCGCTCGGTAAATTATGAAAATCAAAGCAAGGTCGTTTTCCGCGACCTTAGCTCAACGTCGAAGGGTGTTGATAAAAGTTGTACGCTAACTTTCCTTATTTAAAAATAAAGTTTCAATGCAACTTTGGTAAAGACACGACTCGTTTCGCTCACTAAATTATGAAAATCAAAGTAGGGTCGTTTTTCAACACCCTCCTCGGCAAACCAAGCCGCTTTGCCGCTGGCTTTTATTACTCAAAAAATAGTTTCAATGCAACTTTACCGAACTCTTTAATGGCAGTTATAAGGTCAATAAGTCTGATCGCCACTATGACCTCACTGGACATTCTCGTGGAGGTGGATGTCTCATAGCAGTCAAGAATTATTTGATTTTGTTCCTTATTGACCATAATGCGTATGCAAATATACTGCCGGATAACACCGACGTCTCTATTGCAAAAATAAAGTTTGATCACATCAATATTTATGCCAACTGTAACGGCATGTGTGTGTTAAAGTGCAAAGCGCTATCTGAGCGATAGCTTTAATGCTTGTAACACACGTTGCCGATAAAGCCAAGATAACTTGTACAGAAGTACACACGCAACAAAAGAACACCTGATGCAACATTTAGCTCTTATAGTGAGCTCATCAGAGGTGTATACTTAAGTGCGGTATACGACTGTACAAGACGGCGGTTGGTCTTTTAAGCTCTCGTGGAGCAATGAACATAAGTAAAATGTGTGTCTTGCGACATCTCGTGTAAACATTGACACGTATGAATAGTATAAATTAAAAAAAATGCCAACAGTTAACTTGAACGGCATGTGTGTGTTAAAGTGCAAAGCGCTATCTAAGCTATAGCTTTAATGCTTGTAACACACGTTGCAAAATGCTGCATCAAGTGTTCTTTTGTTGCGTGTGTACTTCTGTACAAGTTATCTTGGCTTTATCGGCAACGTGTGTTACAAGCATTGAAGCTATCGCTTAGAGAGCGCTTTGCACTTTAACACACACATGCCGTTAACTGTTGGCATTTTTCTTAGTTTATACTATTCATACGTGTCAATGTTTACACTAGATGTCGCAAGACACACATTTTACTTATCAATATTTATGTAATAAACATGTAGTTGTGATAATGAAAGTTATCATTTTGCTGTAGACTTTTTCGAGGTTGTACTGCTGAATGTTGATTATACCGTTATTCTGCTTGGTTACTTTAATACACTTAACTATATTAACCTATCTTGTAATTCACAATCTGCTAGTTTAATCGGAAGTTTCACTGACAATCTTAATTTTAAACAGCATAATACTATAATTAATGTCAACAATAGAATATTAGATCTGGTTCTTTCAAATTTAAATATTACCATTTCCTATTCTCGTACTCCACTGATGCTAGAGGACGACACACCACCCTGCACTAGACTTTGAATGTTCCATTATTTTGTATAAGTCAAATACTTTTGTCACCAATAGAAAGACAATTTCAAGAAACCCACATACCACTGCTGTATTGTCTACTTAGCAATATCCATTGGACCTCTTTATATGAATGTAAAGATGTTGACGGTGTCTGTAAATTTTTTTATAAATTTACTCCGTATTTGATTGCGCTTTTTAAAAAAACCATTTTGTCCTAAAGAAATTTTCTATTTTGGTTTTCTCCATCAATAATTAAAAACTTAAAAAGAAATGGAAGTACTTTAAACTTTCCCGCAAATATCCACTCAACTTTTGTGTTCTAACGAATTTTAAGAATTTTCGATAACAATGTAAGGCGGTTATGAAAAAAGTAATCAAAACTTTTTGATAGATGCCGAAGTACCTTAAGAGATTTCTTGCTGCTATACCGAAGTTAATTTCAATGACTCACAAATTAGCTGGTCAGCTAACGTAGTTCAGGCGTTTGCTGATTTCTTTTGTACAGTTTACCAACCATCTACCAAGTGTAATGTAATTGATGTTTACCTTAATTTACCTTGTATTAACATACAAACAATTTCAAATAAAAACATTTGTCTAGCCGCTAAACGTTTAAAAAAGTCTCTTTCTTCTGGTCCTGACTATGTTCCAAACTTCATCGTGAAAAATGCATTGCTATTTTGCAGATCCTCTCTCTTTTAATTATAACTTATCGATTCTTTGTCCTTCTGTTCTTAATGTTTGGAAAATATCTAGAGTATGTCTAATAATTAAATCTGGTAATCGCCAAGTGATCAATAATTACCAACCTATATATCTCCTTAGTACTTATATTTTACCTACTATAGCAAACCTACTTGCACCTCAACAACATGGATTTGTTAGGCGCAGACGCTTCCAAGGCTTTTGACACCATTGATCACGGAATTTTTTGTCGTAAATTGTGGTCTTTTGGTTTGTATTATAGGCTTGTTAAATTACTCAAATCGTATTTATCTGAAAGATCTATGTATGTTGAATATTGTCACAAATAATCTTTTTTCGACCTACATCCGGTGTTCCTCAAGGTTCTAATCTGGGGCTACTTCTATTTAATATCTTTATACATGACATTGTACAAGTAGTAAATGTAGAATGTCTTTTATTTGCAGACAATTTGAAGATTGTTTGTAAAGTCTCATTTGATAAAGGTTGCTTTCGTTTACAGAACATTTTAAATAAATTATCTATGTGGTTCAATCTCAATTTGTTAAAACTTAATATGGGAAAATAGAAAATAATGTCTTTTAGACGTCCAAAACATCCTGTTTAGTATGAATATACACCACTAGGCATACAACTTCAGCGAGTAACCACTGTTCCTGATCTTGGTGCTATATTTGACTCGAAGTTAACCTACAATGACCACATGTGCAATATAACATCTTCATGTTTAAACCTTTAGGTTTTACAATTTGAAACACTCTCAATTTCTTGAGAAATCATGCATTCAAAATACTATTCAACATATTAGTTCGGTCAAAGTTAGCATAATGCTTCAACAATTTGGAAACCGCATAATACTTATCATATAAGAATTCTGGAAGCCGTGCAACGAAGATTTTTAAAGACAATGTGGTGCAAAGTAAACGGCGTTTATCCCACCAGAGGTTATCCACATGAAAATCTCTTAAAGGAGTTTCTTCTTGAACCTTTAGAATCTCAAAAATTAGTAACAATTATTGTCCACTTATTTAAGATAATCAATAGTGAATAATCGCTTTGCTTTGTCTACCTTGTGCTTTAATGCTCTCTAATAATATCTATCATTCGCCGATACATGAAATGTGCCGAATTTACAACAGCCTGCAGAAATGTGTAGATATAGACTTCAAACAACTGCACATTTCCGAACATTTTGAAACTAGAATCAGGTTATACTTATCACTAATTCTAATAATTCACATACATACCTGCAGTTCAACAACAACCTCTTCTTTCTCAAATTGCTTCTTAAATATATCAATAATTTTATTACAGTTGTCAGTTCTATGGGAACATATCTTGACAACACACGATTTAGAGTGAAAGTCTTTTAATCGTTCTTTTTTAATTACACTTAAAACAGAAAAGCTGCTTCTTCAATATTTTTCGCTATTTGATTATTATCAATCAATAAATCTTAAAATCTTACTGCCATAATCGTCTACTTATCTAAATTTTTCTTTAAAAAATCGATTACATTCCTCCAGTTAAATATGTATATTGGCAATTTTTTTCTTTTTATATGGATCTTCCTTGGATGGAGGTGGTTTGGTAGTATGGCCGATGTATTGACATAATGGCCTAAAAGTTAGTTTATCTTGATAAAGCCTCCATACGTTCGAAGCGAAACGTCGGCAATACCAGCAGTTTTATTTCACCTCCACCCAAAAAAGATTTCTAACAAAAAGTAAAACTTGCAGCAAATAAAATTTTCTTGTAAACCTTCCAGTTTGAATTGTAACTCCACCAACTGATTCGTGACTAAAGAAACTTTTCAACTGTTATTGCAATTTTTAATTTATCTACGGTACTTCCATATTGATCAAATTTGTTCAAAAAATTAAACATCAATAACATCAAAGTTTCTCATTAAATGAAGGTTTTTATAGCAGATGCATTTCTTTCAATTGTAATCAAGTTTCCTTAATTTCTAATCAACTTTTATGTGGTGTAGAAAGGATTCTTGCAGATACTGAAGCAAATATTTATTAATTTATAAAGTGACGTAGTTTTACCATAACCGAATCATGAAGACAACTGTCACGAATACAATTTCGCAAAAAAAGACACTACAATATAGATTGTTCTGAAAAAACAATAAAGCTTATTATATCCTATGAAATTCTGCTAGATTATTAAAAGGTTAGTGTCGATGTTTCCTCATTATTAATATAGATAAATAACAATTAATACTAGTTTACAGATTTTATTTCAATTGTGCAATTAATTAAGTCTCAACCAAGATGTTTGAAGTATTTTATGCTAATAAAAAATTAAAATAAAAAAATTATGAGTTTGCTTTTATTAGACTAGTGGACTAAAATTTCCCTTTTTAAAAAAAGCATCCGAATTTATATCTACAACCGTAGATAACGTAAAATTTTTATTAGGTAGAACGAATTTTTCGTTGCGTAATATTATAAAACTTACAAGTAATTGTCAAGGTCATACCTCTCAACAAAAACGATGGGTATAAGTAGTTAATTAGACTATACCCGCATCTTATATTTACTTGTCAGTTCATTGTCGTGAGTGAGTGAAACCATTCTGTTTATAAACAATGTGGGTGCTAATAATATTTACTGCTCTTGCTGCACTAATATACTATTATATAATTAAACCCATGGGCTATTGGAAAAACAAGAATGTTGTACACGAAAAACCGATTCCGATATTCGGTAGCATGTTACCATTAGTGTTGAGAAAAACAAGTAACACCGAGCTATTTGCACAAATTTACGAAAAATACGAAAACGAAAGGTATAGTATTACCACGAGAGGTGTCTTATTAAATATATTACATTAAGTACCACTGTCATTGGGTGCTCATTTCGCCCATTCCTTGCAGTTAAATAAAGATAACAATACCAATCTGTGATAGGTTTGTGATTAGATAAACAATTTACTTTTTTATATTATTTACTATATTTACCGATCTTGAATTAGATGATTACGAGTTGGTCTTAATCAACGGATATGTGAAGGTTTCACAATTTGTTATAGCTAAAGGTGCGTATACATTAGCGCGCCGCGCCTTAAACTCTCATTTTTTTATTTATTTCAACCAGTGTTTCAACGAACCTCAAACGCGCTTTAAAAATCAGTTAAAACATGTCTCTCAATGGTCAGCTTGGAAAAAAAAATCAAAAACGAAGACAATATTGCCATACACGTACAGAAAATCCTCAAGGAAAAATTCTTTCGGATTTCTTTGAGGATTTCCTTAACCAAACCTTTGCCCACACACAAAACTGATTACCTCAAGAATATCCACCAAAAAAACGATTTGGATATTTTCTCCAAGTCAACACAGTGAGTTCTCCTCGTGTAGTTGCATTAAACTGTATTACTGTATTAGCAAAATCGCAAAAGAAGTTTATGAGACAACAATAATGTATATGCACCATTAATTAATATTAAATACTTTATTTAACAAAATTGAAATTGTACATAATTATTAATCTTTAACTCATCTAGTTAAAAATGTCGTCAACCCAATTGTAAAGTTTTGGATAATCACCAATAACTTAAAACGTTGTTCTTCTTATGTTTACATATAAACAGAACTAAACTCTTTACACATTTTTTTGCAAATTAGGCAAAAAACAATAATGCTCTTAGAACTCACTGATTACATAGTAAGATACATAATGGCCGAAATTAACGTAAAATGTACCCTCTGCTCTTATTAACACGAAAACGCCGCGTCTAGTTAAAACAAAATTTAAATTTAAGCTAGATTCGCCTACAAGTTAGGCAAGCAAACTTGCCACTAACCAAAAAAATAAACACCGCCCCCTTTGAAATGGCCGGCAGGTATTTCAACAAAATCCTAACTAACATGCAATAACAAACTAGTACCTTATGTGCTGCATACAAAATAAATGCAAATATTAAACAAAAAGATCTCTTCATTTCTCGCCCGGAGCTAAGTTTGATTGTCACTGAACAGATCACGTCGTCTTCACCTTTATGCACTGATACTGATACTATTCTTCCTAGTGGCCATTGAAATGGAGCTGTGTTTTCTTTACGAATTAGAACTATCTTTCTAATTGTGGCAAGGTCTGGTAGCCGTTTATACCCTTTCGTCCGACGTTGGTAGTTTGGCACCACTTCTCTCGATCAGCGCTGCCAAAAATGTTGCACGATCTGCTGCATTTGGTTAAATAACCGTAGCCGATTGGGTTGAACTTCGGTAAAGTCATATTCTGGTAACGCTGTCAATGGTCGTAAAATTAAGAAATGACCTGGTGTTAAGGGGTTGTTATCTTCTGCGTCCCTTGACAAACACGAGAGAGGCCTGCTGTTTAAAATAGACTCAATTGTAGTAAGTACAGTATAATAATTTTCGTAACACAAGTGTGTATTACCAAGAAGTGTTTTAACATGGTACTTCACCGATTTCATCTCCGCTTTCCCATATTTCACCTTTGTGAGAGGTTTGCGGGGTAATAAATTCCCATCTTATTTGTTTCTGACTGAGAAGGGCAACGCAATATCATCTTTCACATTTTGATTCTTAAAGAAGTTATATAAATCGTTTAGATAATTTCTTGCAACTACAAAATTTTTACCATTATCACTACTAATGCTAAAAGGCACCCCCTTCCCCCTCCTAGCTATAAATCTATTTAGTACGTCTATAAATGATTTGGTTGTTAATTTTGTAGCTAACTCTAAGTGTATGGTCTTGGTAGTCACACATACGAAAATGCAAATATAAGATTTAATCAGTTTAGCCCCCCCTAGTATAACGATCCTTTATTAAAACAGGACCAGCGTAGTCCGCTCCAACATTATAGAAAATAGGGACATTCATTTGGATTCTTTTGGAAGGTAAGCTACCCATTAGTGGGTGAAAGAAGGTAGGGTTTGCCTTGAAACATATTACACAATTTCTTATTACTGATTTGGCTATATTTTTTCCTGATATTGGCCAGAAATACTCTCTCATTAATGACAATAATTGTTGCGCACCACAATGTAAATTAGTTAAATGAAAATGCTTAAAAATTAAAGTAGTTAAGCTGTGGCCTTTCGGCAAAAAATAACGAATACTTTTTATCAAAGGTAAATTGGGAATTTTTTATTCTTCCATTAACTCTGATGCAACCTGCGGAATCTAAAAAGAGATTTAATGACTGTACGGTTGAATTCATAAGATTAACCTTTTTCTTCAACAAATTTATTTCCGTAGAAAACACTTCACGTTGACAAAGATACACAGCCTTTTGTGTAGCCAATTTTAACTCTTCTACAGTTAAACCATGAGACTCTTTGCTGGCAACTTACAGTTAGTAATAAAACGAAGCACATATGATAGAACTCTCTTTAAGTTAGTATACGACGAAAATCTCGTAAACAATTGAAAGGGTACTGTTACCGTAGTTGGAAGACAGATATTATTTATTTTCTTAGACTCAGTTTGTTCATCGCTATTTAAAAGTGGAATAGATTCAAAATTACTTTTTATTGAATTTAGAAAATTGGGTCCGCAAAACCAAAAACTGTTATTACATAAAATCTCTAAATTCTTTACATTTTCGCCTCTTGATATCAAATCACTAAGATTTTAGTCAAAATTAACGTGTCTCCAATCAGAAATATATTGGCAACAAAAATTTTATAACGATTCGGGGTTGAATTAATCCAGTTTGTCCAATAAAAAATGTTGTGGAATCTAACATAGAATTTTTTCAAGATTTCACTCATGAGCTCTGTCCGTAGCAGTGCTGCACTTAACTTTAAACGTGGTATGTAATAGGGCGTAAAGGTGCAATCCGGGATTTAGATACTACTAAATTGCAATAAACTCTACCATAGTATAATATACACCTGATATATGTACATGCTCCGTATGCGACTGAACTCGCATCACTAAATCCATGAATTTGGATGGTTGTAGAATCAGAAGGGATTCAGCAGCGCGGTAAACTTATTTTATTTATGTTGACAAGTTGATTTCAAAACTCCATCCACATGTCTGTCAAATATTGTGGAATAATGGTGTCCCAATCAATTTTTTCCTGCCATAATCTTTGTAAAATTAATTTACCTCTTACTATAATAGGGGATAAAATTCCCATAGGGTCGAATAATCTTGCAATTTCAGACAAAACCTGTCTCTTTGTCCACTTAGTCTCATCAGGATTGATAGGTTTTATTAAAAAACTAAAGAATATGTCATCCATAGTGGAATTCCAATGCCTTTGGCTTAGACCTATCGTTAAGTAGAATGCCAGAAAAAAAGGATTTAGTTACAGGTTCATCTAGTACATGTGAACAATTTGACAAAAATTTTCTAATGATAAAACAACCAGATTTTAATATTTCTGATACTTGGGATTTTATTTCTCTAAGTTTTTCCTTTGATTAGGTGCTATACAATATTTTGGTTAATGACTCGTGGTGCTTTAGAGTATATTCCTGAATATTGTTCCTCTAAAAACGTCAAGCACCTCGTAGCAAGAAAACTTGCTGATGTCGTGCCAAAAGTTAAACAATTTAATTGATAAGCTCGAAGTGGCTCGTTATGAAAATCTCCCCAAAAAATCCGTTGAAATTTTCTTTGGGACCCATCTATTTGTATCTTCGGTACATATTTTCGATATCACCGGTTTGTCGAAAACGAAGTAAAATGTTCATTAATTTGTCCTGTACAGACGGACCCGCAATTTGCTCATTGTTTAATGAAATACCATTTGATGTTTTTGCACTAGCATTGAAAACAACTCTCATTTTGGTTGTTAATGAATCTGTCTTGAAAACACAATGATGTGGTAAAAAGTAATTGGGTATTACACTAACATCAACTAAACCATTTAAGGTTTTGAAAAACTGCGAAGAGATATTTGAACTTTTTCTAATTGATTCCAATACACTCATTTGATTTAAAAAAATGTACTCGCGAATTTGGTTAGTGTATTCTATTTTTAAAGGCGGGTTGCGTGATAGTTTTCGCTTTAAACTAAGAAATTGTGATCTAGCATACTGCTCAGATTCGTCTAGATTATTATGATTGCCCTTAAAGGGAATAGAAACGGTTAATATTTTCTCTTTATTTTGGTGAATAGTTTCGTTAAAATGGGTCTCACAAAACATCTCTTCTCTGTATAACAAAGACAAATTTGACGAAGGTTTTACTTTGTCCATCTCCCACAAATTAGACAGTGATTGGTCAATTCCATTTGAATTGGAAATTTCACTTACAGCAGCGTGATTCGCATAAGAAATCATACAATTTTCTGACATGTAGTCATTTGAATGAAAAACTCGTTGGGACAGGTTTCACGATATAATCCAACCTAATCTTGAGTCCTGCATCACAGGCATGTCTTTACCTAATGAAATCTGATGAGGTAAAATTAATTTAAAGTATGACGATGTTCCAAATAAAATATTAATTTCTCCGGACTCATTAAACGTATCATCTGCCAGCGCTATGCTCTCAGGTATGTTCAAAAATGTTTTTGGAAATGACACAGGTGGTAGATGATCTGTGATTTCATCTAAACAGTCTGTCTTAAAACGGAAGGAATTCTTACTTAAATTAATCGTTACAGTAATTACTTCGTACACTTGAGTTGTTGTTCCACCGATGCATTTAACCGCCATATTGACTTTTTTTGGCTTTAATTTAAAAATTGAGATAATTTTATTGGTTATAAAATCACTTTGGCTACCGCTATCCAGTAATGCACGTGCCGTGGTTGAAAAAGAACCGTTTTTTACAGTTACCTGAGCCGTAGACAATAAAACGTTTGAACTCAGATTAAAATTACAACTTGTGGAACGACTTGTTCCTGGAATTACTTCATCCTCAAGTGAAGGTTGCTCTACTCGCTCAGTGGGCTCTAGCCTTTGGTTGTTCTGGGTATTTATTTGTTGTAAATTAGAAGCAGGTTTGGAAAAACAAATCAACGTGTTGTGATTTTTGCGACATGAACTGCAATTTTGGAAGACCTACAAGCTTCTCTATAATTATGGCTTAGACAGTTAAAACAAAGTCTAAGTTCCTTTATTTTAGAGTACCTATCATGTGGGGATAATTTCAAAAATTGGTCCCACTTAGATAAAATATGATTCTCCTTACACATAGGGCACACGGCATTGGTTGTGACAAAGGGCTTAATATGCTCCTTTTTATTTAAATTTTTATTAATGTCTTTAAACTTATTGTTTGAATGCTGGGGCATGGTATTTCTTTTTAAACAAACATTGATATCATCTATTAATTTACAACGTTCACTCAAGAACTCCATAGTTTCATTAACCTTTGGTATTGCGTCCGGAAACTCTTTAGAAAACTCAACGATTGTCCTATTATCAGTTTTGGTCTTAATCAAATAAGCAACAATGGCGCTTTTATAATCCGCGTCTGAGAACCCTAAACTATCTATCGTTTTAAAAATGCTTAATTCGCGTGTCATAAAAATTACTTAAATTGGTTTCGTTATACAACCTAGTTTCCTCTAACTGTTGAAATATGAAAATACGTTTGTTTTTAAAACGTTCTTTAAGAAGGTCTAATGCTATTTGATAATTAGTACCAATGGCTGGTAATCCAATTAGAACATCAGATGCCGGTGGTTTTAGACAAGATTGCAAATAAGTTAATTTTAAATCATTTGTTAGATGTGGATTTCTATCTACACATGACATAAATTGCTCTAGAAATTTTAAAAACTCGGAAATTTCCCCATTAAAATTTAGGAGACTGGGTAATTTAACATATGAAGGGCTGCGGTGGTTAACAGAATCACCTACACTTTAAATGTTTGGAGCGTTATTTTTTGGAATTGTTTAATAATACACTTACCTATGCTTATTCATTTGGTAAGGGATGACCCAAATTGTGTACTTGTACATATATCAGCAAATTCTAGTTCTAATGCTGAATATTGATCGTATAATTCCTCATACTCTGATAATAATAATTTTATGTCATCAATACAAAAAATTATTTCTTCTACTAACTGTTCGGTAACTGTTATGGATTGAAGGTCAACTACAAATTGTTCAAACTCTTTTAGCTTATCAATACGGTAACTTAGAACTCTGTGGTTTACTCTTTCCGAGATAACCTATGATGCTCACGCTTCTCTTTGTTTTATAATGGATAATATTTGACTGGTTCAAATACTCTCGGTGTATCACTTTGACTCGGTAATAAGTAATCCATATTATGTGGCTTAATCTCAATTTTTCGTTGATCCGACTCGAAGGACCATTTTGTAAAGTTTTGGTTTTTCCTAAATGGGGTGATCACCAATAACTTAAAACGTTGTTCTTCTTATGTACATTTATTTACATATAAACAGAACTAAACTCGTTACACATTTTTTTGCAAATTAGGTAAAAAACAAAAATGCTGTTACAACTCACTTATTACATAGTAAGATACACAATGGCCAAAATTAACATAAAATGTCTCTTTTGCTCTTATTAACACGAAAACGCCGTGTCTGCGTAAAACTAAATTTAAATGTATACCAGGTTCGCCTGCAAGTTAGGCAAGCAAACTTGCCACTAACCAAAAAATAAACACCATTAAAGGCAAATGTGTCAATTAACAGACACATTAAATATCATCGCCCATGCCATAACCCAGTCGATATATAAGCTCGCAAAAGTTCAATTTTGGGGGAGTAATCAAGAATTCAACTGTAAATCTTACAAAAATAATATCTATTGTATACATTTACGGCAGACTAAATCTCTTACATTATTTGTACCGGATATTCCAATATTAGGTAAACAAATATGAAATTTTGAAAAACAAATATATACTTCTGCAAAAATTCTTATATTAAGGATAGTCGAGTGATTACTGTTTTAAAGCTGGGACAAATTCTACTTTTTTTGTTGAATGTTTTTTAAATTAAAAATTATCATTCTTTATAATTAAGAGCTAATTAGGTGTTAATTAAATGCTCTATTGTCAAATTAAGCCCTTAATGTTTACTGAGAGTTTCGGCTTGAGATCATGCTGCAACCACCACGCTTAAAAACTAAGAACGAAACATGATTAAATGAAGGATTAATTAAATGCTACTTAAGTAGCCTATAGTCAAGTAAAATAAACAATGTTTTTGGAAAAAACATGTGACAGTTCTAGTTTATGATCAAGCTGTAACCGCAACACCCGATATCCAAGAAAATGGCGCAATTTTGAAAAATTGTGTACGCAAGAATTAAGTGTTAAGTAGATGGTAAAATGTGTGGTGGTTCCAGCTTGAGAGATCAACCTGTAACCTCCGTGCGTAAAAACAAAGAACAAACCATGAATTAGGATAATTTTCTACTGAAGAATTCAGTTACTAATTAAATGCCTTATTGTCGAATTAAACGCTTAATGTCATTTTGGTAATAAATGTGGAGGTTTCAGGTTTACATCAAGCTACAACTATACCGCTTGAAAACTAAGAAAGAACCATTAATTTGAAAAATTGTTTATGCCAGAATTAAGGGATTAGTAGATGATTATCTATTGCCAATTTTGTTTGGTAAAATGTTTGACTGTTCTCGCTTGCAATAAAACACATTAAAACATCAAGCGCTTAATTCGAAAATAGGGCATCTAGTTAACTCTTAATTTTTGAGTAAACAATTTTTCAAAATATTCACTCTTTCTTGGTTTTTGAGTGTGGAGTTGCAGCCGGATCACTATCTAGAACCCTTACATGTTTCTTTAAAAAGCATTGCATATTTTATTTAACAGTAGGCTACTTAATTAGCACCTAATTAGTCCTTAATTTGAGCGCAATCAAAATGACGTTTTCTTTTTGACTTCTAACTTTATCTCAAGCTGGAACCGTCACATATTTTACTAAAAAATATCAATGACATTTCAAACCTCACACAATCAATTAAAAGTTTAATGTCAAAAAAACCGCTTGACCTGGCATCCAAATCTGTTGCACGACTATTCGGTTCTGTCATCTTTAATGTTTTGACGCGGGTACCTAGACAACCCACGCCTTTTTGGAGACACAAATTTAGGCGCGTTCGTGCATAAATACTCCCATTTGATTTAATAGAACTAGGAACGCGACGTGTTTGTTGCTCTACAAAAAATGCATCGCATAAAAACGGCCTAATTCAAACAACACCAGACATTTTTTTAGTAGGCCTACTCAGTTATTTTGTGATTTATATCCAAGAGTGTACTTTTATACTTGTGTCTGTTTGAGGATGTTAGTTAGTTGATCATTGTTTGCCTTCACATTAACTAATTTTTTAATTTACTTTGGATTCTGTACATATTATTTCTCCTTCTTCATCGTTGCTGTCGATCATGATTCTCGCAAGATTCACAACAAAATCCGCATTCAGCAGAAACATCGGTTTTTTACAACTTTACAAGTTGGTATTGGTATGAAATTATTGGTATCTGGGTCGAATGGATTTTTTTGTTTCCATACTAAATATTAATACCAAACATGACACGTGTTGTAAATGCATGGTAGAATTGCAGTAAAAATCAACCGTATTTATTTGTCAATTTTTGAACAGATTTATCCCATTACATCTTCTGTTATAATTCTTTTATAATGAATGATATAAATTATTTTTTGTTTTTTTTTTACTATAATTTATGTAATTTCCACGGCCAAGTCAAGTCAAGGAAACATTTATAGTACATTGTGATGTAACGATAAAAAATTTTTCTAAACACAATTTTTCATGTGATATTAAATTTTACATTTAATTTTTTATACGCCAGTATGGGGTCAAATCTCAAGGTTATACATAAAAATATAACAATTACACAACATTCGACTAATGGCTAAGTAAACTAATTCCCTACAATTCCTTTAATTTTACAAACTAAGTAAACCAATTTTGCTGAACTTATGAGTATTGTTTACAAACTTTGTTTACATTTTATAATTAATCCGCAAAGTAAGCGGCGGTACTGTATCCATAAAAGATTGATTCTATTAATATATCTGTACATCAAATAATTAGCATTAGAACATAATATAAAATCTTACTGCAGTGCGCCATACTAGCTCTTTGTTGTCCTGGCGTACCATCACAACAAAGATCCAGAGTTTTATTTTATTTGTAACTTTTGGCATTTTTTTTTTAATTATGGATATGTAGGCAATATAATTAATTCTTCTTCTGATCGCGACATATGTTTTCTTTTGAATTTGATTGTTTAGATCGATTTTTAACGGTTTCTTGTGTAATGTTCTAGAAGGAGTCGTCAATATGACAAAATCCTGATGAAGATATATGTGTGTTTTTGGTTCTCAATGTTTTTGCGGTTTAATTCTGGTTTTCGTTAATGGTGTTTGTGTTTAATTTATAGCATACTAGTCTTTAAGCGCATCATACGGACGCGTAAATTTTGACCTATAACTTTTGACCTTAAGGTCATAGGTTAAAATGATGTATACAAAAGATGTTTGTCTTAAACATATTTGGTAATAAAAAGAAAAATTAATTTTAAAGTTTGGGAAGAGTGGGTGTGGCCAGGGGGTTAAGTTAGAGTTTCAAACACCCTTACATCCAGACCTCCTTAAAATCCTCTATTGAATGGTGTATTTAGTTTTTTTTTGTTGAAACACCCCGCAGGTGATGATAAACAGACAGACAGAGATTTCAAGGAAATTATATATACCGGGTGTGTCTGGCAAGACGCAACATTTGAATTTCACTATAAAAAAAATTGAATTGATCCACTAAGGCTATGAAATTTTTGTATTGACGTATACCTTACAATTAATTGTTATTGCGTGTTACTTAGTGTAAGATTTTCTAATTTAATTTTTGAAAATGAGAGTGTATACAATCCCTGAGAAAGTTCAAATGGTTAAGGGGGTATGCAGAGGTGTAAGTTATAGAAAAATTTCTGCTTTGTTTGCTGCACTTTTTCCGGATTGGCAGAGAAACCGCAGTGTACACAAGCGTCCGAAGCAGGTTCAACAAAATCAGAAGATGGACAACGATGAAGAAATCAATGTACTCAGTGCTGTGCAACTTAACCCTAATATTAGTATTCGAAAACTAAGTACCGACTGTGGTGTAAATAGGTGTCGAGTTTATAAAATTTTAGAAAGCATAAACCGATGCTGACAAAAGGCAAGAATTTTGTGAAACATTAATGGAGATATGCAATAATGATATACATTTTGTTAAGAATATTTCGTTTGCCGTTGAATCTCAATGTAGTTTGTGGTATCAGCATGATGAGTGTCCAGCACATAATGCGAATCAAATAAAACAACTTTTAAATGAAGCACTTCCTAGAACCTGGATTGGAATAGGTGAAGAAGTTATTTGGCCACCAAGATCACCAGGCTTGTCTCCCAACGACTTCTTTTTATGAAGACATATCTTTGAAGGTTTATACCGACAGAACCTACTACACAATTGAGTCTTTAATAGATAAAGTTGTGAAAGTTTGCTACAATATACCAGCAAATATGATTGCAAATGTGCAACAAAACTTCTATTTGGGGCACTGTTTAACAGCAAATGAACAGCATATTAACCAATTGTTATAAGCTAAGTACTTCGCATGTTATACCGATTAGCTTTCACTTCTGTATATCTACAAACAAATCGGTCCTTTTCAGAACTACTAACACATTTATAGAAAATAATTTTTAATACTATATAATTAAAACTTGAAACGACAATCACTTTTAATAAAAAACAGTATTTGAAATTACAACATTTCTTACAATTGTTCTTGGATGGTTTTAAAATAATAATCTTATCTTGTTTGTTGACTCCTGAATTCTAGTAAAACCTGAAATACAAAGTCAAAAGAGAAATAGCAAATTAAATAATTTAAAACACAAACCTTTACGCTAAATTCATAACATTAAAAACCTTAATCGGGCATTTTCTAAAAATCTTCATTTTTCCCATGAGTTTCAAATTGTTTACGATCAAGAAGCTAAAAATGTATGACACATATAATTACTTCGCTGATTCCGAATAAAGTCCTTAGAACACCAACTTCTGTTTATCGGTAGAAACCTGTGGTAGAGAAAAACTACTCCATCCATACTAATCGAAATATCTGTTTTATCTATAATAACAACTGTATTGACTTAAAATAAACTTTTAGTTTTAGAATGCCTGCATATTATTGCAAGATGTCTAATAGTTTACACACAGGTCTACAATACAAGAAAACAAACGACTCATTTAACCTCAAATTCAATACGAACAGGTTTTATGCAAAAGTATTTCTTTATGCCTGCTTCAATAGCTATATTAAAATATGAAAGCAACTGAACATTGATTAGAATTTTCGTAAAATCACAAAATACTAATTACTCATTTTTTTACAAACTTAAAGAATAATATTTACATTTGAAGGAACATTAGACATTCTACACTTGCTTTCTCTTTCTAACTTCAACACAATTCCGTAACGTATAGGGTATACAACAATCCGAAATTTTCATAGCAATAGTAGATCAAATCAATTTTTGTCTATATTATAAGTCTTATGTTGCGTCTTGCCAGAGACACACTGTATATAAATCATAAATGTATCTATTCTTTTAAGTTTTTAATTTGCAATTTTAGGGAGCAATAATTAAAACTTTTTCAAATATAGTAGTTTGATTTTGATTACCCTCGTGGTGGATATTACCTCTTTTGGCAGAAAGTTACTGTTGTTAATTGTCGTCTCTACTTACACTATTATATAGAGGTTACATTATTGCTGTTAAGATCACTTATACACGGTGTAACACGAAGAGTTTTGAAGTTATGGAAGGCAGAATTATATTAGAGTTTTGAAATTAAACCAGTAGTAGTTTCCGAGAACGTTAAGTTCAAATATAAAAATCTCATAAATGAGGCACTTCAGTTACACCGGAAGTTTAATCCATTTCGCTTATTTTAAATAAAAACTAGTATTATTAATTTTATTTTAGAAATCGTCATTAAATTTTAGATGGAATTGTACTACCATATGCTATACCTAAAATTAACTATTATTAAAATATTTTCATATTTTGAAAATTTTATCTAAATACCGAGTTATCAAAAAATGACGATATTTCCATTATTAATTAAGTTATTCAGTTGAAATTGTAACCAATAAACAAACAGGTTTTACAAATTATTCATTGACGTTAACTTAATCGATAACTCTTACAGGGTGTTCTAAACTCGGATAATAATATGTCTAACTAAAATTATTTATAAGTTACTTATTTTAAATAGAACACCTTGTATTTTATGTTGTTTTTGAAAGCATTTTTCTAGGTAAATTTGTTTGGTATCTACACTTCCTTTACATAAATCTAACCGTTTTAGAAATATTTAGCATTTTTTAATTATTGTTTTACTGCAATAAATTAAATTGAGTAGGTCAGTTGATTGTCATGACTTTATTTACATAACTATTGTATCCTTCCTAAATTTTATGGATTAATAAAAATACACAAAAGCAACTATCCTATAAGACCCATAGTATCATGTCTAGGAAGTGCTAGAAGAGCTGAAATATTTTAATTAAATAGAACTTTTTAAGCAATCCTCTATTCCAAATTTTTTAACAAATATTTCAACGGAAAGTCCATAAACTTGTAATGAGCGAGTTAGCTAAATCACCCTGTATATACTACTTGTTAATCTGTTAATTTATTTTGTATTGTTTTTTATAAGTATATTTTTGAGCCGGTTAATGTGTTTTTAACGTAAACCTGTTGGTTTTAAAATGAATTTAATTAATTATTTTTATTTTTGACATACTGGATCTAAACGATAGCCATAAGCACTGCTTGACATATCACCAACACTTTAGGTAACGTACTATGTTTGAATTGTAGATCTTGTACTGATACTTTGTGCTGTTAGAAACTAAAACAAAAATAATTTATTAATGTCTACCAATATTGTTAATTTTGTAACTACCGTTAATTTTATTATACAGATTGCCTTGAAAAAGACTGGCCATTGCTAGTCGAAACGTCGGCATTATTTAAGGACATGGTGTGTCATTGACGATTCCTATTCCTGTTGTTACTCCTATAAGAAGGCCCAAATCATTGGGATTTTCCTCACCAAAAAACTTAACTTAAAACTTAATTTATTGGAGTACCACAAATTCTAAATATTTCTAAAGGGGTTACATTTAGGTATAGGAAATGCCGATACCAAACAAATTTGCATAAAAAATACATCAGAAAACATAATGAGATACATCTGTGTTCTTCTAAGTTAATTTCTCTAATGGGTTTGGTGTCAAAGTTTAGTGGAGATTCTGACGAAAAGAATCGTCTTCGAAGCCGCTTACTTCACGTCCAAGGTAGGCTTAATAAGCTGATTATTGATGCTCATCTTGATTTAAACTCTAGAAAAATGTATTATTGAAAGTTTGTTCGAATTTGTCGAATCAAATAGAAAATATCAATGCTAATAATAAATCTAATTTAACTAATTTTGATTTTGGACATGTCAGTTGACGAGTTACAAATAGTCACAAATATCTTTGATAACCCTGAGAGTAGAAGTTATCGTAACGTCGCGAGTTCTAATGACAATATAACTAACTTTAGTAATTTATTAGGAACTATTCAAGTTTCCAACAGCACTCCTACAAAAATTTCAAAGCCCGACGAAAGAACAAATAAACATATTTCTAACGATTTAGTTAATCGAGATACCGCTAAAGTCCGTTTCACTGATTCAGTAGGGCACAGTTACAATGATCAAAATACCTCGATTCCGGTACATTACCACTCTTATGTAACTAACGTAAATAATCAAGTTCATCGTTGGGGAATTACTTTTGATGGAGAACCAGGCAATTTAAATTCTTTTCTTGAACGTGTTGATGAATTACACATTTCTCGCAATATTTCCCAATCGCAGTTATTCCTCTCGGCAATCGAATTGTTTAAAGGGAAAGCATTAATCTGGTATCGTTCCATAAAAATCAAGTCTATAATTGGGATGACTTAGTAGATAGGCTACGTTCCGATTTCTTGCCGTTTAATTATAATGAACGACTATGGGAAGAAATTAATCACCGCACGCAGGGTGGCGAAGAAAGAGTTTCTATTTACATAGCCGTTATGGAAAATTTGTTCTCCAGACTAAAAGGTACAATCACTGAATCTCTTAAGCTAAAAATTATCCGTAGGTATCTGCAGCCCCATTTTGTTAGTCAACTTTGTTCCAAGGTATAACTTCACTAGAGGAATTAAAATCCGCTTGTAAGATTATTGAAGATTCTAGAACCCGCGTTTCTAAATTCACGGAACCGCCTAGTTCGGAATGGATGTCCTAGAACCTGAATTGGCTTATAAACCGTCAACCAGTAAACGTGCTCCAGTTGTTGCTACCAAACGAGTTTTCACCGTCTCGTCTAATGATGTAAACAAGAAAGTTGTTAAGTGTTGGAACTGTGACGAGGAAAACCATACCTTTTGGGTTTGTAATAAACCAAGAACAATTTTTTGTTACCGTTGTGGACGTAAAGACTTCACGTGTTTAAATTGCCCAAAATGTTCAAAAAACGTAAAGGCGTAGGCATTTACCGCGGTCGTGAATTCCTAACACGCGCACAAAAGACCGACAAAGCAAATTGGATATCATGGTTAACTACAGTTCGAAATTTTTATAAACATTCTGAAATAGCCCCGTTATTTAATTCTAATAAATCTTCAAACCGCCCATTTATTACGATCTCTATTCTAAATAAAAATGTAAGTTGTTTGTTGGATTCAGGCGCAGATAATACAATTATCGGTACATTTGGTTTGCATATTATTAAATCTCTAAATTTAAAAGTTGAACCAGTATCACGTTTAAATGTCACAACAGCAGATGGTAAATCTCAAGAAGTTCATGGTTTTGTTGATGTTCCAGTTACCGCCAATAATAGGTTTAATGTTTTGAGAATGCTAGTTATCCCTTCTGTTCAACATAATATAATTCTTGGAGTTGATTTTTGTAAATTGTTCAATATTTTCATTGATTTTAAAACTGGTATTTGGGAAGCAAGAGATTCTTCTATTAATACTATTAATGTTATTCATGATCAAAGTACATTAACCAATTCTCAGCAAAAAGAACTCGAAATAATAACCCAAAAATTTCACACTTTAGTCGGTTTAGGGAAAACTCATTTAGTACGACATAACATAGACACCGGAACGACTGAACCTATAAAGCAAAGACATTTTCCTGTTTCACCAGCAATGCAAATTCATCTAAATACAGCATTGGACGAAATGATTAAATTAGGAGTAGTTCAACCTAGTGAATCACCCTGGAGTTCTCCTATTTTGTTAGTAAAAAAATCTTCTGGACAGTATAGACTATGTTTCGACGGTCGCAAATTAAACTCTATCACAAAACGCGATGCGTACCCTCTTCCATTTGTGTCGAACATTTTAAATAAATTGAGAGATGCTAGATATTTGTCTTCTATTGACCTGAAATCTGCTTTCTGGCAAATCGAACTTACCGAATCAAGCAGGTCCAAATGTGCATTTACAGTTCCTAATCGAGGCTTGTTTGAATTCGTTAGAATGCCCTTTGGCCTACATAATGCAGCTCAAACCCAACAGCGCTTGATGGACAAAATATTCCCGGAATCTCTTCAACCAAATGTATTTACCTATTTAGACGATATCATTGTAGCTACTGGTACATTTGAAAAGCATTTGGAGATATTAAACGAAGTGTTCGCTCGTCTAAAAGATGCAGGACTTACGGTTAATCCAGAAAAATGTGAGTTTTGTAGATCCAGTTTAAAATATTTAGGATATGTGGTGGACCAAAACGGCCTACGTACCGATCCCGATAAAGTTGACGCAATAAATCAATTTCCCAAACCCACTACTGTCACCGAACTTAAACGCTTCCTAGGTATTTGTAGTTGGTATCGAAGGTTTGTGAAGGATTTTTCTGATCTAGTTTCTCCACTTAATGATCTTATGAGAGGTAAAATCAAAAAGCAATCATTAATATGGACTCCAGTGGCTGAACAAGCTTTCACTGAAATTAAGAATCGTCTTGTTTCTGCTCCAGTCTTGGCAAGTCCGGATTTTTCTAAGTCATTTATTATCCAAGCTGATGCATCGGAACGTGGTGTCGGAGGAGTTTAGTTCAAGGTGAAGGAGAAGAAGAACATCCCATTGCTTATGTTAGTAGGACGTTAAACAAAGCCGAGAGAAACTACAGTGTGGTAGAAAAGGAGTGCCTTGCCGTATTATTTTCCATAGAAAAATTCCGTCCATATGTAGAAGGAACCAAGTTCAAGGTAATCACAGACCACCATAGTCTACTCTGGTTGAAAAATTTAAGTGACCCAGCCTCAAGATTAGCCAGATGGACAATGAAATTACAACAATATGATTTTGTTTTAGAACACAGGAAAGGGAAACTAAATGTTGTTCCAGACGCATTGTCGCGAGCACCAGTTGAAGTGAGTGCTATTGATACATCTAGATTAGACAATTGGTACAAGAAAACTGTAAATCAAGTTAAAACTAAACCGGAAAACTATCCACTTTGGAGATTGGAAAATGACGTACTTTTTAAGCATGTTACTAACAAACATCACTTAAACGATAATCTTTCTGAATGGAAAAAGGTCGTTCCAAAACCGCAAAGAAACGAAATTATGAAGAAGTGTCATGACGATCCATTGTCTGCTCACATGGGTGTTTTAAGACCGTAAATCGTATCTCTGAATTATACTACTGGCCGAAAATGAGAAGTGATATCCGCCGATATGTTCTTCATTGTAAAGTTTGTCAGGCTCACAAAGTTCCACAAGTAGGAAGACCAGGTCTTATGGGAAAACCAAAGGAAGTGTCGTTTCCGTTTCAGTTGATTAGTCTTGACATTGCAGGCCCTTTCCCTTTATCAAAAAAAGGAAATTCTTATATTTTGGTCGCTAGCGACTACTTCTCAAAATTTGTGTTGATTCACCCAATGAGACAAGCAACAGCGAAAAATGTAGTTGAATTTGTTGAAAACCATTTATTTTTAGTATTTGGTGTGCCTCAGACCATTGTTTGTGACAATGGAGTTCAATTCACTAGTCATCTTTTTAGAAACTTAGTAAAAGAGTACAAAGTACAGAGGTTGTGGTACAATGCTCGTTATCATGCCCAAGTAAATCCAGTCGAACGAGTAAATAGGGTAATTATGACGGCAGTGAGTTCGTACATCAAGGAAAACCACCGCGAGTGGGATCGTGAAATTTATAAAATTGGAAGCGCCTTGAGGAGTGCAGTTCACGAGGTCACCGGATTCAGCCTTAATTTTTTAACATTTGGAAGATACGTGCCAATAAGCGGTGAATTTTATGGCTACGAGAATAATATGATGTCAATATCAGATCGAGTTAATTTCGTTTCAAATTTGAAGAACATGCCAGAACTGTACCAGAACATTGTGCAAAGGCTTAAGTCTGCGTATGAGAAGAATAGTCGCTCATACAATTTAAGGAAGAGAGACGTACAATTTCAGCCAGGAGAAGTAATTTGGAAAAGGAATTATTTCTTATCCGATGCAAAGAATCAATTTTCTGCCAAACTTGCCCCGAAGTTTGTAGAATGCAAGATAAAGGAAAAAATTTCTCCATTAATTTACGATCTCATCGACTTAAACGGCAAGCCCTTAGGACGATGGCATATTAAAGATCTTAAGCCTGGTGTTGAATTTCTGGACGAAGATTAAAATATAAAATTTTATTTTTATTTAATTTTTTAAGAAAGGGGGTATTTGTGACGATGGTCACATTAATTTATAATTTAATTTGCATACGGGTAGGCAACCAAACATGCATAAATTTCCGCGGGTTTTATTATCATTCAATATTCAAAATTTTAGTAATTTTTGGATTTGAAAGAGGGTGATAAGAAAGGGAAAAACGGAAACGATTTTTGGGTACGCGAGATAGGCGGATTCAGGTGCTAAAAATTATCCAGTACCACAAGGTGCATACTAAATAAATCGGATCGATTTCAAATATATTTCATAAGAAAATTAAATGGTCCAATTCTGTATGTGCTAATTGGTGCAAATTATGAAGTTGTATCTAAAAGAAAGGCAGCATTAATTGGTATGATGTTTCATTTCTTAATTCCTAATACTAAGTACAATTGATTTTAGCCTTTTTTTTTCTTGGAATATTAATTATACATACCTCTTGGTGGCTTTGCTTACGGATTATTCAAAGCATTTCTGGTTTATTGAAACCCCGGAGCAGTCGTTCCTCCGTATGGTTGTTTTTTTATTCATCGCACAGAATTGGATTTGAGGATGTCTTCGACGATGGCTTCCACAAATTAACTAGCAATCTAAAAAGAAACGTAACGAGCTACGTGAGTCTAGTATTACTTGCCTCATTGACTTACCTTATCTCTCTGGGTGACCAGGATATTGATGGTAATCTCTGTTCGGTTCTTTGTATATAATTTGTACATACTTGCCGCATATAAAAGTTCTAGTTATTATACTTATAAATCAAAAATTTACATTTGTACATACTTACCAATAATATTAATTTAATTTTGTTATCGCTGGTCTGGATGTGCATTAATAATCGCGTTTTAATTTTAATTAATTCAACTAAGTACAGTTATCTCGGTACAATTTTTAGGTTATATTTACTTTTACTAATTTATTTATGGCGAATGATTTTGTTATATATAGGGTGTTCAAAAGGTCTGTGTACTCATTCCTTTGCATTTTTATGAATTCGTTTTTTAATTTACTTTATTACCGAGTTTCTCTACTTATTATACATTGTATATATTGTGTGCCTCTTACATATTACAAGTATAATTTTGAATATATGCGTTTTATTTGATAAATTGTATCAGGACAGTTCAAATTCAACCCACGCCCAAAGGCAACCGAAGAAGAATCTGACTTAGCCCTCAATAATCTTGTTTTTTTAACTTTTTAACGTTACACAATATTATTGATTTTGGCGCCCAACGTGGGGCGCAACATATAAATTATTTGAGTTAAAAATGTTAGTTTTTGAGTTTAGAACACCCTGTATGAGTTATAGAATGTTAAAAATTAATTTGGTAGACGTGGTTTTACAGTTTCAACTTAGTAAAGTTCTTTCTTCCATAATTTTTAATCAAAACTTTTGTATTACACTCTGTATAAAGAGAACCAATTCCACGACTGTATAATAAATCAATTGATAAATCGAAAGCACATGATCTAGTAAAAAAGTAACTTTCTGACTGTTTAATTTATTGTTAAAAATTGCTTGTAATATCTAATAGAAATTTGAATCAAAAAGTATAGGTTTTCAAGTACGTATTTTTGTTAAAATATTGAGATCAGAATATTTAGTACTGCTAACTTCAAAATTTGATTAGTTGTTTTTAAAAAATTAGATTTAGTGCAGGTTTCCTTGCATTTATTCATGTTGACTGTATAGGCCAATATATTCTTAACTTGTCAAATCAGCAATTGCAGCCATACGGTTTTAGTTTGTTAATGTAGATAAATATTTTTTATTTAAATATTCGGGCCCTGTGTATTACTCGTAATTTCGTCTAAAATCTTAAAACATTTTATGAAAGCTTCACTTCTTCACATTCTTGCTTTGAGTTGGTTTTTACAAGTCACATCGGAATTTGCTGATTCGGCAACGAACGAACGTTTTCAGCTTTGTTTGCACTTACTACTGTCTGTAACATTTCATGTGTATAGGAATTTGCAGATTAATATTTTTAAATTGATGATTGCGATCCATCCTGAACGACCTTGAACGTTGCGTTGACCTTTGGTCGACCTTGATCACGGCGTTACACCTTGGGCCGACCGTGACCTTGAGACGACCTCGACCATGGAATGACTTTGGCATGGCCTTGACTTTGGGGTGACCTTGACCCCGAGGCTTGACCTTGGGCTGACCTTGACTCCGACATGTGCCATTGGGATGACCTTGGCATGACCTTGACTCCGGCATGTGACCTTGGTATGACTTTGACCTTGAAATTCAAATTTCCCGCCGAGTTGTGGTCCAGGATCGGTACTGTATTACATTCAGGTTTACCAACCCTCTGGCGTATTGGTATATACTTATAATGTAAAGAATCTAGTTATAAATTTAGTTAGAAATATTCATTAGTTAGGGGAATTTTTTTGGAACACTCTGTTTGTTGGTATTATGACGTACAAACAAGGAAAGGTATATACACAAGCAATGGGTTAAAGAGAAAAAGATATATTATGAGCTGTGACGTCAGAGGTGAGGAAGTGAGGTCCCAGAACCGCTCTTCTCTCTCTACTGGTATCCTATAAGAGTAAAATGTTTAAATTTTAGTTTTAGTGAAAAATGTTATAAAAAGCTTTGCTTGTTCTGAAACCACATAAAATGAAATAAAATTCAAGTTTTTCAAACAATTATAATCACTATCAAAAATAACAATACTAAACTCTTTGTTGAATAATTAACATTGTTGTCAAAGAATGACAATTTGAAGATTATTTACCGAAATTGACAGTTACTTGGTACATGGTAAAAGTCATTAAGATAGATTTTGCAAAACTTGAATTTTTTATTTTATGGGGTTTCAGAACAATTAAATTTTTTTATCATGAATGACATTTCTGGCTAACATTAAAATTTAAAAATTGTTCACCTACATGGTACCCCATCCGTAAATACAGTGTATAAACAAGATATCTAAAGACCCGCTGGTCCAATTTAAATCAAATTTTGCATGCAGGTGTCATATTTAATACCAAAAATCTCATTAGTTGTTAGACATATTTCCCCGAGTCAAAAGAACATTTACAAAACGCTCTACTTGAAATTAAAGATGCACCTTTCATTTGTGGGGTTGACGTCTCAACTCCATCCCAATCAACACAAATTCTACATCCGCGTATTACGTAGGAAACTCGGAAATTAAAACATAGGATTGCAAGTAAGCAAGAGCGGTCAGCATTTCTTAACGGCCTTGCTTACTAAGCAAACTAACCTACTTCGCGCGTATAAAACGAAGTATGTACGTTAACAAAAATCAGTTCGAAGTTGAGTTCAGAGTAACAATCAGTTTGCCATCAGTTCAGTTTAGTTTGGTCCGCAGTTCATCAGTACGAGTACGGTCCAGTCAAATCATTAAGCATTATAAAGTTAGCGATAACAACAGATGATGTAAAAGAATCACATTACAACATTAAAAACCCTTCATATATTAAACTGCCCATCCCTCATTCGGCACTTATAAAAAATTCTTTTATTTATACAGGAAAAGTGTTATTTAATAAAATTCCTAAATCTATCAGACTCCTAGAATTCAACCGTTTCAGAAAAGTTCTTAAAAACCATTTGCTAGCAAAGGCGTATTATACAGATGAATTTTAAACCGATTCCCCATTATCATTTGATAATTTAATTTAATTTAATCTTTTAAATTTCTTTTTATTATGATTATATTATATATGTATGTGTGTACATGTATGTATACAAAGGTGTAAGTCAAAAATTTTGTTTTAATTTAGTAATGAATTGTGAAGTACAAATTATTATTATTCTTATTATTCAACTCTGTATTGACAGACACAGAATAAAATTAAAATAAATAAAAATCATCAGTTGAAGTATCGGCCCGCTTCGAATACATAGGTTCAATTCAACCCGGTCTTGGATCTTCAGCTCGACACATAATACCACGATCAGGTATCCCCGCACCGCATATAGTACGCCAATTACTATGTGCTGACACACACCGTTTCCATTCATAAATGTAAACAGTATAGCTCGATCACGGTATGTGTAATAATAAACGCTACTACCAAAACCGAACGACGTCCAAATTCTTTTTCTGATTCAACCCGGCGTCTAGAGTATACACCCTAAACGCCACAGTGGTGACCCCGACGTGATTAAATCAGAGAAAGACGAAACATTCAACGAGGAGCAACACGGCAACAATATCAGGTATAGTCGGAAAATTTTTTTATACCTACGCTACGACATGAACGAGGAAACGACCTCCACTGGGCCTACTACGCTCGCTGCCGCCCCAACCGCCGCCCGACAACACGCCCGTCAACGACGACATGTCTTCCAAATTACGCCTGCCATGACGACACCCGCCAACACAACACGTGCCATCGCTGCGTCCGCCATAGACATCGTCGGCACCGACATTCTTTTCACGCATTCCATGATGTAACGCACATCAACTTAGGTTGATGAACCACAAACAAAGTCGTTTCATCAACGCCATCGCCCAAGAAAAACCCGCTAAGATAAAACTAAACGACAGCTGCAACAACCTACAACGCCACGATCGCTGCAACACCTGCAATCAAACGACCTCTGCAACGACCACAAACGCCACGACCGCTGTTTCAAAGAAACAAACGATCACGACGCTCACTACGTCTCGACGACATAGCCGTCAACGGTCAACTGCACTCGCACACACGTCACGGAACCCACAGGCCCAACTCTTCGACTTACATTCCCGCTGGAGCCGCATGCTTGCCCACACACGTCATAAAGCTTGGAAGTCTGGTTCTGAAGTCCATTCGCCTGTCACATAACAGGACGCGCACACAAGCTGTCGAATACAGCACACATAATGCACAAATTTGCCTCTGGAGCAGCAACATCAACAAAACGAAAAGCAGCAACGACAAACCCATCAATCGCAGCATCCACAACAGCGCCAACAAGAAGCGTATCAAACGCATCATCCACAACAGCGCAAACGAAAAGCGCACCAAACACAGCATCCACAACAGCGCCAACAAGAGCGCCCCCCACAACGCAACAAGAAAACCGCAAAACAATATTTTTTTTGCCTATATTTGCGTTAACAATGTTCGACACTCTTTATCGTGGATCAATCTACTAAGGAGGGACTCCTGTGGCGTTGACGTCTCAACCCCATCCCAATCAACACAAATTCTACATCTGCGTATTACGTAGGAAACGCAAAATTCAAAACATACGATTGCAAGTAAGCAAGCGCGGTCAGCATTTCTTAACAGCGTTGCTTACTAAGCAAACTAACCTACTAAGTAGGTACGATAACAGAAATCAGTTTGAAGTTAAGTTCAGAGTAACAATCAGTTCGCCATCAGTTTAAAAATTCTGTATTTATCTTTAAAATATTAAAAGATTTATATAATAAACAGTTACAGAACGAGCTAGAAATATTCCTACGACGAGTTGTCCTGTTTGCAAATTGTCCTCACACCGAGATAGTCGACAGCGAAACAGTTGACTGCGAATCTGAAGGACATCTGAAGTTTAGCAATGTTTTGTATTCTTGTCTTGATTATCTGTTTTTCCACTATTTTGTTTTGCAATTTCTTTAACCTACTTTTTTTTGTCATTGTCGTGACTGACGCTTGGACCGGTATATTATATGTCGTCATGCAATGACTGTACTGTTATATTTTATGTTCTTATTTATCTTCTATAATGTTTACATACTTAGTTAATATTATTACATGTGAATACTAGGGTGTTTAGGTTTTAGTGGTTTTCCTAAACCTTGAAGTAAATGCTTTGCCAAGACGCACCAATCCACTATTGCACACGGTTTTGTCACCACACTATACAGGTTTATACTGATCTTCTGGGGCACCATACATAACACTTACAACACAATACAATATTTGTATAATGTACCATACGAATAAATAAATAAATCCTTTGCATCACCATCGTTCATATAATAAATAATTTTCGAATTTGTTGCTAAAATAAAAGGCAAGCCTTGATGTCAAAACTAGCCCCCTGTCAGAGAAGGATTTAACAAAATTAACTACACTTTGATTCTTATTGCTTAAGGAATGCTCTTTTCAACGATACCAAATTTGTTAAAATCGGTCAAACCGTTAAGAAGTTAAAGCAGGTTATTGCAAAAACAATTGAACACCCCCCGCCATCTTTGTTTTTGAAATAACTGAACTTTTATTTTTACGAAAATGATAGATAAACTGGTTCTCTTTACAAAAGAGAAAAAAAATTTTTGTTTATTATGCGAAATTTATAGAAAATGCAATTTAAAAATTTAAGATGGCAGTTACGCCCTCTGGTGGTCAGTTTTAAAACTTGAAAATATTTTCCTGCGATTCTTCATGACCGATTTACCCAATATTTTTTTTACACCAAAGTCATTCGACGAACGGTTCCCGAGATATGGCCGAGGAACAGTCTTATTGGGTCACCCGGTACATTTCATCGCTTTCTTATCTTTTGTTAGCACTATAATATTATTCGCATATGCCGACCTTCATATTTTTTTACCCTACCGCCACCCACCTCTTTGCTTCATCTTCAATTCTTCCTCCAAATCTCCATTATATAGTGTGTACAGGCTCGGACTCCAGAGACATCCTTGTTTTAAACCCTTACTAGCCATAAAGATTTTTCCAACCCTCCTTTCACTTTTACCCTGCATTTCGTATCCTAGTGTATCTCTTTAATGGCATCTACCAAGTCTCCATTTATATCTACTTCCCTGTCCAAATTATCAAATGCTGAAATTATATCCAAGAATATCCCATACAATTTACCACCCTTACCTTGTACTTCCTTATTCAGTATGTGTTTTAAAATATATGTATGTTACCCATCGCTCTTCTTCCTCTTCTAAAACCCAATCCGCTAATACAATTTTTTCTTCCTTTTTTGTTCATGTATGTGTGTAGTTTCAAACGCATTCTTTTTTGGTGTTTTATTTATAATTCAAGTGTATTCACCTTCGTAAATAAGCTTTAGTTTATTATAGTGCTGTATTGCATTAATTAATAATCATACATACTACACTAAGGGTCTTACTACCTCAAACCGGTGAAAATGACCGAACTGCTTAAAGAATGTCCAATGATACCCGTTTAGTAACTTTTTACGAGGTAAAACACCCAGTTGCTCAATACAACTTATAAAAAAACTAAAATTTATACAGAGTTGTCCAACGAAAACTTTGCACCTAGCTTTTCACTTTTTTTTGTAATTAAACGCAAAAAATCTCGGACACGTCGATTTTCCTTTTGAGGGGGACACATTTGAACATATTTTTCGACCTGCGCCTTTAACTCCCTAGCGGGGGTGAGTATCAACCCTAAAATTTTAAATGGAAAGAGTGATATATCATTCGAAAGGGCACAAAAACGTCTTTCTAAGGATACCTTATTTGATGAATTTTACTATAACAGTTAATGCAAAAACGGCTTTAGAGACTAAGCAAATGGGTCACATTTTTTAAATTTGTTAAAGTAACGTTTTAATAAATCAATTTAACGGCGTGTTTAGTCATTTTTACAAATCAACGTTAAAAATAACAAACATTGGAACGTACTAATGATTGCAGTTGTTTTCACTCGTAATAATTAAATCTTATTTGTATTTTTCCTTAAGACCAAAATTATTGGCTTAATGTCTTTAAAGCCATTTTTGCATTAACTATTTGAGTAAAGTAAGGTATCATTAGAAAGACAATTTTGTGCCCTTTCAAATAATATATCACTCGACTTCTTTTTCCATTTAAAATTTTAGGGTTGTTACTCACCCCCGCTAGAGAGTTGAAAACGCAGATCAAAAAATATGTATAAATGTGTCCCCCTCAAAAGCAAAATCGGCGGTCCGAGCTATTTTGCGTTCAAAAAAAAAGTTGAAAGCTAGGTGCAAACTTTTTGTTGGACTACTGTGTATATTTGTAGAAGTAACTACATTATTTCCAAGTTTGACTGGTAATATTTAGACGATTATTTGAACTACTCCTCATTGAATTAGAATTGAATTGTCTTCACGACAAGAATATAACTGTTGTTAAGTCAATTAAATAATAAATAAAAATACGAATTCTATTTAATGGTAGAAAAATTACGCTTCAAAAACTTTATATTGATTGTAATACTACACCACTCTGTAATCTTACGTATGAAAGACTCTGAGTATGTCGTTACAGGTACGTTGGTATCATAAACTTCAGCTCACCGGTTCTAATAATTCGCGACCCGGATTTAATTAAAAATTGTACGTCAAAGAATTTGAAACGTTTCCAGAGCACAGATCTTTTATCCCCAAAGAAGCGGACCCCTCTATGGAGCAAAAATTTATTTGCAATGGAAGGTTACTATCACCGAACCCACTTTTACTGATAAACACGAAAATATTCTTTTAGGCGGAGATGATTGGCACAATTTAAGGTCAACGTTAAGCCCTTCTTTTACCAGCAGCAAAATGAAGGCAATGTTTGGTTTAATGAGAGAATGCAGTCGTCAGTTTTCAGAACACTTTTTGAGCAAAGGAGGTCTGGTGGAAATTGAATTAAAAGATGCTTTTTCACGATTTGCCAATGATGTCATTGCCACAACTGCATTTGGAGTCACTTGCGATTCATTAACTAACCCGACTAATAAATTTTATCTTTTGGCCAAGAACATGACCGATTTCACCAAAACTAAAAGTTTGATCATTCTAATGAACTTTTTTGTGCCAACTTTGTTAAAAGTAAGTGTCAATTGTAAGTATTGATCGTTGATAGAAAAGGTTTGTTTGCAGTTTTTCAAAGTCAAGTTATTTACTAAAGAAGAAAGAACTTTTTTCTCCACTTTAGTTAGAGACGCGGTTAAGCTTAGAAGAGAAAAAGGCATCGTACGCCCAGATATGCTTCACTTATTGATGCAAGCGCAACAAGGACAACTAAAATATGAAGAAAGCACTGTAATACCTGAGGCGGGATTTGCTGTAGTAGAAGAATCAGAAATAGGAAAAACGCAACGAAAACACAAACTACAAATAACCGATGAAATTATGACAGCTCAAGTTATGATATTCTTCTTTGCCGGTTTTGAAACTGTGTCAACAATGATAAGTTATGCCTGTTACGAGTTAGCTATCAATCCACATGTTCAAGATAAGTTGCGACTGGAAATTGATGAAACATTAAAACATTCGAACGGCGAATTTACTTACGAAACTGTGATGAATATGCAGTACCTTGACATGGTTATAACAGGTATGGACTTTAAATAGAATTTATAATGCATCTTATAAACCCTATAATTTTTAGAAACACTCCGAAAGCATCCGCCTTTTATAATAGCGGACAGGCGTTCTGTTCAACCTTATGTAATAGAACCAGAAAAACCTGGAGAAAATCGGTTATATTTAGAAAAAGGTTCTCTACTCGCTTATCCAATAAATGCAATTCACTCAGATCCTAAGTATTACCCAAATCCAGAGAAATTTGATCCAGAACGATTTAATGAAGAAAATAAACATAATATTCTACCCGGCACTTACGTTCCATTTGGTATTGGTCCAAGAAACTGCATAGGTACGTGGTTTAATTTTGACTTTTATGGGTTAATTTTAAAAACAAACTGTACAGGTTCAAGATTTGCGTTACTCGAAGGAAAATTAGTAGTGGCTGAAGTTATTAGTAAATTTGAAGTCGTCCCAATAGAAAAAACAGCGGTACCAATTGTGCTAAGTAAAGTTAATTTTAATCCGTTACCGGATAATGGAATTTGGGTTGGTTTTAGGCCGCGTAGTAAATAAATTTAGTAATTAACGCTTTTTGCACAAGTGCTATGTTTTTCTTAAATTTTTTTAATAAATTTCTAATTTAGCAACCTATTGCAATGTTAAATGCTTTTATTTTGAATTGTATTTAAATATTTTGAATTTCACTAACCTGCAAAATAATGTCTCTTTTTCTTAGGGTAAATTTTTACCAACTCGTTTGCAATTATAAAAACTTTTATGTTCATTTGTAATCTATATAATATACGTGTTTTAGCTCCACAACGCTCTTTGAAAATTTGGTCTTTACTTCCTACCACTTCGTCAATTACGAACACGACGTACAAAAAAAATTTAATTAAATGTCCGGTAAACTTTATTCGAATATACGCACGAATTTCTAATTACATTACCCACGTGTTGCGCATTCGGTGAAAGTTAAGGTGAATGAACAGTGGTTAAAAGCGACAAATATTACAAAACTCCTTAAAACTAAACTAAATATATTTACAAAATTGAACTAATTTTGTTCAATCGATTGTGGGGTAAGTGTGACCTGTGTTTCTGCATTTGCTTCCCTTCGGATTTTTGTTTTAGGTTATTGGACGATAACTTCCTTAGTGATGCTTCCCGGAGCTATCCTTATTGATAAGAACCCCCAACGATGACTATACGCAACCGACGCTCTTATTACGCGGACGTTTTCACAAAAAAGGAAGCTTCTGTTTTCGATTCCTAATATCAAGTTTGTAGAAGTTTTAATTGTATTTTGTTTTTAACCGCTAAAAACGGTCATTCTACCACCCTTTACCCGATTCTACCACCATTAATTGATACAAAATGTAATTTCAGATTAACACAGTCTCTTCTCCCCAAAATCGTTGCGCAGCAAAGATATTTTGATTTTAATTTTACCACAAATCTCACTTCAAATCATGTTCGTTTTAGTTGATTTAATTTTTCAACTAATATTGAGGAGTGTTTTCACCCTGGTCTTTTGATGCTTTAACACAAATGCACAACGTCTTGATTCTCGCTCTTTTTTCATGACTTCATAATTTTAATGACCTTGACAAAAATATTAAATTGCAGTTTCTATTCTTAAAACTTATTATCTATATAATTTTTTGTGATTGTTACATTTAATTCAGATTATAAATAAGCCAACCAATGCGGAAAAGCAAGAATTCTTGTAGTCTTGTTGATTTTGTATTACCTACTTTTTTTGCTGCTGAAGATTGAAGATTATCATATATTTGAGCACTGACTTATTTCCTAACATGTTCTTTTACCTGTTCTCGATAAGAACGGGAACTATCTCAACTACACTTGGTTTAATAAACAAAAAGACAAATGTTCATCTTATACTCTTAGATTACCCCAAATTTAAAACCAATTTCCAAACTATAGATAAAACTATACGTAAATTAAAACAAAACTAAAAAACCTACTCATTTGGATTATTGTAAGTTCTTCCTCCACTGCTAGTTTAACAGCATATGCCACAGATTATGCTTTATGAAATACTGGTGTAGCATCTCTGACAACACCATCCTACCCATTAAAAAAAACTTGGATACAATTTGTGCAATCTACAAATAAAATTAGAATTAATAACTTTATTCTTAACAACAATAATTGTAGCAGATAATTTTTTCTAAAATTATTTTTTGCCAACTAAGAAATGCTTTATCTAACCAACTCCTACCCATCAAGGCCTTAAAAGATTTACCAGTTTTAATCAACTTTAGGTTTAAAAAAATATTGTTATAAATAACTATCATAGCTGCTTTACCAACTACACAAAGGACCTCACCAGAAACTGACTTGACTTTAGTTGTACAGATTCTCAAGATAACGTTGGAAAACTTTTGTTTGAATTCCACATCTGACATTATGGATGCACTAGCTCCCGTATCAATTTCGATATTGATACATTTACCATTTGTAACGGTTGTTGTTTACAAATAACGAGAGAAAGCGGCGGCTCTAGAGGAAACAACCTAAAAAAAAAGAAAACAGCCAAAAAGCAAATTCGGCTCGATGTAGCGCACTACATTCGTAGAGAATCCAGTATTTATAGTAGTCGGCGTTATCTAAATTAATAATTCCGTACTCGTTTTTGTTAATTTTACTTGGAAGATCGTTTCGCATAAATACTCCTCGAAACTTTAAAATTCCGTATTTACGCGCATATTTTTCTAAAAACACGTTCGTTAACGCTCGACGAGGCAGTTTATTTAGTTTTTGAATATCCGTCTTTATATAATCCGCATCCGTTTTTATATGGTTTTAGGTAAAATCCGCTTCCTACCGTTTGCGCCTCCATTGCACGATTATGACGTTTATCTTCTTCCAATTTTTCTTTAGCGTTTTTTGCGTCGTTTACGGATTTTACGATTGCGGCAGCCCCACCTCCCAATGAACCTAATGCACCCAAAGCAGCAAACAAAGGTATCAATGGTAAAAATCCGCCTTTTTTTGGTAAACGTAAACGTCGGTGAGTGGGGGGTTCTTAAAGAACTGTAAAGAAATAGACTGCTGCCTAACAAAGCGCCACCTGCTGGGTAAAAGAAAGAAATAAAACCGACCAACAGGAGATCAACAGGTTTTACTTTAGGTCTAATACGTTAAATTGAACACAAATTAGAGGGACCAACAAACAATTCAATACAGCAAACAAATCTTAAGGTACTAGGAGAATGTGACAGAAATAGAGAGACTATCGCATACGTGCGTTAGCAACAACACTAAATAAGGCTCGCAATTAATGTGTTGAATTTCTGGTAAGCTTTTTAGTTAAACCCAAATTAAAGTTAGCGTTCCAATGGAGGATTAGTACTTAAGGAGGCTCTGCGTAAACACATCACTTACACACGGCGACTTAAAACTAACTTAAGCTCGGATTAAAAAGGTAAGTACCTTCCGCCAACCTAAAAGGTATTTTTTGTTTTAGCTTCAACCGCTTCAAGTAAAGCGCCCGAGTTCGTATTGAGTTGGTTAAAAAAAACCAAACGTCGGTTGTGGAGCATACCCCGAATAAAAATTTGCTTAAATACTAGAGATCAAACCGTTTTATGTCACATGTACGTGAACTTCATACGCATTATTATTGAATAGGTTACTTAAACGTTAAAACTTAGCTGTATTCTGTAGTATGCAGTTCCGAGAATGAAAGTTTCCTGCTAGCGACGGTATTCGACAGCTCCAGAAGGTAGGTAACTCCAGAATTTCCCTTAGGAGAGGTATGTAACGAAGAACGGAAGGCGAATATGTTTCTTGAAGTAGAAATTATGCAACATAAACGACCCCTGCAGACCGTAGTGTCCACCGATTGTTTGCAGCTTAACTGAATGAGAAACCGTGGTAGTCTTTAATTTTATAAGGAAAGGTTCTTAATTAGCCATTCCAGCACCCTAGGAGTTATCTAGATGTAATACACGATGAGAACATAAGGTTAACGCAACGTGCTAAAAGTATACGTCGTAATTAGAACTAACACAACCAAGAAAGAAAAGAAAGCAAAGTGTACTCATGGTGAATTCGGCCGGATTTAAACTTAAACACCAATTCGAATTGTAAATCTTGAATCACACATTAGTAATTTATGAATAAAATTTTAATTTTAAGAGGCACTTCAAAAACACCCGTGTAGAAAGAAAGAAAAATGTCCGCTGTTTGTCTCGGAAACTTTTGTCGAATTTTATTTCCACCAATAGAAAATTAGCAACATGCGCGCCAAATACGACTTTCGTCGTAACATGTTACTCGCGACACACGTTTTAAGAAGGTTTCCGACATACGTCTTTGAAAATAAAACCGTAACACATTAACCACTATAACTTTAGCAAACGACTCATTTCTCACCTGATTGAAGATAAAATTTACAACTTCCTCTACGTTCTCTACCAATTTTACTACTTCCTTTGTTTTTGGACATTTTTTCTGTATGTGACCGATATCTAAACTAATCGGCATGCCCATTTAGCTACTGGACATGTAACAGGATGGTGTCAACGACCACATCTAAAACAAGACTTTCTCGACTTTGTAATTCTGTTTACTTAGACTGTACTACCATACTTTCTGGTTATAATTTCTTTATCTTTATCTTTAGCTAACAACTTTTTTTGGTAACCTTTTTTTAGTTAAACCACAAATTAGTTTATCTCGCAAAGCATCGTCTAGACAAGAGTCAATTTTACACATTCTTGCAGCATTCGTAATCTTACAATAAAACCAGCTACTGACTCACCTTTAATCTGCCGTAAGATTAAATTTAAACCTCTCTGCTATTACCAAGGTTACAAGTCTTTTAAGGAAGTCTACAATTTTTATATACAAAAAATCATTTGGTTTCTTTAGAGACAGCAAATCCTCTAACGTAAGATATTCCACAGTCCCAATCAGCGTAATAAAATAACTTATTTTCTTGTTTTCTGGGACTTCATTGCAAATGAGCAAGTGTTCCAATTTTTTCAAATAACTTTCAAAGTTATGAGTTTGGGATTAAAAAACTCAATCGACTTGATTAATCCAGACTTCCTCGTCGCCAATAATGTATTTTTGTAATGAATTTTAAAAGCACTACCTTTATATAAACATGACTCACAACATACAATAAATCTATGTCAGGCTTGACACATTAACAGCCCGGAATCGTTTCTTAGAAACAGGGGCGCAGTTCATGCGTGGTTCATGTCTGTTGGTTATATCTTTGCAATCACTTAAGGTGTTCCATACACAACATACTTCACAACCATGCCTAGTTTTAAATGTACGTAAACGTTTGCAGATTAAATACAAGCAAAACTATATGTAGAAGAAATGCTTAAACGATCTTGACGGCCAATCAAAAATGTCTAGAAGAACGACAGCAAGTAACAATACTTGTAGTGGAACGCTAATTTGGACAGCAAGGCGCCCAACCTCTAAAGATGATGAGACGACCCATGCTTTTTGAAACTACCTAGTAAATATGAAGAGCAATTTCAAGACCGAATTTAGGGCGTATAAAAAATATAAAACAAACTGTTGAAAAAAAGAAAACTCTACTTTTTTTTGTTTTTTTATTTTCTTAAAAAACAAAAAAAAAAAAAAAAAAAAAAAAAAAAAAAGAAGTATAGATACATAAACCGAACCATACAAACTATCAGAATAAAAAATAGATTTGTTAAATGTAAAAAAAACCATTGATCGGCTAAAAAGTAATGGTGACAAACACATCAATTTTGTAAAACAATAAACAGGATTGTAAAACCAACATAAGTGATGTTGATCTTTTAGAATTACCCAAAATATATGAGTGCAATCGATTGCACCAATTTCCTCTGCAAAATAGACATGATGCTTATCATTTTCCTATACAATGTTTAGTAATTTTTCAAATAAAGATGTTTTTCTCCGATTGACATTAAACGACAGTTTTAGTGACATTTATCAATCATAGAAGTAACACTTTTACTGCCTAGGCAGTATATGTATATGCTATGTAGCATATACTATTTTTCTTCAAGCGTAAAAAACCAAATTCTTGAAGTAATTGAGGTGGTTTTAGAATGAATAGGCAACAACGTTAAGTCAACTTTACAACTGTCAAACATGACTGTCAAACAACATTATTTTTGTTGTGTGTATTAACACGCTTTGTAAAAGGTAAATTTTTGTATTAATTTGTAGAGTAAGAAAAAAACTATAATTATTTAACAATACAACAATAATAATAATTAACTCTTATTTCAGATGAAAACTTAAAACAAACATTCTTTTGTAGTAATATTAAAGGTACAATTTTGTAATGTCGAGTTAATAATATTTAATCTACTACTTGCTGTTTTAGAACTGACATTGACGTCATTATAGTCGTGATGGATTTCATATTCACTTGACTGGGATATGCTCGATGTTGCGGTGGAAGTACTAGGCCTGTTAAGATCACCTGATGTTACGGTAGATGTGTTACCTTCATCGCACCGTAATGTTCTATTGGCAATTTCACGTTTGTTTGAAAGGGAGTCTTCGATGTATCCCTCAGCTACATTGTTAGATTTCCATCCACTGTCAACTAACAATGTAGCTGAGGTTCGTCGCAGTGTATGCCCAGTGTATTGCTCTGGATTAGGTAGTTTTAAAAAAGTTGCCACTTGTTTTGGTATACCTGAAATTTTATGTATCCCCATAACGACACGGTGGCATCTCAAATTTTGGTATTTTAAAAAGAATCTTGTTATGTTGATGTCATTAGGTCGAAGTGTCATATATTGTCTACATAAATTTAAATAAAAATCTCCAACTATGGTAAATGTCCGTGACTTATTCGTTTTAGTATTAGGAATTTTTACTAGTATTATACGTTCCAGGTCTTCGATATCCTGTATTCTTAAATTGACTAGTTCGTCGCAACGACATGCCCCACTAACTCCGAATATTAATACGATCTAAGAAAATAGTATCTACTTTAGCGATTGAAAAAGTTATATTTGAAATTACCTTCATGGCCAAATATTCATTGTTTGGCGCATTTTGTAAAAAGTTATTAAAATGTTCTTTTGAGAAAACTTTTGCTTTTTTTGGTTGATACCCATCAGCTTGGCGCTTCAAGAAGGAAATTAATTTTGCGTAATTTTTTAAGTTTATGTCATGTTTAATATTTAATTGGCACTTTAGCATGGAATATTGTGCCCATAATGACGAACTTTTCATAGTTTCCGCCAAATGGGAAAAATACGCTAACATAACATTTTCTGTGTAATTGATTATATTATTTTCTTGCGCCCATTTCAAAAATTTATTGTAAGCAAAATCATATATTTTGCGCGATTTGTTGGGGATCAAATTTTCAACTAAGGCATCGGCGATTTGTTTTATTTTAGGTGGAGTTCCTTCAATTTGCGACATTTTTAAAAGTTTAAATTTTAAATGGCGTTTCTGCTTAAAAGTGCTAATACCTCTACCGGCAAACTAAGTTACTAATTGAACGTAAAATAATATTATTGTACGCCGTAAAATAATGTAGTCGTTCTATATATTCAATGCGGTATAGTAAAATTCATATTTTAGCACGCTTGAAGAAAAAATGATTTTAATGCCGCGTATTAGCGATGACTTTTACTGGTTCAAAATAAGTAAATAGTTACAAAAAGATAGACAAAATTCAGAATTTTATTATAATTTTAACTGTAACATTCATAATTAAATCAAAGCAGAATATAGAACAAAAATGTAAGTAGATGAAATTCTACATATAATACATATTAATGATTATTGTAAATATTTATAGTAATTTTCCAACATTACTCCTCTGGCTTGATAATCCGTTGTGTCTTTTGTAATCATAGTATCATTATTTTTATTTGTTTGTGAACCAGTGCTACAACCGACGATATTTTGTTCTTTGGGACCCAAAAAAAGTTTTTCACTAACATTTGTTTTTGCAGCTATAGAGTCTTCAATATAACCTTCGGCTATTGTTGATGATCTCCAACCACCATGTCTTTTAACGTGGTTATATCTGCCCCAGAGTCCACCAACAATGTTGCAGAACTTCTGCAATAACAATGCCCAGTAAATTCTTGTGGGTTTGGTAATTTAAAAAATTTTGCAATTTCTTCTGGCATTTTTCCAAATTTATGGATTTCAAGCGGTTGTTTGTATGCCTTACCAATATTGTATTTAAAAAAAACTTAGGTAGCTAGCCTGATGGTCTACAATCTTCATATTTTTTGTAGAAGTTTAAATGTTCCACTACAATAAATGAGCGTAATTTTTTTGTCTTCGTGTCAGGAAGAGTTATAAATAATTTTTCCCCCATATCTTCAACTTGAGCTTTTTCCATCACTTCTACATGCTCTCGCTATGCCAAAAATTAAAGCAACCTAAAATAAAAAATCGTTTATTTAATACTAAATTAAAAATTTATTATTTCTAAATTCTTACCTTCGTAGATAGGTATATATTATATGTAGCTTCAAACTAAAATTCCTGAATTTGTGATTTTTGCAGTACTCGGGATTTTTTGGCACGATAACCATCTGATTGACGCTTTAAAAGCTAGCAGTTGTAAATATTTTTATATATCTATAGTATTGTTAATATGCAATGTAGTCTTCAACATAGAATATGTAGATCATAAAGTCGAAGATTTCAATTTCTTGGATAATTCTGCAAAGTACGCCAGTAAAACGTTTTCTGAAAATGATACGATTTTCTTGTTAATGCGATACCTAATCCATAAATTTTCTATAACATATTTCATACAATTTTCTGGATTTTGTAGGTAACAAATTATATTCTACATTTTTTGTCAATTCTTCAATTTCGGAAGGTGTTAAGATTTCTTCATCACTTTCCATTATTTTAGAAAATATCTCTAAACACAAATTAATCTCTTCTCCAAACAACTTAATCTTAAGATAAACAGATAAAAAATGGCAATTTTAACTAAACAATTTAGGAAAAGTACATAACAACCCAGACTTTACTTAGCAACGGTAATGGTAATGTGATTTAAGCAGACACATGGAATCTACTAACCTCTATCTCATTGACAATCAATTGATAAAGAAAATTGAAGCAAATTGAATGTAACAGTAATGTCTTATTTTTCGGTAGATATTATTATGTATACAATTTAAGGTCTAATCAACAATAATAATTAGAAAATACGATTTAATTATTACCTACAACATACAATTAGAAAAAATATTTAAAATTGTGAGTCCCTTATAAAAAAGTTTTCATTTTAATTTGATTTTTTTAATGACACTGTACAAACAATCTGAGAAAAAATTAAATGTTTCACACGGCAGAGAATCAGATTTACTGCCGCGGCTAGCATTTTATTGCCGAGGCAAAGCCGAGTTACTTCTCTGCCTAGTTAAACAAATAATTATTTTATACGCTACAGTCTAAACAATAAAATTTCTTGGTATTGATACAACCAAACCTTAAGGTTGGTCAATGTGCGGCGTTAATAAGATTCTTTACTTATGCTTTTTACTATCAACATAAATTTTTTTAGAGATTGTAATTTGAAGATTTTTTTATCAAATATTTTATTATTGTATCGCAGCTATTAGGAAACATAACAGTATCTAAAACATTATCCATTTTCTGTTGTTATTAAATGTGGGAGAATGTAATAGTACAGGTAATAGTAAATAATATAAAAATTAATAGCTTTTGATGTAATCACTACAGTTATGGGATATTATAACCTTACTTGGTGTCATTTGACCCATCAAAAAAGTTATAAAATTGTGGTTAGAGAACTAGCTCATATTCTATTCAATTTTTGGTAACGCAAAATCAAGTAATCAGTAAGTACTACAGTGGTTGTAGCCGGATATTAACGAAAAAACGTTGTTTGTATTGTTAGTTTTAAATGGGTGGTTGCGACACCAAATAATATCAAAAATCAAATTAATTGGTTACAACATAAATAAATAAAATATCAAAACAAACTAAAGTTTCTGTATGTTGTTGGCCAACCACACCACGAACATATAGTTACAATAGCGTTTCTGATACACCTAAATATAGTATGCAAATTAATTTATAATAGTGTTTAATATGAATTTTAAAATAAATAAATAAATAATCACGACAAACCAGGTTTAAATTGTAAAACTAAGTGGGAGTATACAATCTACACACACACGTCACGCTGAAATCTAAACTGTCTCTTACCAGCCCGTGATAAGAAATTAGCCACTAGGTAGAGTTTGATTTTATATTGATGGGGTCAACGAAAGTATCCAATTTGTACGCTCACGCAGCACTCAACGTAAATTTATCTCACCAACCCAAGTAGTGGTTGATTTTATATGGATTTGTATCAAAAACTAAATGCCTAAAAATATATAAGAACGAAGTTGTATTCATTGTCTTTTGTAAATGGCACATACCTTAGTTGGTGGACGGCTGTAAAAATTGTTTAGTGCAATAAAAGAAACCCTCCATGAAGCTCGAAGAAATGACTTTTTGCCAAATGGCAAATTTTAAACCCAATATAATCCTCGATTCTTATATGTGTAATTAGTTACTAATCCAGCATTTACTGTAAGAGGAGAATTCTTGTTTAAAATAATTACACCTGCACTACGAATACCTAATAATCAAAAGATCACGAATACCAAAAGCGATAAATTCAAAATTTTCAATACATTAAAAGTGGGGTCTGGTATTGTTGGTGGTCTAAATGTCAGTGTTTATTTAATTTTAAAGAATAAATATATAAAAATCAATACGGCACGTAACACTCATCCTTCAAGGTTTCTTCAGAATTCTCTGAGAATACCGAGCTTTTTAGCAACCGTCCGAATCCTGTCTGAATAACGGCACTAAAGCTTTGTTTTACTATTATACTGTACTCATTCTTCTCACTTCAATAACTGCGATATTACTTTGAAACAAGTGATTAAATTTCGTTTCGTTCAGACATAGGTCTCAGTTATTTTCATTAACCTTATTTTCAAAGTCCACCTCCACTGCTGACAAAACCACCGTTATTAATCCGTTCTCTTACAGCTATCACATACTTATTACTGAACCCCTACAGTGCGACTGATTCACTTGGTAGTGTTGGTAAAAGTTGTGTCAATATAACTCCGTTTACTTTAATTACAGCCGCAGTCAGACCGCCACCAAAACCGAGGGTATAACTTATCGTGCATAGACCGCTCGCATACAAGGCTTCATCGAACTCGGCTAACTATAGTTTATCCGGTGTGCTCTACGACGAACTTCCGTCACTTATAGAACCGTAATCTTAAACTCCGTTTTTTATCCCCTAAAGAACGAGACCGGTCAGAAGTTGCTCTAACCTAAAAGATTAACTGTGGTCTTTAATAACCGCTGCTAATTCATAATCTGACTAACCTGTTCTTAGTAATCCGATAGCACCGTCTACTGGAAACAACCCTAGGCACCAACAACACCGGGACACCGTCCGATTCGACCCTAAAAAGAGGCCACACGTGTAATTACCGATTCGCCCTCCGTGCGCAAGAAACGGGGACAAGGTTACGGCAGTGTCTCTATCAACGACACATTCCACCGGGAACTTTCGAGCGTACGAATTAAATAATTATTGATATTGTATATTATCACCGCGTGTAAATAATTACTGTAAAGTTGTTCTGTAAATACGATAATATATGTATATTATTTCGAACTCTGGACATTATTCTTTGACTGAACCTAAACCAGAGGTTAATTATAAATGTTTGTACGCACCTCTTATTCTCAAACTACAATTTTTAATTGGGCATCAAAGGTGGACGTTTATAAGAGTATCAAAATAAATTTATTTATCGCCTTCAAAAAATTTGCATATACTGGAAAATGCACCCTCTTCGATTTTTTCATTTGGGTTCTATTTAAAAAATCAGTAAAAACTATTTTTTTAAGGAAAATAAAAAGCTTTTACAAAGAATAAATAGAGACTGTAACATCTGTTTGCTATCCCTTCAATAAGTTTGATAAAATACTTCAGTAAACCGCAAACTTAAAATTACCAACAATGTTTATCTTTGATCAGTTTTCGAAATCGAAACGGACTTCGAATGCATCAACAGTGAAATTACCTTCCACAATTTGTTGCTCAGGAAGACAAGTGCACTTCTCCACATATTTTAGGAAAATGATAATTTAATCATCCGAACGTAATAGGGAGTATTGTAGTGAACACTTACATTATTTAATACGAATTTATGTTTGTTGAATGTTTACTCCAACTTCAATCAGCAACGCTGATGATACATCATATCAATATTGTATGCTACTAAACAACCTACTTCTCTGTGTAATAGTGAACCTACAAAGTACATCAATTATTATCAGTATGGATAATTTCACCTACTTGAATTCATTGAAACTGTTTAAGTTGTGACATTCTACAAACGTAGTTTGCACACAAAAATTGTCGTTCTTAATTGTGTTTTTTCTTGCTTTAGTGTACTATTACGTAATTAATCCAATGAGTTATTAGAAACAATAGAACATTAAACATGATAAACCAAATCTATTAGTACGCGATCGACACTTAATCAAAAAAATATTTGTAAAACTTTGAAGTATTTCCAGAACATAAACCTTTATTACCTAAATGTGTTGATCCATTATGGAGCAAAAATTTATTTGCCATAGAAGGTCGCGATAGTGTTCAAGACAAAACTATTAATATATTTAATAGGTAGAGAAGAATGACACGATTTAAGATTAACGTGAAGTCCTTCTTTTACCAGCAGCAAAATGAAAGCGATGTTTTGTTTGATGAGAGACTGCAGTAAGCAATTTTTAATGTACTTTTCTAATGAAGGCGATTTAGTTGAAGTCGAGTTGAAAGATGCATTGGGAAGGTTTGCGAATGATGTGATTGCGACCACAGCTTTTGGAGTTACGTGCGACTCGTTGTCAAACCCTAATAATGAATTTTACGTTTTGGGAAATCAGTTAACAAACTTTTCTGGTGTGAACGAATTGATTACTATCAATACACGAAGTTAGGAATTTCATGAGAAAAAGCCTTTTTCCCATAATAGTGCCGTAAATACAGATACATTTTTGACATAAATAATTGTAGAAAATAGTATAAGGTACCTTATAATCATGTTTTATACCGAAAATAAATTGTCATTATATTGTTTATTAACATTTTAATGCAAAAAAACGAGTTTTTTAATTCTTTTTCAGTTGAATAAAAATAAATAAACCAACGTTAATGGTGTAAAAAGAAAAATTGTAAAGAATAAAAATACGAAAATAAAATGAGCACCAACTTAACTCGATCGGATAATAATTTTCTGAAAAAATCGGAAAAAAGTGGAATATATGCATTTTATTTAAAAATTCGAATTTTTTTGAGATGTAACGTAAATCTTTTGGGAGGTAGGAGGTAATTAATTATACGTACTTAATGTCTGCAAAACCCTGCAATTGTCGGGCAATTAGTTTATGCATAATTGCGATTTATATTTTTTAATGCAATATTTTTAATCGAGGCTGAATGCTTGTGTGGTGACCTGATTGTCAGGAATAGAAAATAGGTTTAAAAATAAATTGAAATGGAACAATATTTTTTGATAAAATGATATTTGACACGCAAAAAATCCATGCAAAATTGACGGTAAAATGGTTGGGGTACTCGACCGCTACCGCCGTTTGAAAGGACTGTTATTATAAGCGCGTTGCTAGCGGCCGGGTACTCCCACCCCTCCTACGAAAACTTAAGGAAGCCTAAGTTATTCTATTCTCCTGCTTAGCCTAGTAGGCAAACCGCGGTTGTCATTGACGAGCAAATGGAGACCTAATATGTGGACTTATCCTATTTAGATAACTATAAATCTGAACTCATAAGTAAACGGAAAAGGATTATTTCACACATGCAAATAAAAACTAATAAGCACAACACAACCAACGTCTCTGACCAAACTGACATATTCATAAAACAAATTGAAATAGCCCTTGCATCAATAAACAAATGCGTAGACAGGCAAAAAATCTCTCAATGACATTAGGAGCCAGTAGCAACACAAATGATACAGTTAAAGATGCGACAGTAGCAATTTTTCAGAAGTTGCATGTAATATTCGCACCGCAAATCACGAAGTTATTGATTGTACTCGATTTTTGCTCTATTGGGACAAAACACCTTCTTTCTGGTATTGAATTTGGAAAACCTTCCAATGATGTCAATATTTTTTCACAGCCTATGACTACTCTAAACTTTACTCTGGTGCAAGGCAACAAATTCTTAAAATAGATTTATCTTCTACAACAATACTAACTAACATACTTAATGACACTCACGTGAGATTAAACGAATAGCAAATAAGTAAGTAATGCATTTCTTGGATTAGACTTTTGGTTACTAAGATACTCAATTCTTTTGCCGTCTTCTTGTTTACCGTGAATATTTTAATTTTTTTCTTTTAATCAATAACGCAGATAAAACACCTTTTTTCTTTTTGACTTTTGATCGATTAACTGTTAGTAGAGTAATTTTTGTTGGACAACTTTGTTGAAGAGGTTGATACCGTATGGTTCGGTCATAAATCGTGGTCAATTCTTTTACTACTATTAATTGGAAAATCATATCTAAATTACGACGCATAGAACGAACAAATTTAGTAGTAACAGTTTGGGCAGATATGCTGTAACGATGAAGCATATATGCTCTAAAATAATATGCTGCTATAAATTTTGTTTAAAAACATTATTTATTTTTCGTTGGCATTTTTTTACATTCTGGCCAAGAAATTAAAATGTAATGGCATCTATTGAAATTCGAAGTTTTGACCAATTAATAGGCAAGAACTTGTTTGATTATTTTACATTTCATTATTTAGAAAATTTGAAGACTCCTATCTCAAAAGTGAACGATCACTACGTTACAAGCAGGTGACATCCTCTTTCTGTGATTTAGCTAAATTTGATCGAAAGATAGAAAACTGTTATGTTTCTGAAAGCCAAAGAAAAAAGTTTTCATAAGGATTTTGCCAGAATTATTAAGCTCGAACTAGGAATATATGATTTCCCAATTACTTCATATATAAAAATCATTCAAAAAGCAACCAATTTTGAATTAAGATTAGATTTTGATACCATATAGTACCATAAACTTACCTCATAATTAGTCAAAGATTCTGAAAATGTCATAAAATATAAGGTGTTCCATTTTAAATAATGGAGTAAAGTATCATGTATATTTCAAAATAATTTTATTTTATGCTAAACTAGATTATAATAAATTTTTTTATTTACCACTTTTTCTATGTTTAGTTTCAACGATGCTTTTAAAGAATCTCAAAGTGGTGAACCACCCTGTATAAAGAGTGCATACTAACATTGAAAAAAGTTGTTACAGTTGGTTGTAGGAGCAACAGTAATAATACAAATGTTTATAACAGTTCAGAGCCTTACGAGAGTGCATCGTGGATAATACTTAAAGATGATGTAGAAAAAGGGTTCACAAAACTGTGGTGCTACCTATGTAATTGTAATAATTAGTTTCAAGTAGTAGAGACTTAAGATGCAAAAGTACAAACAGTTAACTCGAGAAGCATATAATTCACAAAGTTTTTCTTTGCGCAAATTCCACACAAAAAATATAATTGTAGACCCAAACAATATGATTAACAAGCAGAACATGTATATACTAATTATAATATTACCGATAAATAGATGAGCATTTGGAAGGATATTGTTTGAAATAATATAATACAGCACTGGTCGTATGCGTAACCTAAATCTCGTTTACAGAGTAAATTGTAGTAACGCTTAAATTATTGTGTAAACGCAAATTTAAAACTAATTTAATTAAAATTACTTTTTTAATTATGAATTTCTATGTGTAGCGGTGTTTAATTACAAAATTAATTCTGGCGCAAACAAACGCGCAATAAATTTGTCGAGGGATCCTATGATTACAGCAACTGTTATAATCTGTGCGTATGAAATGACAGATTCTGAATATTAACATTAAGTTTCATACATGCATGCAAACGTAATTATGAACGTTGTAAACAGAAGTCTCACGGAAATAAGAACAATGAAATCGAGTAGAAGTTATACGTTGGTGTTAGTTCATCACATCCTCAGGGTGCATTCTCACTTGCGATACATTATCGAGAGAGAGAGTCTTTCTGATATTAAATACAATAACCTGTTTCCGAGATCAAGAAGTCATCTGCTTACAACTTATTTGGAGCGGTTTCTGTATACAAATCTTCCAGGTATGACAATTCTAACTTTATACAGCATCAGTAAGATATAAAGAGCACATTAAATAATTTAAGAAAACTTCATCTACTTGCTGATTTGCTTGCAGGTCTAGAAGATTAATAAAATATCGGTCACTTCTACTTCTACGATCAAAACTTATTAAACCTGCGGCTAATGTTTAAAAGAAAAATCTTTTACGTATAACCGGATTTGGTTTATGAGATACGTTGCACGACCCAATAACTCACCACATTAGCACACGGAGGGACGTTAGTGCAGAGAATCTTACTCTTTTGGCAATGCCAATTCCAATTTTTTTACTATTTGACTCATGTTTCTAGCCAAAACGGTTATTGAAATATAATATACATTAAATGACTTTCTTTAAAGCAACCAACAATACATTAACAATTCTTTATGTGACGTTTTAACTTATCGCTTAATACCGGTTCCAAGGTATCATGTAATATGTCACTGTTTGTACATCTTGGTATTTGCTTTTTCCGAATTTTCATGTGGTTTTTTCTAGGGGTTTCGTATAACAAATTTGGGCGGTAATTGCATCATGATATTATATTTTTTGCCGTATCTCTAAGGGTTTTTGAGTTACGGGCGTTTGAAACTTACCTGTTCTTTTAAAGTAAAAATTTATTAATTTTTTTTAGTATTTACGATTCCTTAAAACTCTCTCCTGCACCTGTCATACGGGTTTCGTATTGGTGTCGTTCTAAGAAGGAGAGTCTCCGATATTGTGAAAAAGACGTCTTATTGCGACATCTTCTACTATTTATTAGATAACAATTAGGGGTCGTTTTTTGGATTCTCGATGTAGATGTCCCTCGCGCTCAGAAAAAAATGCGAGCTTACATTTTTTTAATCTTAATAAAAATTCACAGATTTTTTGCAAATAGCGGCCCGTTGCGATAAAATATTATTTTTTCTACTCCTATTCTAGAATACTAACATTCTGGATTACTTTTCAATTACAGAATAGCTAGATTCCAAAACATCGTGCGAGAATATTCTCGCACTTGTTAGGAATGAGCAGAAGTACGGCCATCTCGTGGCTGTTAACATAAGGTTGCGTTTGGGGACAATTATTACAAAAAATTTCATTAACGATGCTTAATTGTAGTAATATCGGGTATAAATGATACAATTTAATTTTAAATTTCTAGTATAACTCATTTTTAAAGATATATAAACGTAAAATTAACTTCCAAAAAAATGTAACCTCCAAATATTTTGAATGTTGTTTGAAAGTGTAATCTCTCAGTAGGTACCTATATACTAGAGTGGTTCGATTCAATTAAAAAATACAAATTCATAGTTTATTGTAACCATACAAATACAAAATTTGTTTTAGTTATTGTCAGATTTTCATTCGCTGATGAAAGTAGCAATGAACATATTACTAACCTATGCTTTTCCATATGACGAAGATTAAACAAACATCTTTGTTACCAAGATTATGAACAATAGAACTATAATATGTAATGTAAAAACAGAGTGTTCAACCTATTAAGTTAGTGTGTTGTTCACTACCATTAGTAAGTAAAAGTTCATCTTTATTATTGTTGTGGTTACAAATCTGAAATGCTTTTAAGTAGGTAATAATAATAATAATCTCTTTATTTAGCACTTAGCTAACCAAACTTACATTTATATTATATATATATATATATATATATATATATATATATATATATAAATGATAAGTTTTTCGACATCTAGTGTCGACTCGTGAAAGCGTTCACGTACGAAAATGTTAGCAACTTTGCCGACAGGTATGTAAAAGCAGTTACATAGTCGATTCTTCAATAATTATAGCCAACCTGACAGTTGGCAAGTATAAAATTTCGAATCGCCTGCAGTAAAGTACGCAAGAGGTTGTACAATAGCAAACAAACACTGAGAATCACCGACAGCTGTTTCGTCCTTTTGGGACTCATCGGGAGTGAGAGAACTCAAGTGTAAGTTCACTATTGTACAAACGCGCGCTGTCGACTATATGCCCTACTGGAGGGATCACAATATTTAAATGATAAGTTTTTCGACATCTGAGTGTCGACTCGTGAAAGCGTTCACGTTACGAAAATGTTAGCAACTTTGCCGACAGGTATGTAAAGCAGTTACATAGTCGATTCTTCAATAATTATAGCCAACCTGACAGTTGGCAAGTATAAAAATTTCGAATCGCCTGCAGTAAATTACGCAAGAGGTTGTACAATAGCAAACAAACACTGAGAATCATCCGACAGCTGTTTCTGTCCTTTTGGGACTCATCGGGAGTGAGAGAACTCAAGTGTAAGTTCACTATTGTACAAACGCGCGCTGTCGACATATGCCCTACTGGAAAAACTTATCATTTAAATATTGTGATCCCTCCAGTAGGGCATATAGTCGACAGCGCGCCAACTGTCAGGTTGGCTATAATTATTGAAGAATCGACTATGTAACTGCTTTACATACCTGTCGGCAAAGTTGCTAACATTTTCGTACGTGAACGCTTTCACGAGTCGACACTAGATGTCGAAAAACTTATCATTTAAATATTGTGATCCCTCCAGTAGGGCATATAGTCGACAGGCGCGTTTGTACAATAGTGAACTTACACTTGAGTTCTCTCACTCCCGATGAGTCCCAAAAGGACGAAACAGCTGTCGGATGATTCTCAGTGTTTGTTTGCTATTGTACAACCTCTTGCGTACTTTACTGCAGGCGATTCGAAATTTTTATACTTGCCAACCGTCAGGTTGGCTATAATTATTGAAGAATCGACTATGTAACTGCTTTACATACCTGTCGGCAAAGTTGCTAACATTTTCGTACGTGAACGCTTTCACGAGTCGACACTAGATGTCGAAAACTTATCATTTAAATATTGTGATCCCTCCAGTAGGGCATATAGTCGACAGCGCGCGTTTGTACAATAGTGAACTTACACTTGAGTTCTCTCACTCCCGATGAGTCCCAAAAGGACGAAACAGCTGTCGGATGATTCTCAGTGTTTGTTTGCTATTGTACAACCTCTTGCGTACTTTACTGCAGGCGATTCGAAATTTTTATACTTGCCAACTGTCAGGTTGGCTATAATTATTGAAGAATCGACTATGTAACTGCTTTTACATACCTGTCGGCAAAGTTGCTAATATATATATATATATATATATATATATATATATAAGCAACTTTTGCCGACAGGTATGTAAAGTAGTTACATAGTCGATCCTTCAATAATTATAGCCAACTGTTATAGACAGCTGTTTCGTCCTTTTGGGACTCATCGGGAGTGAGAACTCATTTTCAAGTATAACCTAAATAAATTCTTCAATCTTAAATGTTAATGGTTTCTTTAATATAGCTGATACATTCTTTTTTAAATATGTAAAGATTATTACAACTTGTTACAGAGACCGGTAATTCATTATATTGCCGTAGCCCTTTATAAAAAGACTATTTTGAAAAAAATTAGTACTGACTGTATCCAAATAAAATTGATTTTTTGATCGTGTATTATAATCATGTATATCTCTCACAAATCTGCAGTTATTTAAGAGGTGCTCGAGAACCAATTGATTAATCATTTTGTATATAAATAACAACGTATTGAAGGTTATTGTTTGCCTTACACTTAATAAATTTGTCACATTTAACATATTAGTTCTTCTAGTATACCTATTACATCGTAATATGATCCGTAACGCTTTATTTTGTATTTTTTTGCAGATTATCAATTACAGAATCATTCATAAGAAACAACAAAGTGGAACAGAAGTACAAATGTGGTGCAATAATTGCTTTATACATAGTTAGTTTTGCCCAACAACTTAAGTTTTTTGATATACGACTTAACATATTAGCTTTCTTTGCCATTTTTTTTGTAACATATTTATAATGTTCAGAAAATGTTAAATGTTCATCTATGACACAACCGAGATATTTATAACTATTTACAATTTCTAATTTCATTTAAATAGAATTAATAACTAACTTATTATTTTTGTTTTTAATAAACATGACTTTAGTTTTACTTACATTGAGCTGTAGATAATTATTATTTAACCATTGAAATACATTTTTTAGATCATTATTAATTCGGTCTATTATTTCAATAACACTAATACCTGATATGTAAAGGACAGTATCATCTGCAAAAAGTTGTATTTTACAGTGCTGGACGATATAAAAAGTGAAGAACCAAGAACAGTCCCTTGAGGTACTCCAAAAATAGTTTCCATTTCATTTGAAGTTTCTATATATTTAGTAACTTGTTTGCGACCACTTAAATATTCTTCAAACCATTTTAAAATAACTTGACCAAATCCATATCTTTTCAATTTAAGTAACATCAATTTCTATTTATTGTTTCAAATTCCCGTTTAAAGTCTAAAAACTACACCTATTATTTTCCCATCTTCCAATGCAGCTTTCCAATTAAAAAGTACCGTCTGCAGGGCACTCTCACAGGAGTTTTTACTTCGAAAGCCAGCTTGATATTTATTTAATATATTATTATTTTCTATGTAAGACATGGTTTGGTCGTTGACGCACATTTATTATAATTTTTCATATGCAGGAACCATATTTATCGGTCTAAATTCTTCAGACCGTATGGTACCCTTCTTTTTCTCAATGAGCACGATTACACTCTTTTTCCAGTTATCTGGAAATTTTCTTTGCTCCAAACTTTCATTAATGACATTAAGAAACTTATCTCCTATTGCTTCAAATGCAAGTTTAATATTTTTACTGTTATGCCATCAGTGCTACCTTCTTTGTTTTTCATTCTTTTTAAAATTCTTCTCAACTCTGACATCTCTACTTTATGAAATTTTACCATTTGATGTTGATTTTCTATGAGTTTTGTGTTCTCTTCTAAGGTTTTAGTTGAGGTTATATTCAGTGAAATGTCTCTGATATTATTCAAGAAAAATTAATTAAATCCTTCACATATCTGATTTCCTTATATTACTGTATCGTCAAAGAGAATTTCATGTTTAACATTTTCACTACATTTACAGCTAACTATTTTTGTTAGTGTTTTCCACATTTCTGTAGAATTATTTTTCGCGTTGTCTATCCTTTCATCATAATAGTTTCTTTTAGCATTTCTTATAAGTGATATCACTTTGTTTCTTTGTGCTTTGAACTGATTCCAGTCTTCTTCATTACAACTCACTACAGCACGTTTGTAAAAATGGTCCTTTTTCTTCATCTGTTCCTCTATTCTGTAGTCCCACCATAGTCTGTGACCCCAGTTGTCTTTTTCCATTTTTTTCTGTACCGGAGCAAATTCATCTAAAGCAATGGTTAAATTTTCTGCTAACTTATCTGCTAGCGTATTTACACTAGTTGGTTCAGTGATCCAATCTATGTTGAATAATCTTAGTTGATATGCTATGATATCCATATTTTTATAAATTCTATATTTTATGATTTTATGTTCTTTGTTAAGTTCACCAGTGAGATATAACTTCAATAATGGAATGGTCAGTTATTTTCGGTGTTTTAAGTACTTTATGCTTTAAGTCCTTATCAGATGTAATTACAAGATCTATTTTTTTAGCAGAGTGGTTGGTTATGCGGGTACACGAGTTTATCTTTTATCTTAATACACGAGTATGTTCTTGGGTCCATTTGGAGTATGACATTTAACATATTTTTCTTATTTTTAAACTTACGAACTATTTTAAATTTTTTTATTTTGGGATCCGTATTTATAGTATTTTGTATTACTAACTTATCTAGGAAGCTATCTTCATTTTCTAATTCCGCTTACGATAAATTGAGTATTATTATTCTTGGATTTTTTTCTGGGATTTTTACTTCATAATTTTGACCTATTGAACTTTTTATATTGTGAACTACATTATGTAATGGTTCTTCCTGATTTTCTTTATTGTATTTAATAGCTACTCCTCCATCACGTAAGTATTTTATTTTAGATAGACCAACTCCGAGATTGCAAGGGTTTATTTTTTCTTCAATTTTTCTCCTTGTTACTTCACTCGTTTGAGCTGATTTTTTTGGTTTTACTATAATTGCTTCCTCCTTTTGTTTTTTAGCCGTCTGGAGAGCTTCACTGTAGCTGCATCGTTGGGCCACGTTATTTTCCTTTAACATTTCTATTTCTTGTCTCAGCTGATCAATAATTGTTATTTTATCTGCTATAATTGATTCCTTGCATTCCAATAATTTATTCATTAATTCGAAAGACTCACCATTCAGACAACAAATGCAATAAAACTTCATTACTTTTCCAGTTGTAAGTTGTAATACTTTGACCGTTTTCTTATTCTTCCCATATAAAATTTGATTTTATGAAAATTTTCACACAAATTTGATTAACGCTACACTCATCAGATTTGTATATTTCTTAATTTAATCTCCGAAAAACTCACATGCACATGTACACACGTTGACACGTTACATCATCGATGAAAATATTGGTATTGCGATGAAGCATCTATGAAATATAATGGACCCAATAATTAGAGACAACAATGGTGATGTTAACGCAGATACACCACACATTTACAGCCATGTTAACACATACAAAGTTTTCGAAGTTAGACAAGTAATGCCCCCTTACACCAGATTGAACGTAGGTAAGTAATTACTTTTAGTTGCAGAGTTTTAAAACCAAGGTGGTTTGCCTTTAAACACTCAAGAAATTATCTTCACTTAACGGAATAAAGAAGGTTTTGTACTTATTTCTTCTTTCAATTTATTAAAATGTTAATGCATAACTTAGATATGTATCGCAGACTTTTTTTATTTACAGAAATACACTGACAATGTTTCAAATCTGCCAACGCATCTTGCAGGAATGCAATCAGATGCCACACACAAATTTGTTTTTCCACTATTAGCTGTGAAGTGGACAATTATTGCGTCTCCTAGCCAACTGAGAAGTTGAATTTCTCTATTAGTGGTTAATAATTTTTTCTATTGTTGACCTAGGTTAATAATGGACAAATTCAAATTTTTTGAGAATCTAACAATAGTTGTTTAACAAAAACGAGTGAAACATAATTTTGTATATCCAGGTGATTATCTTTAACTTATTTGCTGCTTAAAATTACCTAACACGATAAAATTATTTGAATAAAAAATACCATTAGTTTAAAATTCGCGCCCCATCCTATAACCGCCAATACATAACCTGAATTTATTAGAATCAGTTTTTTCAGGTTTCCCAAAGGAGATTTAACCAGCCGAGTTAAGTTACTTGAACAATTTTAAGTAAATTACAAACATTTTGTTGTAGGTGTTTTGAATGGTTAACAGAATATGGAAGGTCCGATCTGTTGCATAAAAATGTCGACTATAAAAACTTAACAAGTATGTGGCAAACACTTGCCATTCCTAAATGAATTACAAGTGTCAATTTCTGAAACCTAGTATTCAAATGATGCAAGGTATATTGGCGAAGCAAAAATGAAATGTTTATATGTTTTATACAAGTGTTTTCAGAATCAATGTAAATAAAGCTCGTTAACATCTCCAGCTATACCAAAACTACTCAAGCTTGCAGCTCAAATACTCCTAGGTAAAGAAAATTACAGAGGAACATTCTTAAATTGCAACGAGAAAAGAAAGCACTTTAATTGAAGCTAACATCACCCAACGATTTCTTCCTGAAAGCAGATCACAAATTATGAAGGCCCAAGTGGACTTAAAAAATAAACCACTAAGAAGCAGGAGATATACAGAGGAATACAAACAATTTTCACTAAAATAATAGTTTACGAGCCCCAAAATGTTAATTTTAAAGTAGCAAATATACGATAGCAAATACGATATGCAAAGGTGACAAATTGAAGTCATTAGTATTAAACTGCATTGAAAAGCTACAACTACAATGCGGTGCCAATGTTAGGGCAGTAGTAAAATTTTCGAAACCTAATCAAAAGAATAGATGTATCATCGGAAAAACCATACCTTCTCGTAAACGATAAGAAAATCTATTATTTCTTCGATGTCCCCTATTTATTGAAGTCGGTGCAAAATAACTTGATTAAATACGATATAATCTTTAATAACAAAAAAGCATCTTAGAAAGACATTAAAAATTTCTACATGTCAGACAAATCTAAACCGCTGCGATTGGCTCCTAAATCAACTAATTTACATATTACTCTGAATAATTTTCAGAAAATTATGGTGAAATATGTTACACAAGTGTTTAGTGAATCAGTTGCAGTTGGTTTATCAACGTATGTAGCTTTTTGATTTATTTGCATTCCTGTGCTACTTGATTTTTATAAGAAAAATGTTAATTTTTAATTTTTGCCTTACATTTGGCTAGTAGTGGAAAAAATAGTATATACACCATGGTTGTGAAGTCCATTATTGCCTACGCACCTTATTTTGGTGCTGGTGCTAAGGCAATAATGACAGACTTCACAACCTTGGTGTATAATATACAATATTTCTCTAGGGTACAATCTGCAATTAGATTAAACTTGAATAAACACTAATTTTTTAATCATATACTTACCGAAAGTTGTAAGTTCGTACACAAGTAAATTTATTTAATAAAAGTTCGTAATAAAATAATAACTAAAAAACTAAACCAACTAAACACTACCCACTAAACATAAAAACATTACATAAACGAAACTTTAACATCACAATGTTACATTGTAACGTTTCCATTTAAAGCAGTTCAACGTTTATTAAATGTTGATATAACAGATTATGTCAAGGTAAAAAATGTTAATAATTGTTACATTAAAAAAGTAATGTTGTGATAATGTTAATTTTACTGTTTTTTGTAACATATTACCAACGTTGTAACTACGTCAACTTAAAAAATTGTAACAACGTGTACAATAAAATGTAACTATTTTCATCTTGTTGTTGGTATCTATTTATATCATCAACGTTGTTGAATCTTGATTTGCTAATATTTTAAAATTGTGCTACGGTTAATTGAAGAAAAGTAAGTTTTGCCGGCAGCCGAAGAGTAGGGCGTGGGTGAGAAAAAGGATCCACCGCTTCTTCAGAACTGTCTTGATTTAATCCGAGGGCGCCATAGCCCTAATGCGTGGATACAAACCTGCTTCCGAACTAAAGAAACAGACGCAACAATCAACCGTAACAAATTAAAGGAGCAATAAATACAATAAAGAGAGAGAGAGACACAAGTAACCTACAAAACGTTATATTTAATAACACACCATAAAGAAGAAGGAACAGAGCACAATTTAAATATATCCACTTACAACGTAAGTTAATTCTACGAAGCGTATTCGTTCGTACCCATATATATAGTCGTACACAAAAGAAGGAAAAAAATATAAGATTAATAGCAAGTTAATAATTTATGCGGTACGCCACTGGCGTTATTTAATCTAGACAAGATGGCGACGTAACCACACCCGCACAATACGAAGGTGTATTTAGTGTTCGCAGTTGCAATATTTAGCGTTAAAAAGTATCGGAGAGTTAGGTGTTTCCCCAAAAGAGCGCTCTTCCGTGGTCTTACCCTTATACTCTAAAAATCCCCAAGCAATGGTGGGTAAATGAAGCAAGTTCGCGCCTTTACGGTACACATTCGTTTACAGATTGGGCAAGTATATGCGCCACAACAAGTTAATTAATTATATTGTAGTGAATTAACAAAAAAAATATAAATACGTGAACAAATACGTTTCGAGTTCCAAAGATTTAACTGCACTTAAGGTGCCAAGACAAGTTGTACTTATTTAGGTGTTACGCTTGAGACGTTTTCGGTAGCAGTGTGACGTCCCGGAGATGGTTTGTTTTCAGCGCAGAAGTATAATTAGAAAAATCTGACCTTATGTTGTAGATAGAGGTTTACGATGTTGACACACACAGGAGAAGATACAGATATGTGGTGTCGGTTCCAGCTGCGGCGACCCCTAATTTCGGTAGGATGTCCCGTACTTCAGCAATCTTAACAGCAAACCCCAAGTATGCGACACACGCAGCGACAAGACAATAAAAGGTAGAAAGAGATCCCACGATGAATTTAATCAGCCAGGTAATTGGTTTTGTTTAGGCCAAAAGAACCTTTAAAGCCGAGTAATTTTAATCCCGGAGTAACTCTAATCCCGGAGTAACTCGCCTTATCTGAAAATTATGCACGGTGTAACGTTGAAGAAGCCATGAAGAATATTTGTCGTACCTGAGTGCAATCGAGCGACCATTAGAAGAAATTAGTACACGCATCCGTCCTAAGATAAACTTCAGAAAATCGAGTAATCAATCCTTTCCCCAGCTAAAATATACCGCTATACATTGAAAGTTTGCAGGGTCCTATACATACCACTAGAAAATTTGACGGAATTACGATTAAGCACTCAGATGAAGGCAAATTTGAATTTCACGTAACACGACGTGATAGTAGTTGTTACAAGGCGGAAATTGAAGATCAGCCGAAAATGTATTGGCCAATTAGGACAACGCGGAAGTTGAATTCTGGGAATTAAATCCCCAAAATTTTCGTTAAGGAGCGAACACGGAGAAATGTCGCGTTTACACCTCGACTCCGTGTATTGTGTGTTGCCTAACTCACAGTGACCGTTACAAATTCCCCCACACAAAACTTCAAGCCCGCGCAGAAGGATAAACATAATCCGCTGCACCATACATAATCCAGAAAATTAACATCCGTAGGTGTTCAGCAAAAAAAAAAAAAAGGAATCTCCAACATGAGCGACATATAACCAAAGATACCCACCCCACACATATAAAAACCTAATGAAACCCAACCCCTAAGAGATAGACGGTTTGTTGAACTAAGAGTAGCTGATCTGATGAAATCTGTTCAAAACTCGCATGAAGCGTTTGGTGTATCCAGCAACAAAGTCAAGCAACGACCAAGAAAAAGAAAAGGATAACACCAAGAGATTGAACGCCCACAAAAACTCGCAATTAGCGATTTCGAGAAGCAAAGTAAAGAAAACGTGGGTCATCCAACAGTATCTCAACCAACCTTACTAAACCCAGTCAACAGAAAATATTATTATAGTAAAGTTTGAAGTTTGGACAAGCGTCCAGGACAGAGCCCTAAAAACCAATAAAACCCCAACCCAAATTAAAACAATACCACCTTGAATTACCCCAAAATAAGGTACCCTAGGAAAGGTTTAAGGTAAGATAGGAATAAGGATAAGGCTGAAACCCAAATACCAAGAGGTTAGGATAAACCCTAGGAAATTATTAAGATCGGGCATTTCCTAGCGGCGTGCATGTCGAATGGGTGGCACCAGGCATCACTCCCACCAAGACCCTCGCGAAGGATGGAAACTCGCGTCATTGGGCCCCAGTGAAAATCCACCCCTCGCCATTCACGACCCTTAGTACTGAACCTTCCCAAAATAAAGTCCTCCCACCCAGGAAAGGATTTAGTCTTGGGCCGATACTCCCGACACCACAAGACTAATGGATATGCAGTTAAAGAGTGCGACTCTGAAAACCGAGGATAAACCCCCAACCCTATAGCATAATGGAAGAATGAAAGGAAGGATCCCAAAATTTTGCCCAAAAATTTCCAAAAGTAAAAGACTGGAACAAGTCAACAGTTTGAGGTTCTGCAGTGGCTACGGCCAGTGATCCATTGACGGAGGTTGAGGGCGAACGGTTTACCCTGCCCCAGATCTTGCTCGCCCCGTACGGCCCCTAAGGGTTGGTGTGCCTGGTAACGAAACAAGGGTACCAGAAACAGGAGCTCCGACTCCCCTCACGCCAACACCCACTGAAACCCCCAGCCAAAGCGGTACCTCTACGCAAGAAAGAAAGAAGGAACAGATGATAGCAAAAACAAGGAAAATGGGAAATACTCCATCCCTCCTCGAGAGGACAGAGAGCAACAAAAACGACGTTCACACAAGACAAGACACATTCAGGTGTCTGAATTCGGCTTTGAAAAGGATTGCCAAACTGGCGAAGACGTACACCAACGAGCCATATAGGAGAGGGCGTTCAATCCGTCACGGGATCGGGAAATCACGGTACTCCCACAACTACGTGAACTCATGAAACTAAGTCTCGAAGCTCGAAATCCAATTCAAGGTCAAATTTTGGTATTATTTACCTGAGAAGGTCCAATCCCTACGTGCCCAACCAACCTACCCATATCACATGGAATTCTAACGAATGTGAACCATTATGGTTCCAGCAAAAAAAAATTAAATATAACTATGAGCTAACTCAATTAGAACTGAGTCAGTATATCATTAAGCTCGCCGAAGCGGTTTGGTATCTCCCAGAAAAAGAAAAAGAAAACCCAACAATCTTGATGCATTGTCAACAAGAGCAGGAGCACGCTCAACTTGTACTCAAGTCAACAGGCATCCCCAAAAATAAAGCTTCTCAAACCAAAAAACAAAAGAACCTGTATCTACGTATATACAGTTCTCGCAGAAAGAAAATAAAGATATACGGGAGAGCACCAAATAAATCAGAGATTTCGATGTAAATCGATCATAATGTCGTGTAGCTAATAGAGCCAGAAACCATCGATAATCTCATTAATAACCAACCTACAGTAAGGCAAAAATAAAAGAAATTTATTCAGCAACAATATAAGAGAAAATACGAACTTCTCCTTACTAGAAGGAAGATAGTCCGAGCAAATTCGTTAGAAACCCGTGAAAGAAAAAAAAATAATACAGATATGATAAAATCAGCAAAGTAAATAGTCAAGTAAAATAAGTCGTGTCCAAGTAGAAATCCAGTCATGAACCGTGTCTTCTAGCTGGCAGTACAAGCAAGTTTACGACGCTTTTTCCGTCTAGGATAAAGTAAAGAGTGATCTAAACAATTAGGCTCCAGCACAGCAAGTTCAGCATTAGCCTCTTCCGAATTCGAGAGAGGTTCTGGCTTAAGGTCTTTCACGTGCCACGTACCTAGTGACTTTCCTAAAGAATCAGCTAGTTCATACGTCCAGGGAGACACGACAGTTGTCACCGTGAACGGGCCTAAGAATTTAGGTGCGAGTTTCGCATTGAAATGCTTCGAAGCGTCGGATAGTTGGAAGTTACGACGCCACACCAGATCACCCACGTTATACTTGACATGTCGGCGGCGTAAGTTATACCTATTTCGTGTAGTTTCATAGGCTTTCCGAAGGCGTTGAAGTATATATTCCCGGATAGCCGCGTAACGTCGAGTACACACATTATGATCAGGTTCTGAGTCAGTTGGTTCAAGACGTGATTTATTGAAGAGATTGCCAGAGATGACATGTTCACGACCAAATAGAGCAAAGTACGGGTACATCCAGTCACTTCGTGTTTCGCCGAACGAACTGCACATCCAATGTGAGGGAGCTTCACATCCCATTTCCGCTGGTTGTCCTTAACATAAGACGCTATCATGGTCTTAAGAACGCGATTTATCCGTTCAGCCGGATTTGCTTGCGGATGGTATTTGGCAGTATATAGGATGGTGCAATGATAGTTCTCACACATTTGAGTGAATTCACGACTGCGGAACTGTACTCCGTTATCAGAAATAAGGTACTGCGGCACTCCAAATAGTAAAAACACCTGTTCTTCCAGGATTTTAGTAACCGCAGCAGCAGTAGCAACACGCATAGCAAAGAAAAGGGCAAATTTAGAGAAACAATCGGCAACCACAAACACGTAACAATTGCCTTTAGAAGAACGAGGAAGCGGCCCAACAATATCGCAACATAAAGTTTGCCACGGTCCCGTAGGACGAGCACGAGGAGCAAACATTCCAGGAGGAGCTGCTTGAGATACCTTATTGGAAGAGCAAGTAGAACAACGGCGGATATAGCGAGCTACGTCTGCACGTAATCGAGGCCAGTAATAATGTTGCAGAATTCTTGCGGTTGTCTTAGTTACTCCACCATGGCCAACAACTGGAGGATCATGGTTCTCCTGAATGATGCGTCTCCTTTGTTCAGCCGGAACGACTAACTTCCATTCATCATTCGGATCCACCATAGAAGTGGTAAAGAACTAGTCACTCTGCGATATAAGATGTTATTATCGACAGACCAATGAGGCAACTTGTGAGGTGTTGTGAGTACACGATTCAGTAAGTTATTATACCATTTATTTGTAGTAGGTAAGTCAAGACCAAGAGAAGAAGGAACAGCTAAGGAATTAAGATGAGGAGAGGTGGTTTCAGCTTCATCACCAACAGCAGGAACAGCACGAGATAACGCATCTGGCACAACGTGGTCTTTGCCTTTCCTATGTCTGATGGTGAAGTCATACTCTTGGAGTTGTAAGGACCAACGAGCAAGACGACCAGACGGACTCTGCAAACGGTTAAGCCATACCAGCGAGTGATGGTCAGTAATGATGGTGAAGTGAGAGCCCTCAATATACGGTCTGAACTTAAGAATGGCGAATAAGACTGCAATACATTCTTTTTCCGTAGTACTATAGCGCCTCTCCGCTTTAGTTAAGGAGCGACTGATGTAACTGATAACCTTTTCCCCTCAGGCGATTCCTGACTAAGGACAGCACCCACGCCAAAGTCCGAAGCGTCAGTTTGAACAACAAATGGCAGAGAAAAATTAGGACAAGTCAGGATAGGAGCAGAAACTAAGTGTTCTTTAAGAGAAACGAAAGCAGATTGACATTCCGGTGTCCACACAAACAAAGCATTTTTCCGAGTAAGAGCAGATAAAGGAGAAGTAAGAGAAGCGAAGTTCGGTATGAAACGGCGATACCAGCTAGCCATGCCAATCACGCGTCGCACTTCGGTGACCGTGGTCGGTATAGGAATGTTAAGTATGGCAGTCACCTTTTTGGATCCACCAGCAACCCATTTTTATTCACAACGTAGCCCAAGTATTTCAACTCCGAACGACAGAAATGGCATTTTTCCTGATTTAATGTCAAACCGGCAGCAAATAATCGTTTCAGAACTTTTTCCAGTACTCGAAGATGTTCGTCGAAAGTTGGTGTCGCGATAACAATATCGTCCAGGTAGGCGAAGCAAAACGGTTCCAGCTCTGCACCGATAATTTGGTCGATCAGCCGCTGAAAGGTTGCAGGAGAATTATGCAGACCGAACGGCATTCTAGTAAATTGGAACAATCCACGATGAGGAACAGTAAAGGCAGTAAGCGGTTTGGATTCAGGAGTTAAAGGAATTTGCCAATAAGCAGAACGAATGTCCAAACTCGAGAGAAATCTAGCATCCCGTAAGCGATCCAAGATAGAAGTGATATACGGCAGAGGATAAGCGTTGCGTTCCGTGACCTGATTTAGCTTCCGATAGTCAATGCAAAACCGATAGGAGTTGTCTTTCTTCCTAACCAAGACCACAGGACTGGACCATGGACTGGTAGATGGCTCTACTACACCTAACTGTAGCATCTTGTCCAGTTCTTCATTGACAATCCGAGATAGTACTGGTGATAGAGGATAGTACCGTTGTTTAATTGGCTCAGCCTTGGTATGGATACTGTGTTGAACGAGCTGGGTACACCCTAGACCAGATGGCTGTAAAGAAAAGCTGGCAGAGATAACAGCCTCTAGCGAAGACTGTTGCGACCTTGATAAGTCGTCTTTGATGTTCAGCGCACTCGAATGAACCGCATGTCCAACCGCATCAGTACCAAAGGACCAATGACCCTTGCTGAAATCTGGTACGAAGGCCATCGCCTTCCAAAAGTCGATCCCCAATATCAACCCTTGAGAAATCTCAGGAACCACTAAGGTTTCTATTACCTTGGTTTTTCCCTCTAAAGTATAAGGAAGAGAAACAACACCCAAAATGGCACATTGTCCACCATTAGCCACGTTACAAAAAGTCGAAGTAGATTTTTTTAAGGACACCTTAAGGGACTGAAGCAAATGCCAACCGATACTTCCTAGTATCGTCCTAGAAGATCCTGTATCCAGTAAGGCTTTAAAAGGTATGCCCAGCACTGATACGTTAAGAAAAGGTCGTTCATCACCACGAACGCTAGCAAAAAATAAAGTTAAGTAACAATTGTTGAGAGTGGTCTAGATCAGTAAAAGAAGAATCCGAGGTTGAGAGAGAAGTAGAACCTACGACTCGGTCCGAGGGTTCTGACGTGCGTTTCCTGCGGCGAACATTGGGAGCACTTAGGCTTGGTAACACCTGCCTTTCCACAGCCAAAACAATGAAGGTTCTGTGGGTTTGGACAACGAGGAGAAACATGTCCCGTATTCCCGCAATTCCAGCAACGTACAGGTCCCCTGTAAGAGTTGAGAGGCCTAGAAGGAATAGTCGAAGAGACCGAAGAACAAGAAGAAGTATTCAAAGAAGAAGTTTCTGGAGCGACGTAAGCTAGGTTAGGTTCCAGCAAAGAAGTCACGCGTCTAGTAGGTGGTGGTTTGAAAGATTGGGTTAAGAATTGACTATGCTCAATCTTTTTCCCAAGCGACAATAGATGCGAGATGGTTGAGACATCATGAAGAGCCAAGGCCGTTTGGAAATATGGCGTTAGATTGCGCCTGATTATTCGGATCTGTTGTGGTTCCGATAATGGTTCACTCAACCGTGAGAAAAGGCTTTGCATAGTAGCCAAGTATATCCCAAACCCTCATGAGCACCCATGGTTCGTGCCTTAATTTCGTCCAGCAATCGATCGTTGTAATCCACCGGAAGAAACTCCGATTGTAGTAAACGCACCACATCCTTCCACGAAGACAGCGATTGTCGATGAGCCCTGAAGAGAAGAAGAGCTTTTCCAATTAAGAGTTCTGGAGCACCATGAAACAATTGCGTCAGAGAAATTCCCCTAGCCGTGCTTAATTCCTCCAAGCGAGTAAGAAATTCAGAAAGAGATGTTTTACCATCCCAGAAAAAGTTAAGTTTAGTTTCGCTGTAGCAACAGATTTAGAAAAGTAGGAAGCACTACAAGAGGCAACAGGTGTTGGTTCTGGTTCGACATCAGACTCCGATGATAGTTGGTCAGGTTCACCTTCGTCCTCAGTAACCGTTAATTTAGGACTAGAAGTAACAGCTTGACTGATCCCAAAAGTAGTATGCCGATGCTTCTTGATCATAGAATCAATAGTGTTATGAAGATCGGTAAGAGAAAGTAGAAGAGAATTCCTATTGGCAGCTTGTTCTGTCGAGGTGGCAACCATCAGCTTGCACCTGCGAATAGTATGAGTCCAAAGAGTAGAAAAACGAAGAAATTCCGAAGTTGTGCTGTCACCAGTGAAATTATCAACGAACGTACGAAGCTCCCTAAAGAGACATTTACCGCAGTTACATCGGTTTCATACTCGATGCTGTATTTAATTTCGGATAAAGATTTTTCCGCTTCCAGCTGAAGAGCACTACGGACCAGTTTCCGAAGACCCTCCACCGAAACGTCAGCACTAAGTCCCCTAGAAACTAACTCGTATCGCAGTTCGTGTTGTTTAAGGCGATTGACCTCGAATTTCCACATTTTCGGCATTTTAAATAAAATCTCCTAGCTTCTAATACAAAAAAAAAAAAGAGAATAAACTCGAACCCACAACAACAAGTAAGAAAGAGAAAACAGTATTAAAATACTAACCCTAGAATAATAAAACAATTTTAAGTAAATGTCCTATTACTGATCAAACTGATAGTAATAAGGAAAGCAAGCAATAGCACTAAGTACTAGAGAGAGAGAGAAAAAATAAAATTTCCAAAGAGAATCGAACGACAAGTAAAGAAAAAATACTCGAGCAACCTTGACTGATAATCCGATTTCACAAAAAGAAAGAAACGAGAAGAAAATCGAGTCCCGAAGTTGGGATGCCAATTTCTTGCTACGGTTAATTGAAGAAAAGTAAGTTTTGCCGGCAGCCGAAGAGTAGGGCGTGGGTGAGAAAAAGGATCCACCGCTTCTTCAGAACTGTCTTGATTTAATCCGAGGGCGCCATAGTCCTAATGCGTGGATACAAACCTGCTTCCGAACTAAAGAAACAGACGCAACAATCAACCGTAACAAATTAAAGGAGCAATAAATACAATAAAGAGAGAGACACAAGTAACCTACAAAACGTTATATTTAATAACACACCATAAAGAAGAAGGAACAGAGCACAATTTAAATATATCCACTTACAACGTAAGTTAATTCTACGAAGCGTATTCGTTCGTACCCATATATATAGTCGTACACAAAAGAAGGAAAAAATATAAGATTAATAGCAAGTTAATAATTTATGCGGTACGCCACTGGCGTTATTTAATCTAGACAAGATGGCGACGTAACCACACCCGCACAATACGAAGGTGTATTTAGTGTTCGCAGTTGCAATATTTAGCGTTAAAAAGTATCGGAGAGTTAGGTGTTTCCCCAAAAGAGCGCTCTTCCGTGGTCTTACCCTTATACTCTAAAATCCCCAAGCAATGGTGGGTAAATGAAGCAAGTTCGCGCCTTTACGGTACACATTCGTTTACAGATTGGGCAAGTATATGCGCCACAACAAGTTAATTAATTATATTGTAGTGAATTAACAAAAAAAATATAAATACGTGAACAAATACGTTTCGAGTTCCAAAGATTTAACTGCACTTAAGGTGCCAAGACAAGTTGTACTTATTTAGGTGTTACGCTTGAGACGTTTTCGGTAGCAGTGTGACGTCCCGGAGATGGTTTGTTTTCAGCGCAGAAGTATAATTAGAAAAATCTGACCTTATGTTGTAGATAGAGGTTTACGATGTTGACACACACAGGAGAAGATACAGATATGTGGTGTCGGTTCCAGCTGCGGCGACCCCTAATTTCGGTAGGATGTCCCGTACTTCAGCAATCTTAACAGCAAACCCCAAGTATGCGACACACGCAGCGACAAGACAATAAAAGGTAGAAAGAGATCCCACGATGAATTTAATCAGCCAGGTAATTGGTTTTGTTTAGGCCAAAAGAACCTTTAAAGCCGAGTAATTTTAATCCCGGAGTAACTCTAATCCCGGAGTAACTCGCCTTATCTGAAAATTATGCACGGTGTAACGTTGAAGAAGCCATGAAGAATATTTGTCGTACCTGAGTGCAATCGAGCGACCATTAGAAGAAATTAGTACACGCATCCGTCCTAAGATAAACTTCAGAAAATCGAGTAATCAATCCTTTCCCCAGCTAAAATATACCGCTATACATTGAAAGTTTGCAGGGTCCTATACATACCACTAGAAAATTTGACGGAATTACGATGAAGCACTCAGATGAAGGCAAATTTGAATTTCACGTAACACGACGTGATAGTAGTTGTTACAAGGCGGAAATTGAAGATCAGCCGAAACTGTATTGGCCAATTAGGACAACGCGGAAGTTGAATTCTGGGAATTAAATCCCCAAAATTTTCGTTAAGGAGCGAACACGGAGAAATGTCGCGTTTACACCTCGACTCCGTGTATTGTGTGTTGCCTAACTCACAGTGACCGTTACAATTGGCTCGATAGAATCTCTGCCGTCAATTGGATTCGAACCCGATGGTATAGTTTGTCATACTGACACGTGTACGCTTGGCCGTTCCCATTGATGGTACGAGTGCCACAGCGGTAGCATACCTATCATTAATTTAAATTTTCACTTGGGTATCGAAAGTAATTTTGAGCAAATATAAATCAATTTAAAATAGTTACAAAACTGAAAGGCGTCTAAATACTTTATAAATTACCTAAAATTAAGTAAACATAAAATGTAACCTAAACGTCCGAAACATAATGTGCACGCAATTGTTATTACTCCACAATTATACATAAGATTAGGGAGTTACGCAACAATTTCCAAACAGAAAATTTTAAATTGTTTTTACTTTTTCCGACCAATTAGAGCTAGTATGTACGTTATAATGGAGAAAAGAAAAAAATATTTTACCTTGTGGACAAACGGCTGGGAAGAGATATCAAGGAAACCGCCAATTTGATTTTTATCAGACTATGCATATGAGTCTTATTTATAGTAGCACAGATCTGATTCGCTTTTGAACATAATTTGTCAACTGAAAAGGGCAGTTAACCTACATAGATTTTCCAAGAAAAGTTGTTGGTTTTTTGCATCGTTTCTCTCAAAATTTTGTTAAGTAATGTAACGCTGTTACACATTTTTTTATCTGTCGACTTCTGCGCAAAATGTTTGTTTATACTACATTGCACAAAAAAATAACTTACTGTAATGTTGTTGTAATAATGTTTAACACATGTTCAACTTATTATACTTCTGTAATGTTATTTACATGTTCAAATATTCTTTTTATAAACAATGTTGATGTGATGTAGAACCAATATTAAAATGAAATGTTAATTTGTTACTTAGTTCAAATGTTACAAAACATTGTTTTAATGTTCCTTGTTTAGTGGGTATTAGCTGTGTTATTGTTAATTGATAAATCGCAAATAAAAGGCATTGTTTTTTCCAACTTTAACCAAAATTTCAAAGTTAGTAACTACCATACCACCACAAATAAAAGGTACCAACTTAAAATAGAGAACAAAGCTGACACTATTGTAAAGTCTTAACATTTTTTTATTGATGCACACTTTCTCTGTCGTTGAAAAAGTATAGGCTGCAACACGTTTGGAATGGCTATTCCGCACTCATGGGACCGTCATGGGACAAACATTCCGCTCGTGCGGAATATGCCATATTCCAAACTTGTTACAGAATATACTATTCTCTGTTTTCCATGTGTTTCTACAGGTTCCACATGAATGCACTAAATGAGATCTTTGTGACTGAAACAGTACAATATACATAGAGAAATAATACTAAGCTCCTTAACGGGCTACACCCCCTTACAATAAGGTGCTTTATTTTTTGCCTATTATGATGTGCTTAATTTAGATTTAAAATGCAAACTTGTTACGCCATGAAAATTCAAAAACAAACACACAACACAACCAGTGCAAAGCTAACTCTTCTGCGATTGATAGGTCTATTAAAAGTGTCTCTCACTTACCTTTACTGAAGACTAAAGGTCCCTATAATGAGTCACAATAGGGATTTTGTTAGGCGCCACCCAGATCTTTACAAATGATCCACAAATGCTTACAAAAAATCTGGGGAAAACTGTAAACACTCGAAAGAATGTACTTCATAAAAGAGAAACACAAATGACATAAGATTATCTATTTAAATGCAAGAGTAACTATAAATATTGATTACACCACGGTCGCGTTCTTTAACAAACGCATTCGTTTTACTTAAAACTAAATGCAAAAATATAAAAATGTAAGTGCATTACCGCACGTTTTCACTAACGACCGCAAATTATACCCAGTTTATTTAAAACTAATTACAAAATTTACGAAGTTTTTGAACAAAATGCGACTATAGGTTTTGTTTAAAACAAAATAACTACTTTAGCATCGAACCGAAAATTTACAAACCCCATCTCAGTTTGTTCAGTTTAAACAAACAACGTTACTTAACTTAATTTTTGGTTATTTATAATCGCACACAGAAGCACTCAAAACACGATAGTTTTCCGGGATTAACAATCAGATTACTTACAGTTGATTCTTGTGGTAAGACGAATAATACATTCGGCATACGCCAAAGTATCCCAAGGCTTATTGAAAAACAAAATGGACATTCATGATACTGCATTTCCATATTTAGTTCGCAGGGTAGAAATGTTGATTAATCCGCTAGCGTTCTTTCGACCAGTAACTTAATTGAACGAAAGATCTCTTAATTTTGCAAATTATTGTTTCTTATTTTGATTATCAACGCAACTCAAATACGTTACAGTTTCTCACAAAGACAATCAATCAGCACATTCAGAATTTTAACCGTGGTTTGTAATTAGTATACTGTTCATTTTAGTCAAAACAAAATTTACTTTAATAAAAGCGATAACATTCAAGCACTTTTCTTAGAACAAACAAAGACTTTATTAATTCATCAAAACCAAACGGTGATATGAGTTATATAATTCCAAAAAAACCCCGATAGTGACTGCCGAAATAAGCATTTCTTAAAAGTTCTCTCGTGCGAACATTAAAAATAAGACATTCTCAACATCACAGCGATTTAAAACAAATATTAAATGACAAAGAAATCAACTATTTCAGCAAACTTGGTTCGAAAACAAACGTGCTTTATCAACAAGAACGAAATCTAATTATAATTACAGTACAAATCAACCAAACCAAAACAGACCCATCTTTCTTCTATGTCATTATATTAACTTTTTCAAAATTTAAATTAATACATTATCAATACAATCAAAGTTTATTAAGTGTGTAACATGAATTGTGCCTCAATATGTGCTGATAAGAGATACTAACTGTTTTACTCAACTTTTTGTACAGTTTAAATCTTAGAATACTGTGTACAAAAAATTTAACTTATAATATAATTTAAGATTGGAAAGCACTACGCACAAAATTAATAACATGATGCGAATTTACTGTCTTACATTATAAGAACCGCACAATCGTTTAAATCCAAAACAATCATTCACAAACATTTCAAAAATGAATACAATTAAAGAAAGTATTAAACCTAGAGCCAAAAAAATGAAAACGATATAAACGTGATTCAAAGTTAGAACTACTGGTCTAACTTCAACAACACTTTTGGATTCGTCAATTATTGATCTTTTTCCAAAATCATTAGTTATTCCAGATTCGAAAAGTGTGTAAGTAATTTTTTCTAAGGTTGTAGTAAAATAACTCCACTTCATTGAATGAAAAGAGTAATGAAAATTTCCAGTAAACGAATTGTCTTTGATCGTATGAGATATTTCAAAATGAGTAGTAGTTAGGTAATCTTCACCTCCAGTAAATACAGCGACACACAGGTAATCTATGATGCAACAACTAAAGTCATAAGGTCCTAAAATTAATTGTAGCGATTCGTACATGTGTTTATATAAACTATCGTTTTTATTTTCATAATAAACTTCATTTGTTAGTTGAGTACTTGCAAGAACCTTAAGATTTGAATCAGAAATATCATAGAAATTTTTTATACCGCGTTCATATTGAGGAACGGTTAATGATTGTAATAGTTTTGAAGTAAACAAAGCTTGAATGTGAATGGAGTATATAATATAACTAATTACAACAAACCGCAATGCCCGAATGTTGGGTACTTTATAAACTGATCCAAATAATGTTGCTCCCCACATATTCAACAAGACAAGGATAAACCCGTGCTTATTAGCAACACATTTATTTACTAATTTCAATATTAACCACCACAGCAATGCTGTAATTAAAAAGAAGAATAATATGAAACTCCATAATATTTTCTGAAAGATTACGGCTATTATTTTTAACGTTGACATTTTTCTAGGTTTTGGAACGAGCCAAAGTGCTGTTCCACTGTAAATTGATGGACCGCTACTTTCATAATAGTTAACATTTCTTATCAATTTAAAGTCTACAAAAAATGTACTCGTAACATCTATTAAAATTGTAGATAAATTCAAACGAGAAGTTATCAAATTAGTGAAAAAAAGAGATTTAACGTAAGGCACATAGTTTTTATGAACAAAATGATTTATACCCTCCAGGATAATAGTACAATTCGTATATTTTCTTAACACTTGAGGAAATTCAAACTTAAATCTCGATTGGCAGTTTTGTTCATTTATTATACTTACGACTTTTCCACAACTGTTAGGTATTGCCTGTGGATTTGCTGTGTACAATCGCAAAGACGTATCATTTTTATTAGTACTGTAAACCAATACGACAACGTGCATAATTTTGTCTTGCCACAATTCTAAAAAGAATCTCGAAAAGTCTTGTCATGATGTTATTATAAGCCATTTTACATTTGGATTAGCATTTGGATAATATATAGACGAGTCAAAAAGAAATCTTACGGCATTTTTATTAAAATCTGATACAGAACCCACATGAAAAACAATCCCCATTTTAAAGTACTCAGATTTTGGAACGTAATATTTTTTATCAGTAGATAACAATAAGCGAGAATTTGTAACGCTGTTAGGCAAAACAAAAGGTTCACTTTCTGACGACAAAACAAATAATGTGTCTTCCTCCGCAAAAAACGTTTCTGTCACACGGTGAATGCATTGATCCAAATCGAGATTCATTTTTTCTTCAAACTTGATTTCACAATTACACTTTAAAATTGTAAAGTGACATAATAATATAAATTTTAAAATGTAAGCCATTTATGCTACAATAACCTTTCTAAGAGTTCAACCAACATTAACAGTTCTACTAGCTGTTAGAAATTCTTACTGGCTACTAAAATAAATTTATTTTATTAGGTAGGGTCTTTCATATTTGTATAAACAGTTATTATTTATCAATAAATCATTTGTATAAGCCAAAGTATTATATGACAAACCATATTTAAGTTTGTTGATTTTGTATTTTACCCTACACCGTACTTTACCGAACTACTTAAAAATGTATGTAGCGTTCACATGAATTTAGGTCGTTTTTTACAAGATAGAATAATACTAGTGTAATTTAAGTTTAAAAAAACATATTTTCGTTTAAACTAATGTAGATGTGAAATTCTGAAGGTAAATGAAAAAAAAACTGGGTTGGGCATCACATGGAATTTAATTGACATAAGTATTTTTACAATGAACAAAAATAGTGCTTTAAAAGGGATATTATGTAACTTTAAAATGTGTAGAAATGAATTTCCTTGTTTTGTTTTGCACGAAATGAAAAAGTGCCGATTTGAAATTTGGGCTTGCAAAATTTGAAACGGAAATATCAAAATTAAATTAGGAAAGATTCATCTGCTAGATAATTCAATTTGGTATCATCTTACTACTTTGTTATAGTTTTTATAACAAGCTCGAAGGTAACAAAGGAGTCCAGCTGTTTTTAGCCGAGCAAAGTAAGTTTTATTCAGATTGGTTTTTATTTATTTCGTTTACAAAAATTTATTCTCGTAGTATTATTTGTGAAATTATAGAAAATTAGAGGATGTTTAATTTTCTTTCTCGCTTTTGTGTTTTCTGATGATCTAGAGTAGTTGTCGATGATGAATGCGAACAAACCTTTAATGAGTTCAGAATAGTATCTGTATCAGCAATCCTTATTCCATCTTTCTTCTAATTGCCCAATACCCTAAAAAAAAATTGCTTTGATAAACCCGCAAAATATTCTTTGACAACTCATCTATCAGAAGCAAAAACGCATTCTCTTGTTAAATTTTTGTCTTACGGAGCCAGGACGGGACTGTAAACCAAAAACCTTAACAAGTAAAAATTATTTTTATGACATAAACTATTAATATATAATACTTATTTTGTTTTTAAACTAATTAAAATATATAAAATAACTATTAAAAATTTCCCTAAAAGCTAACACTACACCTCCAAATCAATATAATGTGAACATTTCCGAAAACTTGGCTGAAGGGGGAAGGGGAAGAGTTGCTAATACACTTGCTGCGTTTGCTCTCTGAATCGCGACACTGATCCTTTGGGTCAAAAAAGATGTGGATCTGAGTTCCCCTGTTTTTTTCTCGCAGCCGAGACCCCAGGTCACGAACTAAATTAAGAGTTTCATCTCCAAAAACTCCAAAAGTCTCCACTGCAAATGGACATAGGATATATTGACTGGGCATGACCGCGTACGTTTGACGTTTGTGGGCTTCGGCTGTGGCAGTTGCCGCTCCGGAAGTATTTAAAGTTGAGGAGAGGTAGCTGGCAGCCAAATTGTTAAGTCATCAGGGCGTTTTCCGTCTGTCCGAAAAACCTGTAGGTTCCAAAATGGCGGGGACGTTTACAGAAGAACATGCTCTTTTAATGATGTCGTTGATCGCTAAGTGACGGGAAAATCTTTCTGCACTTTTCTGACAGGTTAGTCCGTGGGTGCCGTTTGCCTCTATTTCCTTCCCGCATCGGCAAGTGTGAGGGTGACAGAAGTTGGCACCTAGGCGAAGGCCAGTTGCGACCCTTAAGGACTCATCGTCGAGCATAGTTCCAAGTGGCGGGGAGGGGAGAGCGTTAAGCCATGCCCCCGATTCTTTCCTCAAGCACGCCAGGAGACGAGCTTAATCCTGAGGTGATATTGCATTCTCGAGTAGGCGCGCAGACTGGTTCTCTAGAATCGGGGCTTTCCATTATTTCTGTGTGTTCACTACCGGGAGTTAAGGATTATTGGCTAGGAGATTCCATGTGTCAAAAGCTGTGCTCTCTACAGAAGGCAGAGACTGCAATATCACTGGCACGACGGATGGCAATCCCTTCATTATAGACGGGGAAGGATACTTGCTGCCATTTCTCTTCCTCCAAAGTGACATTCAGCAGGTCGGACAGACCAATCAGGATCCTCTCGTCAAAATTTTCCAATGGTTCTGAAAATTTGAAGGTCGGGCAGCACCTCAGTATATACACCAACTTCGGTATGGCCAAACCATTTTTGAGCAAAAACAAGGCTGTATGACTAGGAAGAGAGGGCAAGTGTCGAATCATTCTTCAATTTTGTTGACCATCGAATGAGGGATTGCTTCGTCGGTCAAAGGAGCTCCCTAGAGCACAGCCTTGTCTTTCTTCAAAATTTCGATTCCTGAGAGAAGGGTAGAGATTGCTTCCACCTATTCTTGACCCTCGTCAGTCATTTGGAGTTTACAATTTTGAGACCCAGTTCTTGCGCAGCTGCAATGACCAATTGAAGATCTTCGTTGATTCAGTTCAGATTTGAGAGATTTGACAAAGAGGTGAATGCTTTTGCAGAAGAGTGGCGAAGAGCACGGATCGCCTTGTTGTAATCCGTCCTCTGAAGGGATATTGTCGCCACTATAGAATAGGTAAGTCGGAGAATTGTATCCCAGGTGGGTTAGTGGGAGCATTATTGGGGGGTTCTTTCGAACATTATTGCCCTGATGAGAGAGTTGTAGGTGTTTCTAAAATCTAATTTCAAAGTAAGTGCCGGGACAATTCTTGACAGAAATAATCTGGTGGCGTGAACCACTGCCTCACATCCACCTGGGGTTCCAAATCCTATCTGGTGTGGGGGAAGACTAGGACCTACTTCTTCCATAACAATTTGACAAACTAATTTAGCAGCAATTCGTCTTAGAGTGCACCCTACGGCTGCAGGGCGGACTTCTCCTCCTTTTTGTTCCAGGGCCGAAGGTTTGCTCTAAATAAAAACGAAACAATGGAGATGGGGACATTACCAGCCAACATTAGATTAGTCACTTAAGTGAGGGCATTTAATAACTCATCCATGCTTGGCCAGTCAAGCGTGAAGTCAGGTCCTTGCGATGGGCAGAGCTTAGTCTATCCGAGCCACTTGCACTGCCAGGCGGAAAAGATTTTAGGGTTTTTGACACTGGTCCATCGGTCCTGAGGTTAGCGTTGGGGGTGTGAAATCCCTAGATTGGTTGGGGTGCATTGCTTTAAGGGCTGCTAGAGTTTTAGGGGTACTAGGTGCCTCACCCTCCAAAGAAGATAGGAAGCGTACTGCTCCCCAAATATTTTCCTCCGACATCTTAGACTGGTCCTGACGTGTTAAAATGACCAAAGGGAGATAAATTATTCAGAGGCGTGTGTGAGACTGGGTCGGGTTCTAGGTCTCTCGAGTGCCATCGGGCTAGGTTTTAACGGATCTTAGTCGGCAATGACTAATTTTAGCCTCCATTGTCCTTTGAATTCCCAGTCAACACCACAAGGGAAAAAATCAGCAATTCTTGCGTTGAGTGTTCATTATTTTTAGTGACACATTTCGATAGTATGTTGGCAAGTTCTTGGGCAATGGGGAGCCAAACAGATTGGAGGATCTTTTTCATTGTCCGTGCATTTAATTTAAGAAACCGGGCAAGAAAGTCGGTGTCCTCAGATTGCACGGGAGTGGCTTGACTGGAATTGGGTCCGTAAGATTTTGCCTATTAAATCCACAGTCATTGATTATCTGCCGTTTCCCTTATGCAACAAGGTTTTGCGTGCATTTTTCCTCCAGAGCACTTTTAAACTTTTAATTGTGTTTTAGTAGGCTTTTTCAGTTATGGTAGACCCCTTGGCATATGTTCAATAAGCACCACTTCTTCAGCATCTCAGAAAACAGTTGGCATTCGTTTTTTCCAGAAAATTGTGTCTTGGCCTCTTTTGGTAGTAGAGAGTCCTTATAAACCCACTGCATGGATTCTTGTTTAGTAGGAGAGTCCCAGTCTTATATTCGGTGATAATTTGTGATAAAAATTTTTTGACCCTTTTCAACTCAACCAAATTTTCTTGAGAAACTTTTTTTCTGTACAGTTTTTGTGCAGATACGTTCTTCATTTATATGAAATTTTGAGAACACTAGCTTTGGATATACAAACTTTATTAGCAATGACAGAGATCTTTACACGCCGATCTTTTAGTTATTTCACTTAAAAATAAGATGGTGTATCTTCCCCGTACATACACAATAACAATTCTTTCATGAATTTCTTTTGGACCATTGACTACTTTTGTCAGGATCTTTATTACACTGCGATGTTCAACCTTTGGTCGATATATGGAATAGCATTAAACATTTACAAAGCCTGTTTTATCTGATTTATACAGGTTCTTAAAGACTACGTTTTATAATTATGATGTACAGAGTTCATATTCATGGTGTACATATCAAAGTTATGTTTTTTTAAAACAGAACATAGTGTTTTTCACTACACTTTTTAATTCTACAGTAAAGCTAACTAAAACTTAAAAAACCAAACATCAACTGTTTATGTGATATTCACATTTTTCGAAATATTGAAGTACATTTTAAATTTTGCCCTTGCTTCAGGTGTTGACATTATCTACTCAAAACCGTATCCGGTCGTTAACAAAAAGAATGGACTACAAAGCAGATTAAGGTGTATTTCAATAAATCATACATGATAAAGCTGCAAACATTGAAATTAATGGATGTTTACTTTCTTGGATAAATAGTTATATTTCTAATAGATGCCAAATAATTCAATATAAAAACTTTTTTTCACATCCAATCTCAATTCATTCTGGAGTCTCACAAGGTTTTCATCTTGCTCCATTACTCTTTTCATGATTTTTATAAATGACGTTAAACATGTTTTCAAGCACTCAAGAATTTTACTATTTGCTTATGATATGAAATAATTTAAAACTATTAAATCTTTCCTGCCATACTTGGTGTTCTTTAAATCAAATGGAATTAAATTTAAATAAATGTTTATCTATCTCATTTTATAAAATTGTCAAACCTTTACAATTCTGATACGCTTTGGACAACCATATCATGAAAAGTACAATTTCTATTACATATTTAGGTGTAATATTTTCCCAAAATCTATCTTTTAGTAACCATAGCAAATAAACAATTAACTTTCATTAGTTCGATCACATTTAGAGTATTGCTCTCAAGTATGGTCATCTTATCAGGTCACGTATGTAACCAAAATAGAAAAAGTTCAACACAGGTTTGTAAGATTCTTTGCATTCAAACTTAAACTTACCCAAATCAATTATTTGGAAATACTTTCTTTTTTAAACATGAACTCATTAAGTTATCGAAGATTATTCCTCGATCTTATTTCTTTCACAAACTGCTAAATGGCATTTTGAATTATTCGTATCTATTAAATCAAATCAACTTTAATGTCTCACGTAAGTCTTTTCGTAAAACTCCTCAATTTTCTTTTCCAATTTGTAGAACTTTATACAGTGTGTCCAAGATAAGGATGAACAGTGAGGGGATCTCGGGAACCCGACATAGTAGTATCAGTTTAGCAACGTCTTGTAGTATAGGTCATACTTTACAATTAGACATGTAAATTTCAAATCTTTTTGATGTAGTGTGCGTTGAAATAATTGCGGCAAACAGAAAATGTTGCTGCGGTCGAATATTTTTGGCGAGGCAGTACGGGTTGCTTGAATGAACCGTATTCTTTTAGATTAGACACGAAACGCTTTAATATGGACTTTCCTGGTTGCCTCCGTTCCGGGCACTAGATCAGATACTCGGCTTCTATAGATTTTCTCCGGCATTTCATTTAAAAACATTACTTGGTCCATTGTAAAATATGATCTACAGTCAAAAACATTGCTAAACTGATACTAGTTTGCATTCAAATAGATTCTGTCAGAATTAAAATCAAAGAAATAAAGTCGATTGTTAATTCGACTTCATTTTTTCGTTGCCATGGTTTCATTCACCGCACACTAGACCAAAAAGATTAGAAATTTAATAAAACGTTATTTCTTCTTAATAAAATCACGAATAACCATATTGTGTAGTACATCGTTGAATTTGTAATAAAAAATGCTTTCTTATACAGAGTGTACTTTTTTTAAGTGCTACAAGAAAAAATAAAGTTGATAATGGTTACTTTAAAAACAAAACGTTGTAATAAAAATTTGTGAACGCCATCTTGTAGAGCAGAAAGAGAGGCAATGACAAACTACATTCAGATTTTTGGTAACTTTTTGAATTACTTCAGAATATAATGAAAACGAAACGGCACAATTTGGGTTTTTTTCAAATATCTCCGAAAGTAAGCCAAAGTCAGCGAGTTTCTTAACAGCAAAATGTCGACCCCTCGAGTGGGCAACTTTTTCCAAATTTAACCGACTCTCTATTACGGTACAAACATTTTTAGAATAAAGGCCAATCTGACAGGCAGTCATCTTGGCTGCTATCTTAAAAATGGCCCCCGAAATTAATTAACCAATGTCTCTGCAACCGGTTGTTCAAATCTAACAAATAAAAGTTAAAAATACTCAGCATCAAATTCAAAATGAAAAAATGTAATCATCTATAAACTAATTTTAAAATAATTTTTACCAATGTAACACAAGTATATTGAAATCTTATTAACAGTTTATAATTTATTATCATAACCATAATACAATAACAAATATTCATAGATATGTCAGCCTTGGGGTTTTCACGTTTGTTTGTCATGATTTACATATATCTCATTCAACAAATTATTTGTTAACATCCTGTATAAACAAAAAATTTTAAAATGTGCAGCTTATTGATTTGCACAACTTTCATTGCAAAAGTTTTTTTCTAATCCCAATATTTTTCGAGATATCCACCTTCCTCGGGCTAATGGGCCACCCTGTGTTTTAAAGATTTTTAATTATGTATACATTTTTACACTTAATTTAACATGATTGAATTGCATGAAGCAAAACGTTACAAACAGAATAATTAATTTGTTTAAAAAAAACTCTCCTACACTGGGTCACCTTCATTTTTAAACAAATATTCAAAAGCGTTTTTTGTTGAAAGCATCATTTCTAGGTTTTGGTTTTTATGACAAAATATTTGTTTACGCAGTTTGTTGACGCAGTCTGTTTCATCTCCATATAGTTTTTGAAAAATGTCTCTAACTCAATAAATTCTGTAGATTCCTAATTAATTTTGGTAAACGGAGTTTGCATCAGGGTTGCAGTTTTTGGGCATTTCATCCAGGCACTACATGCTGTCCTCTTAAGTGTCATCTAATAGAAGATGTTGAATCACAATCGTTGAGAGTTACCCAAAGAGGAAAAGTAATACTTCTCTGCGGTTCAACAGTTTGTGTCCGATATTAAGCATCCTCATGTTTTTTCCTGTTCTAAACTTAACAGCAATCTTTTCAAATATATTAAAATGATGAATTAAAATTACGAGAACATCTGAATCAATTAATTATTCCAGGACCAACGTAACTAACGAAATCTTCACTCGTAATATAGAATTGGCGATTAGTGAACTGAAGTATGCAAACAGTCGATTCCGAGAAAACTTAAATACTTTTGTTTTATTAGTTGGATGGCGCATAAAGGTTAATCAGTTTTTTGGCTAAATTACATTTGATGCAAGTTTAACTCGATTACCACTTCTTCTGTCGCTTTTTGTCTCTCTCTTGAAAGAAATCGTCCAGTACGAATGCCGACTATATCTACTCTTGACCTATTTATGAACTCTGTTTCGATACATTTTAAAAAATGTTATCAATGTTTTAGAAAGATTTAATACATGTTTGTAGAACCAAAATGTGAATAAGCACTTCATCATCTCAAATAGTTACGTCAAAATGAGCTGAACGTATAGGTTCAACTTTGACAATATTATAAGTTTCTACCTCTTGCTGCAGACAGGCATGCAGAGAAAAAATCATCAATATTACCTTCATTAGGCTACATTTCAATGTATATTTTGCCTAGAACAGATGTGTTATCTTTAAACACTCGCAATTTTTAAAGTAACAAATTTTATTTTTGGAACCTTTTGGTGATCGAAGTGTGGTATTTCTTGTATTGTTTTTTTCTAGACGTTTGAAGTATTAGTACTACCAAATGCAATACATTTTAGTATAGATGTCCGGGATCCAAAACGACAGGAAATTTTTGTGAAACCAATGCATATTGTTTTTGATTTCTTACAACAAAATATAACAAATTAATTTCTTACAGTATTCAAGTAAATAATCTGCATTCAAGAAAAATGTACTAGTTTCTTTTGACATTAATAAAATAAAATATGTTAAGTTTACCTACATTTGGTCTATGAGTAAATGTAAGGGGAATGTTATTCTGAATATGTTGAGTTCAGGAACAAAACATTGTGGAGATATTGACCAAAATGCCTAATAATATCTTCAAAAGGGTCATGTTTAGCCACTTCCGGTACATAACAAAATTTGTGTAAAATCTTATGTTGGGGATTTTGAGCTCTTATACGAGGATATATTGAAAAATTCTTAGCCTACTATAGAACCAAACAAAATTTCAATGCCAAATTTTTTATTACTCAACATATTCTCCCCTTAATTGGATACATTTATTACAGCGAACCTGCAACGTATCTAGACCTTTCAAAAAAAAAGTTTCTTCTTGCTCTGCAAACCAGACCTCTACAGCTTCTATTACCTCCTTGTTGGAAGAAAATGTACGACTTTTTAAACTTTTTTTCAGTTGAGGAAAGAGGTGATAGTCGGACGGAGCCAAATCGGGTGAATAAGGGGTGTTCTAGTAATTCAAACCCTAAATCACGAATTTTTGCATGGCAACATGTGATTTGTGTGCAGGGGCGTTGTCCTGCAAAACAAAACACCTTTGGATAGCTTTCCGCGTCTTTTCTCTGCCAAATTCAATTACATGTTCCAAATTATTATTCGCAGATGATTTAAAAATATTTACCTCAATTAGGACTCTTTCTGACTGTAATTTTTACAAACGAATTTGGAGGCTGCTTGTCAATGGTTTACTAACAACAACTTAAACTTAAACGTTTCGAAATGTAAAGTTGTGAGTTTCACAAAGAAAGTCAATCGTATATATTACCATTATAATATAAATGGTTTAGTTTTCGACAAAGTAAGTTTAATTAAAGACATTGGAGTAATTTTGATTCCACTTTAACGTTCACAAATCATATATCACACACTGTCAAATCATCTCAAAAAATGTTAGGTTTATCATTAGAACCTGTAAAATTTTGAAAATAGTGATTGTTTAAAAACTTTGTACTGTTCCTTAGTAAGATCAAAACTTGAATATGGTACATTTATATGGTATCCGCATAGTAAAATCTATATCGATAGTGTAGAATCTATTCAACGGAAATTTGTCAAATTTTTAACATTTATAACCGATGGAATATATCCTTCAAGAGGTGCCGACCTGTCACAGTTAATGCATAGATTTGGTTTAAAGTACTTAAGCACCCGTCTTCGTCGTAAGATATATTCAGTAACATTTTTGTACAAATTATTACATAACCAAATAGATTGTATCGATATTGTATCAAAAATAAAATTTTTAGTACCAAATTCAACTCGCCGATCACCTATAACATTTTATAATGTCAAAGCAAATACTAACCTTATGTTAAAATCACCTGTACATATAATGTGTAACAATTTCAATACTATATCATATCATTGTGGCATTAACTACTCAAAATTAACCGTAACTGTTAGTTTAATACATTAATCCATTAATTTTATAAGTAAATCTAGTGCATAAATATGAATAGTCCTGTTAAGGTCTTGTTGTGTTGGGTAACAAATAAATTATTATTATTATTATTATTATTATTAATATTTTCCCGTAGAGTGGTCAGTAATGTCGAATAGTAATCTCCAGTTATTGTTCTACCCTTATTCAAAAAATCAATCATGATTACTCCATGGCAATCCCAAAAAAACTGAAGCAAGAACTTTTCCAGCAGATTTTTGGACACGAAACTTCTTAGGTCTTGGAGAACCAGAGTGTCGCCATTCCATCGATTGTTGCTTTGTTTCTGGATCGTAGAAATGTACCCAAAGTCTCATCCATAGTAACAATTCGGTTTAAGAAGTCAAATCAAGCACAGATCGAACGCGATGCTTCTACCCTTGCACGTTTTGGTCAACATTCAAACATTTGGGGATCCATTTTGCAGCAATTTTTCTCATGTCCAAATTGACGTGAACCATATGATGAACGCGTTCATATGAAATATTCAGTGCTTCAGATATCCGTTTTAGCCCAATTCGACGGTCTGATAAAATCATGTCATGAACTGCATCGATATTTTGGGGACTGACACAGAAACTGGCCTTCCCGATCGGTCATCATCTTCAATGGAAAATTTACCTCTTTTGAAGCTTGCATTCCAATTTTGACGGTCGCATACGAAGGACATTGATCACCAAGGGTATTAAGCATATCTTCGTAAATCTGCTTACCTCTTAACCTTTTAAATACAGGTACTTGATGATGGCTCGATACTCCAATTTTTTGATTTTCACAATTTCGGTGGACATCTTTTTTATTTAATTTATTGCGTGACTCTGGTTTACTTTTGACGTCAAACTTTACATTGACACTTCTAATAAGTTATTGTTCGTTGCTGTGGTAACGCAATATTTTGTTTATGCAAGGAACTGGTCTAGGCTAACTAGATATCAATACATCCTCGTACGTTAGATTTTGACAAACGCATGCAGAGATATTGTCTAATTCTTTCAGGCGGCTATTTTTGAAGATGGCAAACAAGATGGCAGACTTTCAAGTTGACTCTTATCCTAAAAATGTTTGTTATGACATAAACTGCATTCTAGTGTGGGTGGTCCAACTTTTGCAAGCTTTGTAACTCCCAACATAGTATATTATGGTGATTTATGTGTACTATCTTGTTACAATAATGACCCAATTGTAGGTTAAATTGTGGTTTGTCAGTATTGACTAGGTGGCTATGACTAAAAAATTGAATATGTAATACTGCATAAGTACGTAATGTTCGAAATAAAAACACTTATATCTCAAAAACAATCAAAGTATAGAGAACTCTTATACTTGTTGAAAGACCATTAAATTTTATAACAGATTAGACCATCAGATACAGGGTGTTTCATTCATTTTAAAAAAGTTACATGACTATAGACAATTTATCAAAATATGCTAATAAGAAATTTTCGAAAAATGATGAATTAATTAGTTAAAGATAAAAAAATCCCAAAATAAATTTTGCCCACAAGTTCCAAATAGAAAGGACCGATAAATTCAGTCGGCTTTTGCTTCACCCACGACCGAGCATTTACCGACGGAGGTTAACAAGCAACTAGTTACTCGTACTCCGGGTCTTGTGCTCAAAACACCTGACGGACTCCAAAAGGTATGTGGCCTAGGCGGACACAAACCTTACTGGAATTACGAGATCCAAAAACCCCTTACGTCAATGCCCCCACCCCTAAGATGTAGCAAAACCCAGAAGAATAAGGAAGAGGCAGATGCTGCACAATAGACAGGAAAAAGAACGGGAAACTTTACCCTTCTCACTGTAGAAAAGGTGACCTACGTAACCAACAAATAGAAAAACAATAGTAGAGACCATAATATGATGTAAAAGCCGGTCTTGATAACCTGAGAGACTGACCCAACCGCTAAAAAACCCTTGACTAAAAAGAAACAAAAATCTGATCAAAACAATCTATAAATGAAAAATGTATATAATATAATTTACCACATTTTTTTTTAAATTATGTTATTAAGATCAATTGCTTGACGGCTTCTTTGATGTTATTGTTCCTATCAAAGTAGAATCCTGATATGAAGCAATGTTCAGAAGTTTCATAGCAGCCGATCTGCCACCTTAAGATGCTTTTTAATATTGAAAGAAATTAGTAAACCGATCTGGTATTTTAGATCAAATGTGTTTTTATTTAATCGCGATTATTTATACTCAGATATACGCAAACCAAAGAAAGTAAGTAATATCTCATAGCATTTAAATTCACATTCGAATCAGTAGTAGAATTGTAGTCATTAATAGTCAATTTAACACACTAGTAGAGTTGAAAAATGGTCTTTTGAAGATGATGTATAAAAAGCATAATGACCGAATGTTTGTACAGGGTGGGTAAATAAGCGAGGTAAACGGCTATATCTCAGAAATCACTTATCGTATCAACTTGCGATAAAAAATTATATAATAAAAGTAGTCAAATGAAAATGCTTGAAATTATTTTTGAGTTTCTAAAATGGCTACCAAGAGACGTAATTTCTATCTTGAATTTTAAAACTTGTTTTCTGAATATTTTTGTATTAACGATAGTTAGAGTCAATGTGCTGCTATTAACCGAGTGATGTATTGAAATTTATTAGGTATAATTGTATTTGTGTAACCACCCAAATTGTTAGCACAAACTTCATAAATGATTTTATCGGTTTAATTAGTTGTTTTACTTCCTTTACCAAAAATAAAAATTTTGCTCCAGCAGCTGCTCGTTTACTTCGTTTCTTTAATAATAATAAGACTTGATTATGAGACTCTAATTTATTAACTAAAACAAAATCATGTCCAATACAAATCTTAAGAAAAGAAAAACGTTTAACAACCTCAAAAATGTAGATCAACTAAATTTCTATCGCGTGAACTCGGCTTTAACACGCCCTTCAAATTTTATTTAACGAGTTTGCGCACCGAAAATGTCAAACATTAAACACGTGTTCGTTCTTATCCGCAATCGCGCCTAATTTTTAGTAAACAAAAGTGATTGTATTTTCTGATTAGGTGCATTTCTTCCCCCTTTTTGTCTCGTTCCAGGGCTTTCAGACGATTTGCTAGTTCTTAATGGGTTTTGTTAAGTTGATAATTGCATCCAGCATGCCACTTTCAATGCACCAAATGTTTTTTTGTTGGTAAGTTTTTGTTTTCTAATTTTTAATTTTAATTACTTCAATTCTTTAACTTCAGCTTTGTATTATTGTTATATTCGTCGTATTTAATAATAACTTGGTCGCTTTTCACTATTACATTCAATGTTTGCATTTGCATCTTGTTGTTGTAACCTGACTTTGTATTCATCGGTTACCAATGTGTTATTCGAAGATTACATTTTTGTTAATTTTTTTAAAACAAAACGACGTGGTCTCTACTACTTTAATTATACGACCTTTTTAACGTTTTTTCGTAGCACTTATTTATAATCTGTTATCAGCATACACTTAGATCTTTTAAAAATTTAAAAATTCGCGACTATTTTACGCACTCCTCCGCGTTTCAGATTGGAACTATGATTTTGCAAATAATTATTAAATGATTTATAATTAACCTTAAACGACTCAGAAAATTACGTTGATTCTTTTGAGATAGGACTTGTATGTCCGTAACTTTCTAATTGTTGACTTATTTGCATTTTTCTCAACATTTCCAATTTTTAGGTTATAATTTCTTTATTTTTTAAATTTTTATTCGGCGCATCATTTTTCGATAAAATTGAACTTAGGAATCAATTCTTTAAGTTATCTAATCTCATTATGTTATGTTTTATACATGATACTTTTCTAAATAATTTTATATTTCAGAAATATGGTAATTTTTCACGGAATAAGACTCTTTATCATCATTATTACTGGATAACGTTCAATGGGTTAATGTTCTATGCCCACAACACTAAACACTCATTTATAAAAAAGTTTTTGGGGACTGGAACCTGTACTAGAAATTATTTCACACTAATTTTTACGAACGATGCTTATTTCTCCTAATAGTATTATTAATTTTTAGTTAATCCTTCTTACGGAGACAAGGAAATAAAACTCTTCCACTGTTTTATCTAAATTGCGACGTTTCGGAAACGTTTTATTTATTTAAAATAAATTGTTGGGTTTCTTTCCTCAGGCGCTAATAACAAGAAAGGACAAAATACAGTAAAATTATATCCCAACAGTCTTACAAAAATATAAAAATTGATTAGGTTTAAGTTCAAAAAAACGATGAATAAGACTAAAAAACTATTTACTTGGATAATTGTGGAAAAACTTGTCGTAATAATAATAATTTTATTAGTCATTTCTTAAAACTAGTTAATAAAAATAAAAGAACAGTTCAAAGAATAATTATACCACAAAATAGTTTTACATAAAATTAACTAACGACAATGGTTTTCGACGGCACATTTGTAAATGTTTTATTTGTGTATAGAAGTAAGATAAAAGTTGGCGAAAAATAATTGTACGTGCATGTAGAAGATAAAAATAATATCAACCTTGCTAAAAATTCTCAAAAATGTTTTAAACAAATTTATAAATTACATATAAAAACATCAAAAACTGCACCAAAAACTTTAATCGGACACGTGTTTCAACAGCTAAGCTGTCATCATCAGCGATACCGATACTAAAATTAAAAACATTTAATTTAAGCTTATCTAAGAATCAATTAAGTTTAACGATGCGTGATAAGCAGATAGTATATATAAGCTTCCGTGGTTTTAAATTTTAGTATCGCTATCGCTGATGATGACAGCTTAGCTGTTGAAACACGTGTCCGAGTAAAGTTTTTGGTGCAGTTTTTGGTGTTTTTCTGTTGGTTAAGGGTGATATTATTTTTCTTTACATACACGTAAATGACTAATAATTATACTATTATCATCATATTACGACAATTATTCAAGTAAGTAGTTTTTTAGTCTTATTCTTCGTTTTTTTGAACCTGAAACTAATCAATTTTTATATTTTTGTAACACGGTTGTGATATAATTTTACTGTATTTTGTCCTTTCTTGTTATTAGCGCCTGAGGAAGGAAACCCAATGGTTTATTTTAAATAAATAAAACGTTTCCGGAAATGTGGTTTCTGAGATACAACCGCTTATTGGGCCACCCTGTACATCAAATATATATTGTAATATACTGGTTATAAACAATTTAGCCACTTCCGAAGTAGATTCATATTGGACACGTCAAATGCCACCAAATAATTCAATGAGTTACTATAAAAAAAAATTATAATAAATAATTTTACAAAACATAATTGGATGTTATTTAATATTGATGCAAGACCAATAATTATGATAATGAATTTTTAAATATACTATTGGCTACGTGGTGTAGCTATTTGTTTCGTAAATAAAATATTTATTTTATAATTTACTTTTATCAAGCACAGTTGTGTGTTTAATAAATCGAGTTGTAGTGTTTAAGCAAAGAGATCATATGTAAGTTGGACAACAATTTTAAATATTATAAAATAGACAACAAATCTTATTCTGTACAAAAATTAAATCCAATTTTGACAATAAAGTGCGTATTTGATAATCAAATAAGTGTCAAAGAGATTTAGTATCGGATATTTTCTCAGTAATTACGAAATGTAATCGTTTTGAAACTAATAACTTTATTAACACCGGTGACTGTTTGGATTTTATTATACGTAGTAGCAAATATAAAATTTTATTCTAAATATGTGTCATTTACTTTTGGTGTTGTTTTTTAAAATTAATAAATATATTGTATGCAACTAGTAATTTAATACGATTTTTGTAACTACACTTGTTTTTTTTTTATTGTAATCACCAAAAATTGTGTTAGGAAGTTGAAAACTTTAATAGCATAGGAGCCAGTGTAGTATTCTTCTAAAGTACTGAAGTTTAAGATAAATTTGCTGCTATAGCAAATTTGCGTGAAATAAAATGCTACCACTCAAAAGTAAGCATGACTGACATTTTTAGTTGAATTTACTATCACTATTAACAATATCAACATTATAAATCAACACAATCATCAGTATGAAATACCTTTTCAGCAACAAATTTTGTTCATATTGTATACCGGTGTCCCACGGAAAAGTTGACACAGATATTTGTATATCTGTTTTCTGGTACAATTTGAACACAATATAACGATATATTATGTTAAACAGATCATTGATGTGATAATAATGAATATTCAAATCAGTAAAATAATTAGTTTTTTGTGAAATTTTATCAATTAAAAAGAATGGATTTTTATTTTTATTTATTAAGCGGCTTTCGTTGACGAATTGCTTAATTTGTTGCCTAGTAATCTTTTTGCGATTTCTAACTAGAGTTCGATTTTGATTGCAATATTTTTTTTTAATTTATTCAAACGGTAAGTTTTGCATCATTATAATAAAAATTTGTAAAGTGAATTTAACGTTTTAAGAAAGATTAAATCCATTTTATAAAAACGGTATTAATAATAACATCAATTATCAATCAATTTTGAATTTAACATAGATAACGCTACTTTTCCATGGCAACACACGGTAACGTAGTTGAATTTAGATTTGAATCTGGAAAATATTTCGATCCTTCGCAAAAATTTACAGCTGACCAGTTACATCATCAACAAAATATAAAATACGAAGAACCCGGCCGTTGTATACAAATACTACTTGTTATTATTGACCTATGCAACAAAATATGCAGAGGAGTTGAGGTATATCGTACTAATAAATTTTAAAAAAAAACATAATTCTTTGTCATGAACGGCTCTAATCATTTAGAACATTAAAAAACTCTTAGAGACATACACGAAAGACCATAAATACGCAGAACCCGTTAATTAAAATCGTTACAATATTGCAAAAAAAACTGACTGAAATTTATTAAGTTCAGGCGACACTTACTTTATATTGAGAAAATTAATTGATAAAAATGGAAAAATAAAGAAAACAATATTTAACATTAAAAAAAAATTTTAAAGATTTTTTTTACTAAAATAAACCAGTTTAGATACAGAGTTTTGTGAAGTACCACTTGTTTTTATTTTATTGACATAAGTTTCTTTCCGTAAACGGTATTACGATGGCAACTACGGTTACCTTTTCGACACGGTCCGATTCCGAAAGACGTTTTTGTTTCAATAATGACTCCGGCCGTGGAAGCCTCAATTCTTACTATTAAATGCTGATTATACTGACAAGAAAAACCACTAGCTTTTCTTGTCGGTGTAATCAGTTGCCCCTCTTCTTCACTTGTTCATAGCATTATTTACTCTACGATGTCAAAAATACAAAAAAGGAAACATTTATTTAATTTAGCAGTTAATAGGCACAATTTATTCATTTGAAGAAATTGACTCCTCTGATGGTGCAAGCAAGCCGAGATGCCGCTGAAGCAGTGTTGCAACAATTGGTGGGTCCTTCTGTTTTTTTCTAAGATTGTCAATGATATTTGCTTGACGTTGATGGTTTATCTGCAGATATGAACAAATCCATGCGGCGTTGCTGTGGTCAGTGATCTTAATCAATTCTTGTTCTGATTTTGTGATATTGTAAGTATATTTGAAACGACAGGTTGGTATTCCACTGTTGTCTAATTATTTCTTAAAATGATGGTTTATACAAGAAACTCTCTCTCCTCCTCTCTATTTTTGTCTCAGAAATTACTTATTTTGTCGTATTCTTAATCTGTCAATGGAACTGAGCCTACTTTTTTTTCTGTTTGTGCTTGAAGTTCTTTACTATTAGTATTTCTAAAAGCTCTTACATCTTAAAAATTATTTTCAAAAAACGGATCAATTTTAATATTAAATTATTTAAAATACTTTTCTGTTGAAAGTTTTGCGATGATAGTCCAACTTGTTTTCACAACGCTTTTTTTATAATCTGTAACGGTTAAATAGGCCATTTTCCTACAAAACATTGTTAATTTAAAAATCCACTACTTCAAGGTGCATCATGGGAATTTATTAAAACGAACGTCCTTTCTGGCTTATCGGTTTTCGTTCCAATTCTCAACCGCAAGCGCCATGTTATATTTTTAAGCCTCGCGTGGAACTTCTAGTCATTTCTGTCTGCAAGAACGAGGGTTTTCTCCATAAATAATGGTTTCCACCACTCGAATGTTGGACGCATTTGAGCCGTTTGTAGTAGCACTCGTTTTATTCCACAGAGGTTTTTTTTTCTTTGGTCTTTCCTTTCGTTACTCCTCCATTGGGTCGTCTTGCTGCCGTTTAATTCGTACTCGTCAACGTCCACATCGCCACGAAGTACAGGTACATCTGATCACGCCCTTGGGTTGAACACGACCGCTCACCAGCTAAGAGAGGTACAGAGAATCAGCCACCGATTCAGACTACTTCCAAACGTTCGTATGGGAACCATCTTTGTCGCGGAAATATTTCACCACCTCCAAGGATGCTTGGCCATCGTATCAGGTCGTACAATTTCATTATTCTTTGCTGCTCGTGTTATCGGGACCATCCCCAAGAGAGACTTTACTTACGTGAGCGAACTTGCGCCACATCCTAAAACTTTGTACGCATTAATTACTTTACTTTTTATCACACCGTCCTGCTCGCCAATACTTACTGAACGTCGCTGGTAGAAATATACTGTTCTCGCGCAATCGAGACTGATTAACTTTATGATCACTGCATGTTAATGTAAATCGCTCTGTAATGAAAATTCTTTCTGTTCGGGACGTGTAAGAACCACTCGTTATTTGAAATTAAAACAACCCCTGTTGTAGGGACATCATTTAGACGCCACGTAGTGCACTATCATTGCTCCCTGAACCTTGACCTAATGAATACTGGCACTTGCCAAATTAAATACTCACTTACACGACACCTCGCTTTTATACTTAATTACATGCGAGTATAAGTATAAATAAATGTCAACACAACCGCCATATCTATAAACCATAGGCGTGCGGTTTCGCGTGCATTTTGAATTGCGAACAAATCAGTAGCGGCGTGAAATTTTATTGTCTAGCTATATCATTTGTCTTCCTGTTTTGTATGTGTATGTTATGTGTTGTTGTGTGTAAATACCCATAGAATTACCCAAATATATGTATTTTCCGTATTGGAGGATTTCTTTTCTACCGAGTGAACTAAAGTGACTTCTGAACAAAATAATTAAGTATCTACAGCTTACTGCTAACGATTAGTTCCGAGTTAGTACTCGCAGTTATATTGGAACTGGCTGCAGGGTATTTCTTCATCGATGATTTGTACTTTAGTATCTTTGTTCAATTTGCTGTTACTAAGGCACCACAACCCTAGTCACCAGGGAATAAATGGTAACAAATCGGTTCCGTCTAATTTCTTTATATTGTGTCCATAATCCTTTAATATTAAGTTTAACTGACTAATGTCTGCCGGCTTTTCTAAATTAAACTTTCTTTCTTGGCAAAATCATTGAAATTGCAACCAAACTGAGCTTGTGTTTCCGGATTTATGCAATGGTTTTTACACCAAATATATTTTTGTCGGTCATGTCCTTGTTTTTCACTGATTTAATAACTAATAAACCACACTAAATTCGACCAATTGCATAAACGGTTCGAATTAAGATTTTTTTTAATTTTTGTTTGTCGACGACCACTTTACGGCACAGTTCTTTTCCAACAACTACTATAAAAAGTAGGCGTTTGTCCACCGTATTCTGTTAGTGAAAGCGTCAAATTTCTAAAGAAAAGATAACTAACTACATTAAAATAAATAAAAAAAAATGAAGATCTTACAAAACGTTCAAAATTTTTTTCCATCTCGTGGAAGTTATTGACAATCACAATGAAACATAGAAAAATAGCTGTATTGATAATATAACAAACATTAAAAAGACAGTTGATGTCTACGTCTATGTTCACAAGGTACAATGTCTTCCGTGAAACTCGACTCCCATTCCTTTGAATTCAAAAATACTGGTTTTCTGAACTAGAAAAAATCGAAGCAAATTTCAAGTGAAGTGTTTTATATTTCCTCCTGAAAAATATTTACTCTCTTATTGTCAAGAATAGAGGTTCTGGGCAATAAACAATGCCAATTATGAGTTACTATGAGACACAACCTCACATTGTAGAATAAATTATATGTTTAATTTGGCAGTAAAGTTGGTTTAATACCTTGGTTTTACCTTAACTGCCAACCTCGTCATTAAATCATCAATTTTGCTACTGCTAATTAAACAAACAATAATTTTTTTCTATTTCGCAATTTTTATAGCTTTGTTTCCGTATTGTACACGATACGGAAATAGAAGCTCTTTCCGTACTCTTTTAGGGATTTTATAAATTTTAGTGTATAACCAAATAATTTACAGTTTTAATTTTGACGTACGAAAATTAAGTGAGGTTCTGTTTGGTTAGTTTTTATTAAGTAGATTTTAATATTCAAAGAAAATTTAATGTTAGTTTATGAAACAAAACTTAACAAACAATATTCTTCCATCGACCGAGCATTTATGATTTACATTAATGTAAATAAAATTGATTTAAGTATAGGCAACTATACATACATATTGCCCCTTTTATCTTCAATCAACTACAACATGAAAGTATAAATAAAAATCTGTCGTAATTTGTAGCAAAGCAAATCGTAATAATAACAAATCGACATTAATCTACAATTGTAATAAATCTTAAATTTGTTTACAGTGATTTTTAAGACATTTTTGTACTGTATGCAACATTCCAATGATAACATTTAATAACATGTTAAGGGTGTTCAGGTCATGTATTTTATTCTCTCACGTAGTTCTTCAATATTATTTACTCATTGTTCAAAATTAGAGTCTTTAAGTAGGGCTGTAAGAAAAAATCAAAACTATAAAAAGTAAACATTCCGACTTCTGAAAAGATCTTTTGGAGGTGTAGCGAAACCACTTTAACAAATTGTTTTTTGTAAACTCTACATGCACGTGTTTGTGAAATTATAGAACGGTAAATGTAAAACCAAACTTCATCGATAAGGAGTCTTAAGCAAATATGTCTCTGATAAAAGTGTTGCAAAGCCATTGACAGTATTGAATATGTGCAGGATAATTGTCTCAATAAGTTGGTAAACTGCTTGCACACAGTAAGGATATAAATATCTTTCTTCGGTATGATGCGACAAGTCATTATATAAAGTTTAACTTGTTCGAGATGTGCTTATGTTACATCCATGATATATCAAACATGGTCAAACGCTCTTAGTGTTGTCTTTGTAGGTGGACCATTATATTGATTAAGCACCAATCCGTTCCCACAAAAAAATTTAGACTTCGTGTTTTACTGTGATGAAAACTATTTTATTTTGACAAAACAATCGAAATTGAGTAATTTAATTCTTCATCGACTTGGTGAGCTTATATTAAAATATTGTTGGCAATAAAAGACAAAGCTCTCACAAAAAAGTAGAAACGATGAAGTTAGGTTATAAATTTGTGGTTGTGGTGCGTTCACAATAGCATTTCTTCTCTAGAATTATTAGAGTATATAATTTTATTAAAATTACAAAGTACAGTCGACGGAAAAGTTTTGTAACTAACTCGTGAATTAAACGGTGATTAAAAATTTCAACACATTATTTTGAAGATAGCAAACTTTCAACAGCATTTGTTGCTAACTTTATTAGGATATCAACTACTCTACCAACATAGCTTTAAACTAAAAACAAAAACACTAGATTATATATTAACGTTTATTTTTTGAAGTAAATTTTTGCGAAATAGAAAAAATAGTATGAAAACACGTATCACAACTACTTTTTGTCGCACTTCGACAATTGCAGACCTCCCTTCGGTCGGTCTGCAAACTTTGTCTTCGTACGTCAAAAAGTGTTGTTGTGACACTTGTTCATCACTTAACCGTGATGAGTGTAAAGCAATAAAAGTACCTTCGAACGAATTTGTTTACTTTTGTTTTCGTTGTGAAAGTGGTGCGGATCATAATAGAAACATGATGGATGTAATGAATCGATTAGATCAGTTGTCGGAACAAATTGAACAATTACGCAATGAACATCAGGGTACATCTAATTTCGATGAGAACGCAAAGAATAAATTATTTCATTAATTTGCCTCTGAGTTCAATGAGCGTAATCGTCGTCGTTACAATGTTATTGTTTATAACGTGAAAGAATCTTCCTCAACATCAATAAACGAACGTAGAGTATACGATGGAAATGAAATTAAAAACCTGTTTAGGAATACAAACATTGATGTTTCCACAATCATAGTATTACGTCTTGGTAAATACAACAAAAATGCTTCCCGTCCAATAAAGGTTGTATTCAAGTCACAAGAAGAAGTTTTTGAAATTATGAAAAATCGTTCTACAATTTGTTCTGGTATAAATATTACTATCGCTTCGGATCAAACAGTCATGCAACGAAATTTTCTAAAAGAATTACGGAAGAATTAAAAATCGCACAGATCAAGGAGAAACTAATCTCACCATTAAATATTTTAATGGAGTCCCAAAAATCATTAATTCTACAATACGCCATCACATGCCTGCATCGAACTCTCAGAGCCAAAATCAAAGAGACTATTCGCCTACAGCAACTAATTATTCAGCTTCAAAAAACGATTAATCAACTCAATCTCACAATCTAATTCTGGTTCGTATGTAAACTGTTATAATATTTGTGGTTATTATCAAAACGTAAATGGCCTTAGAACTAAATTAAATTTATTGATATCGTCAGCTGTTTGTACAAATTATGATTTTATAATTTTAATAGAAACTAATCTTTGTCCTAATATTCAAGATGGTGAAGTCTACATTCCGGGTTTTAAAATGTTTCGTTTAGATAGGAACCAAGAAACTAGTAATAAGAAGTCTGGTGGGGGATTTTAATTTATGTAAGAAATGCATTTAGGTGTTCTTCTGTTATGATTAACTCATTTGTCGAAGAATTGTATGTAATTTTACACTTCAGAAATCAGAAGTTTATTATTGGTGGAGTATACATTCCGCCCAGCTCTCCGATTTCTGTATATGAAGCTCATTCTAATTCGGTTGATTTAATATTAAACCGAATTACGAATTGTAAAATTTTAATTTTAGGTGACTACAACTTGCCGAATATTAAATGGTTGCCTGAGTCAGATAATAATACTTATCTTTATCCAAATGGTTCTTTTTGTGAAAAGTCGGATTTATTAATAAGCCAGTTTAGTCTCCTTAGTTTAAAACAATTTAATTCTGTACCTAACAAATTGTCAAGATATCTAGATTTAGCTTTTCAAATCATCATGATGTATCTGTTTTTCTAAGCGATGAAGAAATTGTTAAAACTGATGGATATCATCCGTGTTTAGATATTACTCTGTGTAATGTTCATGTTTGTACACCATTGAGATGCTCTAATTATATATATGATTTCAAAAATGTAAATTATGAAGAAGTTATTCGGTATTTATCATCTATTCATTGGCAGGATAATTTTAATAACCTTTCTGTAGATGACTGTTTAAGCCTATTTTATGACATTATCTACAAAGCATTTGAAATGTTTGTTCCGTTCAAAGCTGTCATTTCTTATAAGTTTCCTACTTGGTTCTCAAGCAAATTAAAAAAGTTAATATTAGAAAAAAAGAAAGTTCACCGAACTTTTAAATCTACAAATGCTCCTGCAGACTATATCGAATTCTCACACCTACGCAAATTATGTAAATATGAATCAAAGTTATGTTATTCTAATTTTATATCTAAGCATGAAAACAAAATTAAATCTAACCCTAAACATTTTTGGTCTTATGTAAAGTGTAAAACTAAACAAAACAACATTCCTGATCCCATATTTCTAGAAGATGAAATAGCTTCAAATGGTGCAGATATAGTCAATCTTTTTAAAAACAATTCTCGGAAGTTTATTCAACTAATTCACTGACCACTTCTGATATACAAGATTTTTCCACTTCAGCCAATATTTCATTAATCCAGATTAGCAAGTTCGCTATATATCAGAAGATTGAAACTCTTTCTAATTCACATTCTCCTGGACCAGATGGAATTCCTGATTATTTTTTAAAGAAATGTCGTTTTATTATAACTGAGGCACTGTATTGGATTTTTAATCATTCATTAAGATCTGGAATATTTCCAGAGTTATGGAAGCTTAGTTATGTAACTCCTATTTTTAAGAGTGGTAATAGAAACGATGCCAAACAATACCGCCCTGTATCAAAACTCTCTACTATTCCAAAATTATTTGAATCAATAGTAAGTGACATTATTTCACCTATGTTCAACAACATAATTGTAGATCAACAGCATGGGTTTAGATCCGGAAAGTCAACTGCCACAAACTTAATTGAGTTTTCACAACATTTATTTACATCTGCTGAAAATCGTGGCCAGATAGATTGTATTTACACCGACTTATCAAAAGCTTTTGATACCGTAGACCATAACAGACTGATTGTGAAAATGAAAACTTATGGTGTTCTAGAACCTCTCCTTAAATGGTTTCATTCGTATTTAACTAACCGTTTCCAAAGAGTTAAAGTTGAAAATTTTATTTCGGAAACTATTTTGGTAACTAGTGGAGTTCCACAAGGTGCCCACTTGGCACCGTTACTATTTAACATTTATATTAACGACATAAGTCAGGTTTTTCAACATTCAAAGTTTTTAATGTATGCTGATGATACAAAATTTTATAATAATATTAAAAGTGTTAGTGATTGTGAAAATCTAAATGTTGACCTTTATAGACTCGAATATTATTGCATTGCAAACGGCCTTAAATTAAATGAATTAAAATGTAAAATAATATCGTTTTCCAAATCTGTTGTGATTGATTTTCCATACAAGTTCAAATCTGGTGTAGTGGTCGATAGAGTCAATTTAATTACCGATCTGGGGATTAAAATCTCGGCAAATTTGAATTTTCAAAACCATGTTATTTCGATTAAAAATAAGGCAATGAGACGGTTAGGCTGTATTAGTAGATTCTCTAAGGACTTTTCAAATGTATCAACTCTCCGTCTTCTTTTCTGTTCTCTAGTAAGACCTATTTTAGAATATAACACTCAAGTTTGGAATCCTTATCATTCCACGTATGTAGTTAGTTTGGAAAAAGTACAAACAAAATTTCTAAAAATGGTAGGTTATAAGATTGGTTTATCTAGTGAACAAATAGACTATCAAGAACTTCGGTCCTTCCTTAACTTAAAGAGTCTCGATGAAAGACGATATAACTTCGATATCATATTTTTATATAAACTGCTGAACTCATTCTTAGTAAGTCCTGATCTTCTTTCTCAAATAAATTTCCACATTCCTCCAAAAGCAACTAGACAACGAATACTGTTTGCTATTAACTGGCATCGTACTAATTATTCCTATTTTTCTACAATGGATAGAATGATGAGATCGGCTAACCAATTAGATGTAGATTTTTTAGTTGCTCTCTTTATAAATTGATCAAAGATTTGACCAATTTCCATACAAATAAAATTTAAGAATAAAATTATTAAATTTATATCCGTTTTTGGGCATTGAGCATATCATAGGGTTAGTTTAACAGAAACCTAATTTTTTTTTTTTTTGTATTTACAGAGATTTGGAGTAATAATGTAACATGTGTTGTATGTAAAAGCATCAATTTTTTGTTTTATGTTTATATCATTGGTGTTTACCGTTAAGTAATAAATAAATAAATAAATAAATATACTATATTGTAAATATTTTCTTTATCTACTAACTGTTTTAAACTTTCAGTATCGCCGATATGTCTGAAGAACAAATATACTTAATTAACGGAAACTACTTTTCAATTTGGAAACGATTATACAATATTGCTGGAATTAACTTATACAAGTCAAACAAAACAAATGAGGTATTGTGCACTCTATATCATACTGTTACGTTTTATATAATGGTTGTAATCGTTGGAAAGTTGTTAACCACGAAGTGTGAGGTGTTAGAGATAATGTACGGCTCAGGTTTCGCTATGAGTAATAATTGTTTATTAAAATGACTACATATTAATATTGATTTGTGTAGCTTATGTCTTATGTTTGTTGGTGATTTTGAAAGAACACAATTAATGAAAGTGTTTGAGACTTTGGAAAGTGGAATCTTTTTACCGGATGCACGTCGGAGCCGAGTGGAAGAAATGAAAATGCAACAACATTTGATCCTTATGAATAAAATAGTAAGTGAATCCTTAATTTTTTCCTTAATGTATTAGTACATTTTGAAAATGTCTTTCTAATAGATTGAGAAAAATCATTAATAGGTAAAGTGATAAAGATTAAGTGCCCATTAGAACATTTTTACTACACAATTTAAACAAAGTAGAGTGACTTATTTTAGTGGCAATGTATGATCTTAATTACTTCAATTACTTAAATAACTAAAAATTTTTGGTTAAATTTAAATAAACTTTTTGCGCAGAACTCAATATCACACTGATACTAAGAAAAGTATAAAAGCGTTCAGAAAATCTGAGGCGACGTTTTAAGAGAGTTTTGAAAGTGCGTTGGAACAACAAATTTTAAAGAAAGTGCAGAAAAACCAATACAAATGCAAATGCATTTTCGGGTGTGTTACATTAGCACGAGAAGACACTAGACGTCAGAACACTTATTGAAATATATATATTTAACTGTTTTAATAACGCCAAACCCTTAAGACTGACCCAGATACATGATACTTGCTCTATTTAAATGTTTACAAGTGGAATTAAAATTTAAAGTTTTGTTCGAAAAAAAGGAACTTTGTCTGGTTTTTCTTAATATGGTGTTTACATACAGACGGAAGGGCGGGTTACAGATAGAATTTTGTTTACTATATTATATTAACATAAAGAAAAAATGAAAACAGGTCTTAAATGTTTTTGTATGAACACCAGTCACATAACTCTCTAATTATTGAATTAGAAGTAAAGATTTTGATTTAATTATATAAACATATGGCATTGATTGGAATTCGGTATTTTAGAAATTAAATTGTTGCAAACAAATAAAAGCACAATTTGGTTTAATCACTGTTATGGTTATACAATTTTTAAATAGATGTAGCCACAACAAACGTACGGAGAATACCGTGTTCTCTCTTTTTAGAATTCAATTTTATAATTATTTTCTGCAACCAAGTTGCATAAATAACAATTTAAAACATCAATAACATTATATACATTAGCTACAGAACGAGACCAGTCTTTATCACTTCTTTTATGGATAACATAACCAGACTAGCTTTACAGAGTGCGTGAATGACATTGTACTCCTACGATAATCTTTCACTTTTTTCAAAGCTGAAAAAGATCTTTCCCCACTAGGATTTGATATAGGACTCGTTAAAATATTTGTAATAATGTTTTCACATTTGGAAACGTTGAATACATCTGCTTCGCTATGTTGTACAGCACCTCTGTATTTTCATGCTCCTGAAAGTATAAAATTGTTCAATTTCATTTTCCAAAGGATTGACATCAATATCATCACCATAAGCTTTTTCAGTTCTGAAATATATTTGGATTTTTGATCTGCAGGTAGATTTTTGTTGATCAATACTTAGAAAATTTTGGTAACGTTTTAATATATTTTGTTTCTTCTTGACAATTCCGCAATTAGATTATCACAAATTACATGGTTCATATTGAAAACAAAGGAATTGTTTTCATCAAATTGAACATTGTGGTCCAAAGAGCTTGATTCGTCGAAGAAACGCTTTTTCTTTATTGGTCTTCTGTCTTGCTGGTTGTCTGTGGTAGTAACACCAATAATATTATTTGCATTAAATATACATTTTGGAAGGAACTGGATAGGAACTAACGGTCCAGTGAGGTGGCCGCCACGTTCCCCTGATTTGACACTACTGGATTTCTTTTTTTGGAGTTATATTAAAGACAATTCATATAAGGAAAAAAGTAATTGCATCAACGAACTCATACAAAAGTTTACAGAATGCGTCAATTCAGTATCCAATATCCACATACGAAATGCAATTCAGAGTGTTAGGAAGAGGTGTAACTTATGTATTGAAAACAATGAACATCAGTTTGAATACTTAAGTTAATAATTATTGTTATTAATTAAAATTTGTATCTTGATTTAAGTCCTTAAATTTAATTTTCCTCTCTTGAAGTATTAATTTAACATTTTTTAATAAAAAGAGACAAAACGAAAATAATAGACCCAACATATTATACATCATTGAAAAGAGGATAAAAAGCGCTAGTTAAATAAGTCATAGCCAACTATAGTTTCTATTTAAGAAAATACAACTTTATTTCATAAATCGAGAACCAACGAAGATATTTAAAATCCAGTCGGCTCATTTTATTGCCATTAAAAAAGTGTATCAAGAACGTGCTATTTTTTTCTGTAACTTCACAACAACCGAGATAACGACATTTAACGAAAAGTTGAAAAATGGAACTTTTGCTTATAGTTCGAAAACAAAAGACGATAGCGAATTGCCTACTCCGCCTAGTTTTAAAGACGCCACTGAAGAATGTAGCAATACACCAATACATCGAAAATATGGAAACCCCCATAAAGAAAAAAAGAAACTGTAATTAAAGAAACCGAAATGTAGACAATTCGCAACACGATTCAAAATTAGGACATTAGCTCACATGCGAAATACTCAAACCATGTTAAGAATTTAATTCATCTCTGATTACATTTTTATTCCAAATCTGAAAATGGTTATAAAATTCTTGGATTACTCTAACACGACCACTTAAAATTCCATGTCGCAGTTTTACTCTATGATAGACAAACCATACCAGTTCGTGGTTAAACAAGAAAAAGCATGAATCTCGACGTTTTGAATTCAACTTAGAAGTTGACCATGTCTTATTAAACTCGCGGCGAAAGTAAACAGCCCCGGCATAACGATCACAACACGTATTCGGGGATAATTTTACCATTAGAAAAGTAAATTCAAATAAACGTAAATTTTTAATGTCGCAAAATTCCATTGTCTTCTATTTAACATGTGACTCTGTTGATTCTTTTATTTGCAATTGTATCTCAGGATTTTGATTGCTTAAATAAACTACGTGGTTTAAAATTTTAAAACAAATTTTAGTACAACCAAAACAATGAAACTTATAATTTATTTATTGATTAAATTTTAATGAATTTTAATTAACGCAAAGTGCATGTTAAAAAGTAACTTTCAGTTACAGTTTTTTTTCTGTATATAAAATTTTATTATTACATTATTAATAATATACTAACCTTATACACATTTACTGATGACTTAGTGGGTGCAACTTTCTGCGACTTTGAACGATGACGTCTATGACTAGGGTTTCATACCAAATTCTTTGTTTGTTAATAACCTTGATGCTTATTTTCCATAGTCTTCATATGTCATTGTTTGATGTACTACTACCTTTACACCTTTCATTATTTGCTGGTCAAAACGTAATCGTCGTTTTAGCACGTACAACTGATATCGATTTATCCTCTAACTATACAATACACGTGGTAACAAATTTATACATTGCAACGACTTTGAGATCTTTGCAATATGTAAACACCATAGCAATATTTTAATTAAACTTGGTGCATAGGTGTTTTTTTATGATGCAGTAAGTGTTGCGGAATTGTTGTATGAGTAGCATGTTATTTAGTTTTGTTACTCTGTTTTTTTGAGTTGACGGAGTTTTGATAAAAAAAGTTGTTTTTTGTCAATAATAAAATTCAAATAGTTCTTTAGTGTCAGCTATTTATTAAAATAATTAAAAGTGTAAGGAGATCGGTTAAAACGGGTAGTTTTCAAGCCCCTATCTCAACAGTAAGTTTGATTAAAAAAATAACCAAAAAGCACTTGTCCAACAGCATATACACATTTTTTTTTAAATAATAATACTTATAATTATAATTACACACAACTTTTGTTAAACAATTTTTTGATATGATGCTTAATTACAGGTGGCCAGCATGGAAGTGTAAGATTAGTTTCGGATAAAAAGGTTGAAGTTGTATTATTAAATTGTACTATTTTTTAAAATTTTTCTATTAAAATTTTTAAGTTGGGACTACTTTTCATACTCTCTTAGATGTTTCATGTCACTATACATTTTTGAAAATCATTTGTTAATATCGGCGTGATGTGAAGTTGTACTAAATTAAACTGCGCACTCGGTCCAGATAGCTTTCCAAATGAATTCTTTAAAAATACCACTGTACTTTTTTTGGAAAGGTTACTAGTTTACTTTAATAAAATATGTGAAACAGGAGACGTTCCTGATGATTTTAAACATTCAATTATTTTTCCGATTCACAAAAAAGGACAACCGATGAAGTATCTAACTACAGAGGAATTTCTTTTATTAATACTGTTTGCAAACTTTTTACGACGAGACTTCTACTTGACCGTATGTTAAAGTAGGAAAGAAAGAATAAAGTGCTAGGCGAGTTTTTGATCGCGCAGACCGGTATTCGCTTTTTTACAAATTATCAATAATAGATGTGTGGACTAAAATGATAAACATTTTAAGAAAATTGTATAAAAGAACGCCAGCAGCTGTGTTGGGTCAAAAAGATGTGACACAATTTAAAACGTCAATGGGTGTCAAACAAGAATGCCTCTTGAGCCCAGTAATATTCTTTCTCTTTCTAAATGATATCCAGGATTACATAAATGGTGATGTCAAAGTGGGATCCACGGTGATTAAATTATTAGCGTATTCAGATAATTTGGTGATGCTTGGGTCGGACAGGTTCACTTTACAAAAAATGATAAATGATTTAATAAGTACTGTGAAATGTGGAATTTAGTTGTAAACTTAGAAAAGTCAAAAATAGTTACATTCAGAAACGGTGGCAAACCAACTAAACAAGAAAAATGGTCCCTCAAAAACAAAAGTATAAATGTAGTTGGAATTTCTTTGACCTCAAACTTATCATCAGAAAATTACTGTAAAGAGAAAGCTGAAGTGGCCAAATTTGGACTGTCAGCATTTAATAAAATAATCTTAAACCAAAATATAGCCTTTTGCGCAAAATTATAAATGTTTAATGCAGTTTCGCATTCTGTTCTGTGCTACGGAGCTCAAGCATGGGGTTATCGTATGTATAGCAGTTTTGAGAAAACCATTAAATCTTTTATTAAAAAATCTTTAAAGCTACCTAAGAATACGCCCGATTTTTTTTTGTACTTTGTTGCCAAACCGATGGACGTACCAACATGTTTGAAGTGCGTACTAATATACAAATCACTGTATACTTAAAGAACACCTAGCGGCCAATATTTGAAGTAAAATTTCACTGGCAAATAATACAACGTCCGAAAAAGTACTACAAGTAAATGTTTGTCAAGATTTAAGCAATGTTGTTTAATTTAGAGTTAAAAGCTGATAATGGCGCTTCATCTTACAGTGAACAAGAGTTTAACCATTTTTTCACATTTCGGATACGTAATAGCGATTTTAAGCATCCATATCGATAATGTAACTACATACTTTACTAAAAACTAGATGTAATATTTGCACAATGCACAAGTGCAATTTAGTTTACGTAATAATCTTCATTCATTGGTTGGATGAAATCGGTCGACTGTGATTACAAAAAAAAGTAACTAGATTTTTTTATTTTGGAGAACACTATAACTCAAAATCATATTAGACTTGGCTTAAAGTTAATTTTGGGTTAATTTCGCGATAACTGTCGTCGCAATTTTAAAAATTAAACCATAGTTTATTTTAAAGCGGAGATTTTACAACTGGATATTTCTATATAGTTTATTTCGCCAGGTGTAACACCCAATGCAATGACTAAGTACGCATGTCAATTTTAATAAAATGGAACCGTTCAGAAAATTCTATCTGCGACAATGTACATAATTTAGCTTAATCCTTAATTAGTGTTATTGTTATTGTGTGAACAATTATAACTGGCGGTTATATGTATGGAAGGAGTAGTGTTTGTGCAGTTTACTTCTGTTACTTTAAACACATGTACATTTGATTGCATCTGTTGTGAACATCCTGGCAAATCTTCTGGTAAATTTTGTCTGGTAGTTAACTTGTTAGCTCTCTCAATTTTATTAGGCAAGCTATCCTCGACATATCCTTCAGCTACTACTGAACTTCGCCAACCACCATGGTGTTTTACGCTTAGAAAATCAGCTCCTTTATTTGCAAGCAGAATAGCAGATGATCGTCGGAAACAATGCCCCGTGTAGAATTTAGCATCACCAAGTCGGAGATATTCTGCTATTTTGCATGGAAATGCTCCAAATTGATTACGACCAATGGGATGATTGGTACATTTTCCAGCCCGGAATGTCATAAAGAAACGATTACAAGTTGTATGTTGAGGCCTCAGCATGACATATTTCTTTATGGGGTTTATCCATACGAGATCAGTTACAACAAAGTTTCTGTCTATATTTATTTTAGTATTTGCAACGTTAACATGTATAAATGATCTTGTATGTTAACGTTACTAAGGAGGAGTTCACAGAATCCAATGGATCGACAAGCCCCTGAGATTCCCATAATAAGTGCGACCTGATAATATAAGTTTTTCATATATATTTAGATGTGTTACGTACACCCATGAAATTTAAAACTTGCACACCACAATTTCTGTAAACAAAAGTTTGCACATTGTGAAGCGGGCTTAAGGGTATCATTTACAATTCTAACAGCAGGTAGTCTCAGCAGGGGTTATCTTATAGAAGGACTGTAGAATGAATCATTACACTAAGCACGTTTTAGAAAATAGGTAATTTACGTTGCTTACTTAATTTTTTCTTTAAAGAATATATTTGAAGGTATCGCTAATTAAACACCATAGCTCGATTAATTATCGAATCAAAATTTTGTTTAGGAAATGTTTACAAAATAAAATTAGAAATAATTTTGATTTAAAAACGTCTACAAGCAATAACTTTTAAATTAAATCAAAAACTAAACATGGTTATTTGGGTTGACTGATTATTACTTATTTTTAAATAAATCTAACCTACTAATTATTGTAAGTTATTAAAAAAATCATTAAACTCTCTATTCATAATATTTAGTCCTTACAAAATGTATATTTTATGACGTTTCATTTTTTTCTGTAGTTAATATAAAAGTGAAAATAAAAACTAAGGCAATTCTTATTGTCAACGTATATATTTAGTTTTTGACAAGAATTTATTACATAATTATAATTAAGATACCAAGTTATAGTTTAAAATTAAATGAAAACGTGTTTTTTTAAATAAAGGTATTACTATATAAATAAATATAAGAAATCAATAATGGGTGTGACCTCCATTATTATTGATACATTCTTGGAGGCGTCTGCTCATTGACGCTATCAAGGTATCAATATAATTAATATTAATCGTTTCCCATGCGGTATCAATGGCTGCAATTAGTGCATTACGGTTTACTGGTATAAAATTTGGCCCTTGTTGTCTTCGGATAACAGCAAGTATTCAAGCCCAAACATTTTCGATAATATTAAAATCTGGCCTTTTTGCTGGCCAGGGTAACAGCTCCAAGTTATTTTCTCGTATCCAACCCTACTGAGACTACTTGCTGTTAGAATTGTAAATGATACCCTTAAGCCCGCTTTACAATGTGCAAACTTTTGTTTACAGAAATTGTAGTGTCCAAGTTTTAAATTTCATGAGTGTACATTATAAATATTACCTTTATATGTAAATAATTTTCATCGGGTGCCGTACTGAGAAAAGTAGAAATATGTGTTTCACTTAACCCACGAGACTTTTTGGGTTTGTGGTGCTCTGTTTCACTTTCAAATAATTTTGGAACATTGCGAACTTAGAAATATCAATATTATTTTTGACCAATTCACAAGAACATTGTATGTGTCTTCATATCTTTTTCTACTTTTTAACGGAAGTAGTTTATCTCGAACGCTAGAGGCTTCTGAACGTAGTTCAAGGGGAGTAAAATCAATTTCACTATCACTATTACTCATTATTGGACGAACTAATTCCAAAATAAAAATTAAAAATTAAATGCGTCTTAAAATAGAATTGACGTTTTACTTATAAGTCCTATTGACGCCTACTAGAACCGGCATGTTTTAACAAAACCTTCTAGATTATAGACAAATGTAAATTTTTTATGAGATTCATGCAATCTCATATTCTGTTAATTACATTTTTTCCTCAATGTGAAAAATATTGTACAATATTTGTGCATAATCTGTTTTACTGCGTTCAAGCATATATTACTACCCTCCGTTTTGCGGTCGGGCATTAATATAGTGCCCTCACCCAGTAAAACACATGATTACATACTTATATTGTAAATATATATTACAATTAGAGGTTAAAATTAACGAAAACTTAAAAATAACTTATGCAAAGATTCGTTTTTTTTTCAAGTACGTTAATAATCTGTCTCAATTACATTATTTTTGATAATACATACATATTTAGCTAACAGTCTTACATTTTAGGGTTTGGCATCTTTATTTAGTATTGCAACAGTAATAATAACATCACTTACGTTATGGATATTTTTTAAATATACAGAACTACCTTTTGGGTTGTTTATAAAAATAATAAATACAGAAATAACAACAATAATTCAAAGTATATGGTTCTTCACGGTGGGTATGGGTTATGCCTTATCGGATGTTGCAGTTTTTATGGTTTTTTTCCACGTGAAATTCCATTTGTCGAATTTGGAGTTTTGTATAAAAAATCTAGTAACACCATTAATGATCATTCAAAAGTATATTTTAAGTAATCTTTTAGGGTATGCAAGATAATGGGAAAATTGAAGAAGATACTGTAGAATGGAATTATTTGAAACAACAACTAAAAGACATTGTTACTTATCATACGGCAATTTTAGATGTAGCTAAATTAATTGATGATGCTTTCCATTTGTGTCATTTAGTGAAATTTATTTGCCTGTCGCTTATTCTTTGTCTACTAATGTACGGAATGTCGAAGGTAAGTATAATTAGAATAGTTGTGTTTCTTTTTTGTCTACTACTATAATTTTGTTGCTTACAAATGCACAAAAGGTTTGTATTTAGCGAGTAAATTGTAACTCTATTATACTCTTGTTAAAATTACTTGGGTTGAATTTTACCAAATGAATCAGTTTTACTTACTCAACCTCTAAAAAAATGTTGAATTAATGCTCACACCACGAAATCGATCTACCCCGGACTTAGTGGAGTCGGGGTGGGGGGGTTGGTGTATGTATAATAGAGCGCCACTTAGTTGAATAATTTTTTTATTAAATCGCGTAGTGGAAACTTACGGCCACGTCCTTCACCAACATTTACTATAATTCGACTAATTATAAACAAAAACCAAAAATAAATTTCGTATAAATGTTACACATTTACCAGCCAAAAAAATATATATATATATATGCGCAGTACTAATAAAACTGTGGGGTTGACATCGCAATCCCATTCTAATCAACTCTACATCCGCGTATTACGTAAGTAGTAAACGCGGAAATGAAAACATAAAATTGCAAGTAGGCAAGTACACCCAGCATCTCTTAACGGCCTTGCTTACTAGGCACACTAACCTACTCCGCATTTATAAAACGAAGTAGGTACAACAACAGAAATCAGTTCAGTTTATATCAGTTCAGTTCCACACACAGCACGGTTAAACCAGTGCAGTTACACCCGAATAATGAGTCAACAAGTCAAGAACCAGCCAAGTAGTCGCAGCGCCAACATTAAGTGAAGACTGGCCGTAGTTCGAATCAAATGGTCCGAATTATTTCGGGCCGCCGTCTTCAGCACGACACATAATACCACGATATCAGGTGACATCGCACCGCACATAGTACGCCAATTACTATATTCTGACATACAACGTGTCCATTCATAATTATCATTAGTATAGCTCGATCATGCTAAGTGTAATAATAAACGCTGCTAAAACCGACTCAAATGTGAATGCTTTCTCTGATTCAACCCGGCGTCTAGAGTAATACACCCTAAACGCCACAAAACAAACAAAATAAGTTGTAACGGTTGAGATTTACAAATAAACGACGGCTAAAAACAAAGAATAAAAGGAAATAGGAATTAGTGTAGCGTATTAGGTTGGTAGAAAATATGTTGTTTAGGTAGAACAGCAGCTTTTCGGTGTCGTCGTAGAGTGGACTGGTCCTTAAGGAGTTCGAAGAAATTAAACCGCTGTCCTAACAAGGCACCACCTGCTGGGTAAGAGGGACAAATAAAACCGACCAACATGAAATGAAAAGGTTAGATTCACTAGATCGAACAAATTGACACAATAATTAATCATAAAAGAAAGACAGCCAATTTAAAATTTCTGTAGTAACAACAGAGTGAGAAAGAAAGAGACTGTCGGATGTCGTCACGTATTTTAGCAGTAGTCTCGCTTAAATAATAAGCAATCTATACGAATAACGCACCGGATTTACAGTTAAGCTTCAGCAACACCAAATTGTAGTGTTCCAATTGAGAATTATCTGATAGGAACACTCAGTTTACATATATCATTTACACACGGCAATTTATCAGGTCAAACATGCAACGCTTAAACTAACTTATCTAACGGGGTCAGTACCTTTTGCAAACCTAAAAGGCCTTTTGCCTTCACGACAACCGTTAAAATTGAAGCGCACAAGCCCGTATTGAGCTGATTAAAATCTCTCGGTTGTTGAGTGTACTACCGAATAGGGTTTTACTCAAAACTAAAGATTAAAGCCGTTTTCTATTGTATATACAGGAGTTTCACACTCATTAACAATAAATAAGATACATAAACACTAAGACTTAGCTGTATTAGGTGACCGAAGACCTGAGAGTAGGATTTTTCAGATTGCGACGAGATCGATAGTTTTTTAATTTGTGTAACCACAGGATTGTTCTTGGAGAGAGTGTTCGAAAAAAACTGAAAGTCGTTAGGCTCCCTCGTTTAAGCCACAAAGCATAGCCACCCCTTATCTGGTAGACGTGGTATCCACCGATTGCTTGCAGCTGTCTGATGTCGCTAACCGTGGCGTGATACTTTGTCGAAAAGGAAGGTGTTAATTGGCCACTCAAACACCCTTGAAAGTTATCCAAAACAAAATGCAGAGAAAACGTAACGTGGTAGGTTTAGACAAATATAACTTAACCAATTGTTATTAGAAATGTTTTAACGCATTTCCACCATTTGTGTAATTTTAATTAACAATTAACGGTAAACACTACCCCTTTAACAGCAAGCAGGAACGTAAAGAGAAGATGTCTGTTTCGTTTTCGGGAATATAAATCGATATTTATTTTCAACCAATCGAAAATTCGCAAAATGCGTCGCAACGTATTAATCGCGACATACGTTTTGTAGATTTATAATCCGTGTCACATATTGCTCACGACACAAGTTATTCTCGGTTTATAAAATAAAACCGTAACAAAGTAATTGTCGGCCATAGTACGTTTTCCCTTTCGAAATTATACTCTATATAAAAAATTAAAGTTTATCTCAGTATAACCGCAATTCCTTCAAAAAACTCATTCACACAAAAATTTGCTTATTTCTTCAAAAGTAGTAGTAGATAAACCTTTAATTAAAATCACAAGATAAGTACTTAGCTTTTTGTTTGTAATCACGACCAGTTGTTCAATTGTGTCCGTTATCAATCCGTCAAGCCAGGAGCAGGATTCTGTGAGGTATTGATATCTACCCTTGCTTTGTAGTTATAGAAAGCGAGGATGGCGTCGATACTTGCTTTAAACCCCATTCTGTGTTACTCTTGCCTTCATGTTCGGCAATGTCCGTAAGAATACTAAACATTGTAACAATATTCAGTTTCTTTCTAGGTTTTTTCAATTTTTCGTTTTAGAAGTTGGTATAATTTTGTAGTTCCGTTGTGTTATTGTAAATATTATTTGGTGTTATCGTGGTCTATGGTTTTGTATTTGGAAAGAATTCAAGGTTATCTTTAAAAAAGTAAGATTCTTACATGTACTTGTAATTCGAAGATATTTTAATTAATCACATTCTATGTTTACATGTTGCCTACCTTAGACACTATATTTTTGTGAATATATTTTTATATATAAAACATAAAACAGTAATTAGCATTATATCTCTTTTATTAATGATATTTAGCTCTAATAAATATGCACCTACATCTTTATGGATCTATATACATAGCAATACTTCAAAAAAAAAGAAAAGTATTCATATAACTATTTTATTTCTCTCTTTCTACAAAATATTGTACTAATGTTTGTAGAGATTCTGCAATTGTTGAGAGGGAATCGGCAATGGAATTTGGATCCTCCTGCATCTTTTTACATTGCAATCTATATTTTTAAAAAATCTTTATATATTGTTTCTAAGTAAAAGAAGTTCTGCACCAACATCCTTTCGCTTAGAATGTATCTTATTTACTTTTATTTTTTTTGGGGTTGACGTAACCACCATAGTAAAATTTACATCAAGTTTTCGTTTTAAAACACTAATGTCGGGTGTTTCTTCTTGACATTCATCTTGTATGCTCTCATTTATCATCTTTTTCTAGATTTAAGTTTATCTACACTTATATAAAAATTTAGCAACAAGTTATAAAGTGATAAACATCAATACGTGTTTAGGAACTCCTAATTCAATATTACTTAGTGGTGGCATTTTTTGTTCGCCACCTCCTGTTTGTGATTCCTGCTCTCTTAATTTTGCAGCTTTAGCCTTCACTTTACTTTTCCAGTCTGTTACAGTCTATCAATCAATTTCAATTAGCATTATTGTAACAGTAAAATATCTTGTTTAATCATATACCTTTCTCCATCCATCAATAGTTTTTGTTCTGTGACCCATGGAATTCAACTGATGGACTACCTTTGTCCACAGATTTGTCGCATGTGCTCTACCAGCTACATTATGAAACCTATTGGTTATTAACCCTGGGTAAATATACCTGCCAGATCCAAAAAAGCTGTCCAATAATCTTGATTAACTTTCATATTAAAACGAACATAGGTTAGGATTTCCATTCAATTCAAATGGTATGCGTTTGCCGCTTCATTTTCATCTCTTTTTTCCTTTTCTACAGCGATACAAATTCTTGTACGGTTTCGAAGCAAGGTTTTTCTGGTGGTGGGGGAGGCAACATCTACTGTAGAAATGCATAAAGAATAGGTTTTGTATAGACATGAAACGAGATATAGATGTCGACAGTACACAGAATCCATGGGCTGGTGCGTAACAGCATTTGTGTTTTCGGCATACAATTGTTATCTCACCCAAGAAGTCAATTGTAAGAAACTAATTAATACGTAACTGTTGAGTGAAAAATAAGTTGGTAGCAATATCTGGTGTAGTAGTATGAAGCTGGTCATTCATATGCGACTCAACGGAAGTTGTCAATAAAAATTGTACTAAAATGAACCAATTGGAAATGTGGCTGGCCGACAGTGGTGCTTTTGCACACATGACCAACGGTAAGGACATGTTCTTCACATATGAGACATTCTACACTCCAAAGCAAATTGTTGTTGGGAACAATGATATAATCCACGCCTATGGTTCTGGAATTATAAACACTGAAGTGCGTGTTAATGGTATGTGGAAACAAAGTCACCTAAGAGATGTTTGGTACGTTCCCAAAATAAGCCGGAATTTGTTTCAATTGGAGGAGCAATAGAAAAAGGGTATGAATTTAAAGCCAATACAAATGGGTGTGTATTTATTAAAGACGGAACTATAAGACTAAGGGGAACGAAAATAGAAAATAGTTTGTATCAACTTATTATGCGTGTGTGTAAACCTACTGAATCACAAGTGTGTGTAGCCGAGAGAATTGACACGTTGCAGTTATGGCATGAAAGGTTATGCCACCAAAACAAAGGGCATGTGAAGAAATTTCTTCAAAAAAGGGGCATCGTTGTTGATGAGGATGGGGAATTTTGCGACGGATGTATGTATGGCAAGCATTGTCGCGCAAGGTATGGTACCAGAACAATTAAACCAACCGCTCCCGGTGAAATTATTCATACTGATGTATGTGGTCCCATGCAAAAACCGTCCTTAGAAAGTGCTTGTTACTTCGTCTGCTTTAAAGACGATTATAGTAAATTCAGGCGAGTATTTTTCATGAACAAAAATCTGAGGTATTGGATTGCCTAAAAGTTTTCTTAAATGAAGCGGGAACAACTGGACATGTTGTAAAGGAATTATTATATGATGGAGGGAAAGAGTTGGATAACTTTAGCGTACGATCATTGTTGAACGACAGTGGAAACTTTCGAAAAGTCATGCCATATTCTTCAGAGCAGAATGGATTTGCTGAGAGGGAGAACAGGACAATTGTTGAATGCGCTTAAAGTATGATCCACTCGAAAGACATTTCTATCAAAATGTGGGCAGAGGCTGTCAACGCAGCTGTCTATACACTTAATAGGACAGGACCAACACGGGTTGAAAACAAAACTCCTTTGGAACTATGGCTCAACAAAGAACTGGATGTGGGAAGTCGTTTGAAAGTATTTGGCACGGAATGGTTTGTCTATGTCCCAAAACAAAAGAGGAAGAAATTTGACAAAAAGAGCATCGCAGGACTGTTTGTTGGCTATGAAGGTGAGAAAGATGGTTACCGAATTTACTTGAAAGAAAAGAACAAGGTAATCTTGAGTCGTGATGTCGTGTTCAAAGCTGAAACAGTTGTAAAAAAGAAGGTTATGTTAGAAGTTCCCAAAGAAACAAAATTGAAAATAGTACCGTTCACAAAGAAACTACAACAAAGACAGTGCCTGCGTTAATTAAAAAATGTAGAAGAGGATTCAATTCAAGAGGAAACAAAGCCCGGCTGGTTGCCAAGGTATACTCACAGAAGGTTGGAGTTGATTTTCTGGAAACGTACAGTCCAGTTGCAAGATTCGATACCGTGCGGGTACTTTTAAGTGTCGCAGCGGCAGAGAATTTAAATCTAGTGCAATTTGATGTAAAGACTGCTTTCCTGTATAGTGAACTTGATGAAGACGGGACGTGTTTGCAAGTTAAATAAAAGTATTTATGGACTTAAACAATCCCCCCGTTGCTGGAATAAGAAATTAGTGGATTTTATGCTACATAGTCAGGAATTTAAAGAAAGTGATGCTGATCCATGTTTATTTATTAGAACTGCTAGTGATTACAAATTATTTGTTGCAATTTATGTTGACGATGGACTCATTGCCGAAAACTGCAAGAATGCAATTGATAACTTTCTAAAGAAATTTAAAAGTGAGTTCAAAATAATTACAAGTAATTTAAATTGTTTTTTAGGATTAGAAATCACAAAGACAAATGATGGTGTTCGTGTGAAACAGAGTGCATATATAAGGAGAATCTTAGACAAATTTAACATGTCTGGCTGCAATCCTGTCAAAATGCCGTGTAGTGGTTACTTAGAGAAAGGTGACGATAACGAAATTGAGCCACACGTTCCTTATTGTGAAGCTGTGGGTAGTTTAATGTACCTTACAGTTGCCTCAAGACCAGATATAACATATGCTGTAAGTGTAGTGTCGGAATTTCTGGCTAATCCAAAATGGCACATTGGAAAGCAGTGAAAACAATCTTCAGATATTTGAAATCGACAATGAATTATGGGTTGCTGTACGAAGCGAACGGAAGACAATTAGAAGCGTATGCCAATGCCGACTACGCAGGTGATGCATGCACGAGACGTTCCAGGTCCGGAGTGTTGTTTAAATACTCAAATGGACTAGTAACTTGGGCAAGTCAGAAACAAAAATGTGTTGCACTATCCACCACCAAAGCAGAGTATATAGCTGCCAGTGAAGGCGTAAAGGATACCATTTGGTTAAACCGTATGCTGTTGGAAATAACTGAAACACAATTAGTACCGTGTTTACATAGTGACAGCGCGAATGCGATCAAACTAGCGAAAAACTCCGAGTTTTACAAGAAGTCCAAACATATCGACATCCGATATCATTTTATTAGGGAAAAGGTAAACGAAGGGGTTGTCGAACTCGAACATATTCTGGAGAAGACCAGATTGCCGATATACTTCAAAACCACTACCTCGTGTTAGATTTGAAAAACTTCGTAGTTTATTAGGGGTCGTTGAATAACAAAATTATTTTTAGAGCAAGTGTTGAGTGAAAATAGGTTGGTAGTAATACCTGGTGTAGTAGTATGAAGTTAGTCATTCATATGCGACTCAACGGAAGTTGTCAATGCAACCAGCAGTAGCGTAGTCTGTAGTTCACCACTGTAGCGTCAAGTAGCGTAGTCAACGTGTACATGTACTACATATGTAACAATGCTTGTATTAAAATAAAAGTATTCTTTTTGAATCACATTCAGTTAAACTCATCAGTAACAATTAAACAATCAATCAGTGAGCAAATAAATGTACGATTGAAACTCAAAAAAAAAGAACGAAATTTCAATAATAAACCATGAACACCATCTCATTACTCATATCCAAAATCATTTTATAATACAATAATTCAGTTCTTCACAAACTGAGCATTCACTATGCAAATTTTATAGAAATTAATCATATGAACGTAGACCCCAACAAAAATGGCTAACACAAGAAGCCGAAAAACTTGAAAAATTCTCCAATACTCGATCTTACGCAAAAATTCTAACCATCCAAATAAATCCTAAAAAGAAAAACTTTGCGCTCTTTTATGCGCTACCGATACCTCAGCGAAATCACACGAAGATCAAACATTCAATACAAAACGATAATAATTTTGAAATTATAGTGTTTCATATTTGCAGACATCAATATTCACACACGTCTAATAAGTTGCCTGCTGGATTGCAACAACGGCAGGATAGGCCTAAGAATTGTAAAATTTGTTCATCTCGCGAAAATACTTACGATGAAGACACTCGAAGTAATGTCCGTAGGATAGTGCACCAGTTTTTTCGAGAAAATTAACCTCCGACTCTGAACTACATGTTAACTGTGGTAAATAATGTTGAGAACGTTTCTCATTTTGCACAGACTACATTACATCGTTTGTTACGCGATATGGATTTTGAATTCGTGAAACGTGGCAGAAAAGCGATATTAATTGAAAAGTCAGAAATAGTTTCATGGCGTCATCGTATTTACACTCGATTCGTCGGTATCGCGAAGAAGATTATAATATAGTGTACTTAGATGAATCTTGGGTGAATATAGGTCATAGTGTATCGAAACAATGGGTAGATAAATTCATAACATCTCGCCGAGATGCATTTGTCCGCGGTTTATCAACCGGTTTAAAAGCTCCCGCAGCTCGTGGTCCTCGTTTTGTTCTGTTACACGCAGGATGCGAAAACGGCTTCATTGATGAAGCAGAACTGACTTTCCTGGCAAAGAAAAACGCCGATGACTACCATGATGAAATGGATAGGGATATTTTTGAAAATTGGTTCGAAAATCATCTTATTCCTAACTTGCCAGAAAAAACTGTTGTGGTAATGGACAATGTTTCTTAACATAGCAGGAAATTAGAAAAGGTTCCTACCAGCGCATCAAATAAACAGGAAATTCAAGCATGGCTTCGATCGAAAGATTCATATTTTGAAGAAAGTTATCTAAAAGCAGAACTACTGGAAGTCGTCAGTGCCTACAAGCCAAAATACGACAATAATTATGTAATAGAGAACATTGCAAAACGGCACAACGTCAAAATTTTGCGGCTACCACCCTACCACTGCGAACTGAACCCCATAGAAATGGTGTGGAGTGAAGTAAAAGATATATCGCCGGACACAACACAACATTTAAACAAGAAGAAGTAAGAAATTTAATTATAGAAGTATATTTAAGGATTACACCATAAAAATAGAAAATTATATTAAACACATAACAACGACAAAAGCCGAAATGTGGAATGTGGACAATTTGCTGGACGATGTCGAACCGATTATTATAAATGTTAGCAATGATAGTGATACTGATACTGTTAGTGATGTTGATAGCAGTGACCAGAATGAATAACAACAAAATATTTGTTTGCCCTATATATAATGCTTTATTCTTTCACGTGTAAATATGTTTGTAATAAAAATCTTTGGGGTTTAAACACGTGTAATAATTATTAAAAAATTACAACGTTTCGCCACGCTAACACGCAGCTTTTTCAAGTAATTAATAAATAACAATTTTAGTTTCTATGCGATTTTGACCTTGAACGTGTCGCTGGACCAGAGTAACCAATAGCATTACGTATCGGTATCATGGTAATATTGTTTTGCATATTTTGTTGTACTATTTGTTGGATATTTGGAGATCTTCTATCCTGAGGTAAAGTTAATAACGGTTTCCAAGTGTTAGGTAAACCTTTTCCATCATCTCGTTTATTAATGCAACTAGGACGTCTTTCTATCTCGATTTGTTCTCTAATGAGGCGGTTACATAAATATTTATCTCTTCCTAGCATTCTTGTATTTTCAAAATCGATTTTATGTCCTGTTTGGTGATGATGTTCAGCTAGAGAATAAGTTAAACATCCTTTTGGACTGTTAGTTTGTGTTCTTCTCTTCGCAGAAATACGTCGATTGGTTTGTCCAACGTAAGAGATGTTACATCCTTTGCAAGGAATTTCGTAAATGCCTTGATCTTCTAAAGGAATAATATCTTTATATAATTATATAATTATATCAAATAACTCCTTTATATAATTATATAATTAATATCTTTATATAATTATATAATTATATAAAATAATTCCTTTAGAAGATCAAGGCATTTACGAAATTCCTTGCGGAGGATGTAACATCTCTTACGTTGGACAAACCAATCGACGTATTTCTGCGAGAATTTTTACTAAAAAATCAATGAGAAAAATTAGCATTAAGTAAACGATAAATACTGAAAACTTTTGGACAATTGTAAAATGAATGTACTCGAGGGCGCATTTTTCTGAGCGCAACAGGCCAGACTTGGAAGCCGATTAATATAAATAGATAAATAATATATTGTTGAATTGTTGATGTCAATTGTTTTTGTACATGATGTGCATTTTAAACAGTTTTAGAAACAGAAAAACAACAAATAACTATTTATGTAACAAGAAATAAAAATAGTGAACCGCCTACTAGAAATCTGAAATTGACCCGAGTGATAAAACAGCCTTAATAATTAATTATGTTTGTGAATTATATCATATTAAATTTTTTTACGTGTTGGACCCTAGTCCATACAAGTGTGAAAAGATAGAAATACTCGTGACTTTTTCAAAATTTAATAGGTAGGTGCGCTCAGTGTTATACCGTTATCTTCTTGAAAAATATCCGTCTTGTACGCACTCGGTGTTGTGTATCTTCTTCAAACATATGCATTTCATGTTCGTGAAATAACGATAGACTCATACACAAAAATAAAATACATAGATTTATAAAAAAAACATGCATGTTACTAACAGGTTTATTTTTTATATTATATGTTTAATTGTTTCATTACTAACGTTGTTCGCTTTTATATGGTTCCTATAATGTATTTTTTCCACTACTAGTTGTGAAGTAAACAATTATTGCGTCTCATAGCCAACTGAGAAGTTGAATTTCTCTATTAGTGGTTAATAATTTTTTCTATTGTTGACCTAGGTTAATAATGGACAAATTCAAATTTTTTGAGAATCTAAGAATAGTTGTTTAACAAAAACGAGTGAAACATAATTTTGTACATCCAGGATATTATCTTTAACGTATTTACTGCTTAAAATTACCTAACACGATAAAATTATTTGAATAAAAAAATGCCATTAGTTTAAAATTCGCGCCCCCATTCCATAACCGCAAATACATAACCTGAATTTATTTATTTATTAAATATGATGGTAAAATCAGTTTTTTCAGGTTTCCCAAAGGAGATTTAACCATGCGAGTTAAGTTACATGAAGAATTTTAAGTAAATTACAAACATGTCGTTGTAGGTGTTTTGAATGGTTAACAGAATCTGGAAGGTCCGATCTGTTACATAAAAATGTCGAGTCTAAAAACTTAACGAGTATGTGGCGAACACTTGCCATTCCTGTTCAAATGATGCAAGGTATATTGGCGAAGCAATAAATGCCCGTTAACATCTCTAGCTATACCAAAACTACTCAAGCTTGCAGCTCAAATACTCTTATGTAAAGAAAATTACGGAGGAACATTCTTAAATTGCAACGTGAAAAGAAAGCACTTCAATTGAAGTTAACATCTTCCAACGATTACTTCCCGAAAGCAGAGCACAAATTGTGACAGCCCAAGTAGACTTAAAAAATAAACCACTAAGAAGCAAGAGATATACAGAGGAATACAAACAATCTTTACTAAAATCATATTTTACGAGCCCCAAAATGTTAATTTTAAAGTAGGTTTTAATTTTTTTGCCAGCTCAAACTGCTACGTGATCACGGTTAGAGTTATATATAAAAAGTTAAACAACCCTTGTGCTACATCTTTACAAATACGATATGCAAATGTGACAAATTGAAGTCGATAGTATTAAACTGAATAGAAAAGCTACAACTACAATGCGGTGCCAATGTTAGGGCAGTAGTAAAATTTTCGAAACCTAATTAAAAGAATAGATGTATCACCGGAAAAACCATATCTTCTCGTAAACGATAAGAAAATCTATTATTTCTTCGATGTCCCCTATTTATTAAAGTAGGTGCAAAATAACTTGATTAAATACGATATAATCTTTAATAACAAAAAGCATCTTGGAAAGACATTAAACATTTCTACATGTCAGATAAATCTAAACAACTGCGATTGGCTCCTAAATCAACTAATTTACATATTACTCCGAATAATTTTCAGAAAATGAAGGTGGAATATACCACACAAGTATTTAGTGAATCAGTTGCAGTTGGTTTATCAACGTATGTAGCTTTTAATGCTTTTTGATTTATTTGCATTCCTGTGCTACTTGATTTTTACAAGAAAAATGTTTATTTTTTATTTTTCGCTTAAATTTGGCTAGTACTGGAAAAAATAGTATATACACCATGGTTGTGAAGTCCATTATTGCCTTAGCACCAGTTTATTTCGCGAGAGGCGAAGGCAATAATGACAGACTTCACAATCTTGGTGTATAATATACTATTGGATTCTACTAACACATACAGTGTATGGCTTGCTGGAGATAAGTTCAGATTCTTTAATGCTACTTATATATTAAGATCCTTAACATTGAGCAATAGTTCACAAACTAAAAATTTGATTTAGGTATCTACAAAGTCCAACTGTATACGTCAACATGACAATTTACGTATTATAGGTGTGTATGCAATAAGTATAAACAATTGCACTGATGATTATGTGTACATACTGTCCATAAAGAGAATCGTAAAATGTTCCTTATTTATCAGATTACATTTATTAAAATAAAAAACTGTAAATTATTTAAATAAACTTTTATTTTATATTTGAATGTATTTAATAATGCTTATTTACTTCAACAACAATTATTAAAATAAAAATATAGTGAGGGGTATCGTGACACGGCGCGGCGCCCTCTCTAATATCGATGTTAAAGTTTGCAAGTTCTATTTGTAGAGTATTATTCAGACTAATATTTACACTTGTGCGCATAAACCAAACTATGCGTTGCGACTTAATGTCGACAAAACATTATTACGTAATAAACCTACTGACCGTACATATTGTAAGTATAAACAAAGTCTTACACTCCCTCTTACAATATGACCGGTCTGATTTAATAAAATATGCAATACATAATTACAACAATAACATAAACAAATAAAAATCAGTTAACATTTAATTTCGCTCGAAATTCGATTAGCTTAACTCGGCCTAATGACTTTGTAAACGTGTCAATTACATTATAATTTGTATCAATTTTAACAACATCAATGATTTCATTCATTACATAATCGTGAACAAAGTGTAAAACTACATTGATATGTTTTGAACGTTTTGAAAAATTTCTGTTAGTTGCTAACATTATGCAACTTATTTTATTTTCAAAAATCTTAATTTTTCTTAGTACATTTTCATCGTAACCCATGTCAATTAAAATATTCTTTAAAAATATGGTTTCTTCTACAGCTAACGCTAAAGCTACATATTCCGCCTGAGTAGACAATCTGAAAACTGACTTTTGCTTTACTGTTTCTACATTACAGGATTATCATGAACATTAATTAAAAATCCGCTAGTCGCGAATAAATTATTTATTTTAATAAAACACGTAATAATTAATATTTTTTTATATATTGTCAACATTTTTGGGAGGTCATTGACCAATTGACCATATCGACAAGCCGCCACTGCTATTTGATTAATAAAGATTTTGTTAGAGTAGATTTTTATTTAAAAGTAAACATTTCGATGAGTTTAATGATGATATTTTTCCAAATCCTATTCAGTTGCACTATTGCTATTTGTTTTTAATTTATTGGTTTAGTAAGAAATTCCTTTTTTTGAATGCAGAACTGTATTTAAATTGAAACAATTAATATTTCGACAGGTTTCCTTCATGAAGACATTTTTTTCTGCTTCTTCCAAACTTAATTTCGCACCACCCTTAAGCTTGAGTTCACATCGCGTTTTTTTTCATATGGTTTACCCGATAGATCTACTCCACAGTTTTCACTTTTTTTTTAGTGAAATTCTCACCTTTCCATGATATTAATAGCCATCGTCATTTTCATTTTCATCACACAGGTGATTGACTTGCTTTTTGTTTCAATGAAACGGTTGATTTTGGTATAGGTACCATCGTTGTAAGTTTGTTATCAACTTCGTCGTCTTTGTCATTCGCAGTCGTGCAGGTTTTTTCACAGCAAATTTTGCACAAAACAGAACATTTCAAACCTGCTTTTGAACATCCACAAGCTCTGCTACAGTTGGTTGTACATTCACAGAATACAAAGTCCAGAAGTATGCGTGGTATCGGTTCCTGATCGGTTGTCATTGCTTCCAAGTGTATTTATCTCTGCATCAATCCACTTTTGCATTTGATGATAAGTCCGAAGAAAATGTTGTCTTGCTGCTGAGCTCGTGGAAGGTAAACACGATAAGTCAGTTTTGGTTTTCAGGTCAGGTTGCAAAAACTAGCAGCGAGACAACATTTCTTTCGAACATATCATCAAGTGCAAAAGTGGATCGGTGCAGAGAAAAATGCACGTGGAGCCAATCACAACCGATCAGAAATCGAAACCATGCAAAGTTTGGGACATTGTATCCTGTGGATGTACAACCAACTGTAGCAGAGCTTGTGGTTGTCGAAAAGCAAGTTTAAAATGTTCTGTTTTGTGCAAGAGTTGTCGTGAGGAAACCTGCGCGACTGCGAAAAAAGACGTAGATGACTCAAATGACTAAAACGACGAAGTTAATGACAAACTTCCAATAATTGTACCTTTACCTAGATCAACCGCTTCATTGAAAAGAAAAGCAAGCAAACCGCCTGTGATAAGTGAGAATGAAGATCATGGCTATTAATACCATGACAAAGTGGAAATTCACTAAAGAAAAAGTGAAAACTGTGGAATACGCCTATCGGGGAAACCACATGAACTTAACCTCAAGGGAGATGCCATGCTAATCAAACAAGACGTATCTCCATTTTCAGGTGTAAGATTAAAAAAAAAGTATTTTAGGCCATTTCAAAACGATTATTGAAGAACATCAATATAAATCTTGATTCACTCATGTTCTTTCTAATGATAAGCTACACCAAAAAGAACTAGAAATCAATAGAAAGTTCAAATTCGTTTAACAAAAAAAAATGTAGTTACGACTTTTTTGCTTAGCACGGCAGAATTAATTTCGAGCCTTAAACCTGTTTCCATTGGAGTGTGTTTGATATTTGAATTTACCAAATTATAATTTTCAGCTAAAATTTTTATGTACTTTTTTGTGAAAGGGTTATAACTTTCCTCTTTGATCATGAACAATTTCGATTCCTAAATACTTTTCTACGCTTCCTAAATCTTTTATTTTAAATAAAGTTTTGAAGCTATTTTTAATTTTGTCAACCTCGTTTAGATTTCTACCACAAATTAATAAATCATCAACAAACAGTATACAGAACATTTCATCATGTATACTATACAAACAAAAATTGTGTTCACTTCGAATAAAATCTAATTCCGTTATAAAGTTATTAAAACACTAGTACCAATTTCTTGGCAATTGTCGTAATCCATACAGAGACCTTTTTAAATAATAAACACAATTTTCGTCTTTCACATAACCGTCTGATTGTTTCACATACACCTCTTTTCTAATTTCACTATTTAGTAAGGATGTTTCCACATCCATGTGATGAATATGATAATATCTTTGTACCGAAACACTCAATAACGTTCTTATCGTTGACAATTTTACAACTGGTGCATAAATTTCTTCTATGAAGTCATTCTGTTCGTAACCTCTCACTACTAAACGTGATTTAAAATTTTCTTCTAGATTATGTCCGATGGCCGGCCGTATGTAAACAAGTTATAAAGAACATCACCAGTCCTATTTTTAAGAAACTTTGTACTGTAACTTATTTATAATTTTGCAGAACTTTTGTTTAAACTATTTTTCGATCCAATAAGTAATTACTGAGATATATCAATCACGTGATAATAATTGTTATAACAATATATCCACCAATATCAATTATACCATAAAGTTGAGGGCCAAAAGTTGTTGAAAATTTTATTATTCTATAGCTTTTGTTTGAAGCATTTTTTTCTAAAACGCAATATTGTTTTTGCTTTGTGAGACTGAGAGTTTTCAACTCGAGTTACGTTTTGTCCGACGTACTCTTGTAGGTAGCGTTCGTATAAAGGCTTAGCAGTTATATTCATTTACCTATTGTTGGACGATACTAAAATGTTTACTTTGAATTTACAAATTGCTTCGCAATGCACCTTTTCTTAACAAATTTGAATTTTTTCTTGCAACGAATTAGATTTTTACTCCACACCTTATAAATAAAATTTCAGGAAATCCGCCGTACAGATTTTGATAAAACTTTGCATATGAGTTTTATATATAATAGTGCAGATCGGATAAGATTTTGAGCATAATCTATCAAGCCAAAAAGGCCGTTAACCTAGATAAATTATCGGAATCTAAAAATATTTACAAAAATATTTGTTTTACACATTTTTTTATGTTTTTTAATAAACGTATCCATAATTTCTATTTGTTTTTTGACGTTTATTAGTATCGGGGTGATGTAGAATTCTGCGGTAAACGCTTGTTTTATCAATTTTTATAGAGTTTAAAGTATAAGCACGGTAATGGGTACTTTTTGAACTTACCAGGTTTGTACTTTGTAAATGTTAACAAAAGTAAAACTTTTTGCCAGTACATAATATACTGTATTCACTTTCAAGACGAACCGCAGACCAAGAAATGCATGCAAAGTTCACGTGAACAGAGCCGTACTTAGGTCTTGCTGGAAATAAATATCGTAAATACCCAAGTACCAAATAACACAGTATGAAGTAATAATACAGGGTGATTTGTTTGTTTATTTCAGGTTCGCCTTGGAACTGAATGAAGTATAGAAGAAATACTATTCGTCGTTAGTTATGACCCTGACGCCATTCATTAAACTAATAATTTAATTATAGGCAAAAGTAATGTAAAATTTTATTGAAATATTTTAAATCATTGTTATTCTTTTTTTCATTAGAAACGTGTACCACGAAACGAAGTTGATTTTTTGCATCAAGTTAAATATTGATTTGCTAGTCTCTCAATTATTAGCAATATTACTAAAATATGTTTTTGATAGATTCCTATTTCTGATGGATTATTTTGGATTCAGTTTCTTTACACAATATTCTTTGTGGTGGAAATAAATATTGTTTATTACTATGGAAATGGAATTACTATACAGAGTCAAGGTATAGGTAATTGTTGTTACAATGTACAATTTGTTGGAATGGATATTAAACTTCAAAAGGGACTGATATTAATAATTCAAAGAAGCCAAAGACCAATTCAAATGACTGTTGGAAAGTTTGTACCGTTGTCACTGGCTACTTCGATTGCAGTAAGTAACACAATCCTAATTATTTTTAAATGATATCATTTTCTAGATGATGAGAGCTGCGTATTCATATTTTATGCTACTTCGTGGGAAGAAGTAAGAAGTTTTATTGCTCACAACGCACTATCAGTAATGGAACACAATATAATAAAACCACAGGATAATAAACATATAACAGCGTATCTTGGACTACTGAACATAACAAATGGCCGTCATTTTGTTAAATCTAACGAGAAAACGGTATAACTCGTTTGCTAGGACGATATCACTACACAACAAACATAATCAATTATTATCCATGCGATTCTGTAAATAGATTGAATAAATAGTAGTTATATTAGATTATTAAAAAACATAGATTTATACTTATTTACATTTTGTTTAGATTATGTTAGAAACAAATTATAAATAAACATGTATTAAAATCACCTAATATTTTTCACAAATAAATAATCAAATAAAATAGTCATATATACAAAGTTAAAAACGTAACATAAAAACTGTCAATAAAAATCGATAAATTTGTCAAACTAAAGTGGATGCCAAAGAAAGTCACTACGTAAAATAGCTTTTAGCCCCTGTTTAGCGAAAGCTCGCACAGAAGGATAGCTTCTGATGGATTTAGCTTAATAAAGTACTGACACAAATCTGTAAAAGTTATCACGAACCGCACAAAAACAAAATCATTTATAAATTAAAAAGGATCATTACAGTCTAACATTAACAAGATTTATTGCAATTCAAACATAAAACAACTGTTAAATAAATAGGGTACCTAAATATGTGTACATTAGTAAACGAAATTTAAATTGATCACGTGATTGCTGACTTTCATTGAAAACACTTAACTATTTACATTAAATGAAATCTGAACTACATTCTTACAATACAGAACAAATCAAATCAAACATAATAAAATCTAATCTTACGCGTCTCGCATTATGAGATTAAATTTACACCTACAGAATATCTATTTAATAAATGAAAGTGCATAGAGTGATAATATTTCTAATTCGCATTAAAACAAATAATAAAAATATACGCATAAATACCCAAACACACCGATACAGTTTAAAAATTTACAACGGTATTTCTGAGCCATTCTTAATTTCAATAATCTACACACATAAAATCGTGGCCCGGTTAGTCCGTCTGTCTGTCTGTCTGTCTGTATGTTTGTCTTCTCCTCCGAAACGGCTGAACCAATTTCGGAGATTAATACGTCAAATTGTTCAGGAGGTCTAGTCGCTGATCTTAGGCGGAGTCACAAATTGACCTGACCTTTGACCTCTGACCTGGAGCGGTAACCTAATTCTTTTTGATGAAAGACAAAAACTGGCAAGACGTTACTTAAGATTCTTTTCTATAAAAAAAGTTTTGTATTACGGGAACTTTTATAAAACCGCCTTACGCAAAAACGGAACACAAAAATACTTAAATCCCCGAAAACGTCAAAAACTAATTATTTCGGTATGAAGAAATTTTATTATCCGCAATTGCAAAGCGAAGAACACCCTTAACTAATCGAAACCGGAATTTTTTTTTTAACTTCCAGATACATTACGTAAGTGAGTAACTCAAAAGCTTATTGAAAACTGAAACTTTCCTGATGACGAAATCACGAAATACTCTCGGAAGAATAAAATAATACAGCAGAAATTTTATTTCAAAGTTTATTTATTTAATCGTATGGTACAATTTAAATATTAAATTGTGATGTATGGTGCCCCACAAGATCAGTATAAACCCGTATAGTGTGGCAACAAAACCGTGTGCAATTGTGGATTGGTTCATCTTGACAAAATATTTGCTTCAAAATTTAGGACAACCACTAAAACTTAAACATGCCAACCCTTAAACACTTTAGTATTCATATGTAATAATATTAATTAAGAGAACATAAAATAGAACAGGACAGCCATTGCATAACGACATATAATGGACCGGTCCAAACGCCAGTCATGACAATGACGAAAAAATTGTAGGTTAAAGAAATAGCAAAACAAAAAAAACAAGCGTTTCCCGCAGAACTCCACATCGCCCCGATAAGCAAAAATAAAATTGCGTTTCAGAAAAGAATGTTTCAAACCAAAGCTATAGTGGGCGCCAATTTCCAACAACTTTTGTCTCTCAACTGTTTTTTGTAAAATTGACATTGGTCACGTGATTGTTATATCTCAGTAATTCCCAATCGGATCAAAAAATAGTTTAAACAAAAAATGTGTATAATTAAATTGCAAACAACTTTTATTTGAAACAAAAATGTGTAAATTAAATATTTTTTAATATTTCAAAAATTAGAAAATTTGTCTAGTTAACGGCCATTTTGGTTACATATATTATGTCCAAAACTAACCAGATATTTGGATTTAAAATAAGGTTTTTGTACAAACTTTTATAAAAATCAGATGGTTGGTTTTCTCTATATCTTGTTTACATACGGACGGCTAGCCAGCCCGCTGGCCGGCCGTTGGAGAAAAATTTGTTTTCGCTTTATTATAAAGTGCTAACTCTAATTCGTCGGAAAAAGTGAAAAAAAAGGGTGTTAAAATATTCAGTTTGAAAACCATCGCATAACTCCCTATTATTTTATAAGATGTAGAGTAAAAAATAATGGAAAAACAGATAATCAGGACAGAAAATACAAAATATTGCTGAACTTTAGATGTTCTTCAGATTTGTAACCGCATGTTTTGTTTTAATAGCATACGCATATATAACTCAATGCACTTATTGGATTATATTTATTTACATTAATTTCAATATGTATATATAATATTTACTAAAGATCATCCAGAATACCTTTCTTGAAATTCTGATATTTTTTGTTTTATTTCTTTCAAAAATATGTTGTATATTTCATACAAGTCGGAGTCCATATTGATAATTTTATTTTTGGTATTAAACGATTTTATTTCACTATCCATTTTAGTCGACAAAAAATACACTCCGAAACATTCCAGATTTACTTTTATCGATTTGTGCAAATCAATGATGTACAAGATGATTGTACAAGAGCTAAAACTTTTTCCCGAATATCATGCCCAAACTCGTTAATATCCACGTACTGTTTATTACCGCTAACTCTATAACTCACTATTTTATTACCAAACTCGCCAGCAATTTTTTCGGTTCCGTCATGTACTATAACAAACGCGTTTTTCTTATGTGCGTTACTTCATAAATGTGCAGAGTATCACACGAATATACAGGGTCACTGGTAATTTAATACATTCCTTTGGAGATCTGATAGAACAAGAGGTAAGGAGTAAATTTAACCTAATATGTATTTTACAAAACTCAATGGATTTTGAGATATCTCAATTTTCATTTTTTCTTAAAAAAGTTGATGTTAATATGTTAAAATGTAATTTTTAAAAAATTTACGCCAACTTTCTGGAACTTTTTTGATGGAATACTTGCCCAACACTATGGTCTTTCGTATGGAATAAAAAATATTCCTTAGCATTTCCATCATGTGACAATTTCAAAGAAAAAATTTTTCAAAATCAGATGTGATAATTCTTTGAGGTTTTTTCAAATAATTCTCAACGCTTCTTGCGTACAAATTGTGTTAAAACTTCCTTGTTGCAATAGGTATAGAACAAGCTGCAAATCTTACAACAAATCCTTAACAGCTCCAAAAAAAATAGTAAAAATGAATCAGTCACCATCAGACCTTATACATAGAAGTCAGCTGTAAATTAAATTCACAATAAGTACATTAGTACTTAATTTTTATAAATCTTGTTTAAAATGGGAGCCCCTATTACGTATACACGCACGGCAGCGTCTTCTTATTTTTGTATTTGCCACTCTGGTGGTCAATGTATTCCGTATGGATGCGGCAGCGTCGACTATCCTTTGTCTAAGATCAAGCCTTGTATTGACTAGGGTTGCGTATACTTATATCTTTCATACGACCCCTTACAAAGTAATCCAGAGGAGTTAAATCTGGACTTCACGCTGGTCAAACTATTAGCCCTGCTCTTCCAATCCAACGGTTAGGGAAACTTTCATTTAGCAAATTCTGTACCGTCAGCCTATAATGCGCAGGACAACCGTCGTGCTGAAAAATCATTCGCGCTCTGGCGGCTAAAGGAACATCTTCTAGAAGCTCCTACAGATGATTTTCTAGAAAATCTTCATAGATCTATCCGTTTAAATGTTGAGGTAAAAAGTAAGACCCTATTAAATAGCGGCCAACAACTCCCATCCATACATTTTTTGAAAACTTCTTTTGAAAACTAGTTTCTCTTATTAAATGTGGATTTTCTTCCGCCCAAAATTCCTTATGCCCTCGTGATTAAATTTAGATTCGTCCTTCCATAAAATATTGGTTAAGAAGTTTTCATCCTCTGCATCTAAATTTAACATAAAGCGGCAGAATTCTAATCTCCTTCCAGGACCACCTTTATCTAAGCCCCGGACAGGGCTATAATGGTAAGGATGGCATCCAACTTCGCGTATCGTAGACCAGATTTTCCATTGTGACGCATCAGTTTGCCGCGCCACTTTAGCAGTTGAAGTGCTTGGGTTATCCTCAAAATAGATTAATATTTCTTCCTCATCATCTGGTTGATATACGATAGGAGCACCGGCGTCCACTCGCCGACGTTTCACCGAACCATTTTCTTCGACATTTCGATATGTCGTACTAAATACACGAACATTCGGTGTGCGACAGTTTGGAAAGCGACGTTCATATTCCCGACGAGCTTCTGCAGCATTCCCATCGCAATATCGGTATACAAATAAGATGTCGGCGTATTCTACATTGCTATAAGTGGCTAATTTAGATAAACAACAATAACAACGAAAATCTGCAAAACCGAACTTAAAGAACTTAATACAACTAGTTATAACAAAGTATCTTCAAATATGAACTTAAGACTGTCAAAAAGTTACACGAGTGAAACATCATATTCTACCTTCAGTTGTTTATCCGTCCACTTCACATGGAAAACGTATAAGGTCCAATGGTGGACAGCAGTTAAATAAATTCCGTCGACTGCTTCATTTTTACTATTTTTTTTGGAACTGTTAAGGGTTTGTTGTAAGATTCGCAGTTTATTCGATAGTTGTTGCAACAAGAAAGTTTTAACACAATTTGTTTGCAAGAAGCGTTGAGAATTATTTGAAAAAAACTTCAAAGAGTTATAACATCTGATTTTGAAAAATTATTTTGTACAAGTTTTTCTTTGAAATTATCACATGATGGAAATGCTAAGGGATATTTTTATTCCATACAGAAGACCATAGTGTTGGGCAAGTATTCCATCAAAAAGTTGCACAAAGTTGGCGTAAATTTTTGAAAATTACATTTTAACATATTAACATCAACTTTTTAAGAAAAATTAAAAATCGAAATATCTCAAAATCCATTGTGTTTTGTATAATACATATTAGGGTTAAATTTACTCCTTACCTTTTGTTCTATCAGATCTCTAAAGGAATGTATCCAATTACCAGTGACCCTGTATACGTTACACATTTCACAAAATACGTCACTTGAAGAGCAACCTTCATTGTTGGCACGACGTTTCTTAACGGTGCACAATGACATTTGATGTCTTTTTAAATTATCGCGTCGCGTAAACGTTTTTGCACAGTTTTCACATTTCATCCTTAACGACTCAATGTTCAACTTGCAACTGTACCAGAAACAAGACTGAACTCCTGCTTTAAACCCTCGCTCTTAATAGTACAACGAGAACCTTGAGGCGGTATTTAATGGGTTAAAATTCTTACAACGATGTATATACAATACAACACAAGTCAATAAAATGAATACTTTCAGACAGCAATTAATTTTAAACATCAAAAATCTTTTAACGATTATTATCGTTTGGTTTAAAATTCTTAGATGTCTATAGAATGCAATACAGGTGAATGATACAGGTCAGTATCATGAATACGTTATGCCTCTTAAGACCACAAAGTATAACACGTACAATGCATATACAATTCTCTCCTGCAACCCGTACCTATTTACCTGTTAAAGAACCTCCTTCTGTTAACATCCTCCTAAAACCAAAGTCAAAACTTCCTTTGATGCATGAACAACTGCTTTGACGAACCCTTATCCATTCGCCGGTTAAAGAACCTCAGCCTACAATTTCTTTGAAGAACTGTCACCCATTTGCCGATTAAGGAACCTCCGCCTGCAATTGCTTCGAGGAACCCTTACTCATCTACCAGTGAAAGAACCTCTGCCTACAATTGCTTCGAGGAACCGTCACCCATTTGCCGGTTAGACTCTGACTTAGACTGACTTTCGTGTTTATTTTACACATACCTATGTCTTACTCATACAATAAACGGTACGTTATTTAAAAAAATAATGACACAAGTATCTTCTTTTGTGGCACCGAGTTTATCAACAGTATCAACAGTTAGATGATAGAAAAATTTTAATTTCCGTTAAATTCAGTTTGGAAATAGTAGAGGAATGTAATATAATAATAATATAATAAGTCAATTTTTATTTCTTTTTAAAAATAAATGATAAAGTTGAACTAAATAATTGTTATAATATATAACATTGGTTACATATTTAATTAACTTTACAGAACATACATGAAATAAACTTTTTCAAAATTATAATTATATACATTAATACAGGAAAAGGTAGCATTGACTGAGAAATGTTACTTGTTTTAATAGCAAAAACTAAAGTAATTATGTCAGCCTAAGAAACTGAGCTGCCTTTTCTCTAATTACTGGTTTATGTGGTCAGAGGATAAAGGATTGTTAAAATAAAATGAAAATTTTAAAATAAGTATTGGGCTGCTTAGCTGATAATCATTACGATACTTTCTAGAAGTGAAATGTTTAGCAAGATCCAATTTATGATAAGCCAATTGACTGTTTCCTATTTTTAAATTGGTCTGGAACGAGACAGGATAAAATCTTTCTCAATTTTGGACCCAGGTACAGAAAAAATTGCCGAAATACGTTTCTATTCATTTTAGGTACTTTTAATAATTTTTTTTTGAGCTCTTAGTCTGTGTGTTAAAATTCTGTATGAAAGAAACTGGGGTAAACTGGTATTTCAGTTTGAAATATCATAAAATTGTTTTAAGACTTTAAAAACATTTAGGAATCTTAACTGGACAATTTTTTTATCAATGAAAAGTGGGAGGGATGGGGTTCTTAGTGTTTTAAAACTAAGTATCCTAATTATTTGTTATTGCATTTTTGTATTCAGGAATAGAAAAGTGCATAATATAACATTTTCATGGCATCCATAGTTAATGTATTTCTTAAAAGTTAAATGTGTCTACAAATTAGATAGAGTTTACTTTTTAAACCAATTGTATGATTTTTCCATCTCAATTTTAAATCCAAAACGATTCCTAGATATTTTTGACAATGTTAATACTAGGGTAAGAATAACTTGAAATATTTTTGCAGCTGGTTGGATGGTATTTAATATTGCTTAGCTGAAAGTTACTGTTGCAAATCTTCGATAAGTTAAAGTACATAACATTCGTTTTATCTATATTGAGAGACAATCGATTATATGTACACCATATATTTAAATAATTCATATCATGTTGAATGATTCGAGTAAGATTCTCTATGGCAGCACAGTTATAGGAGAGTGCGGTGTCATCAGCAAAGGACGTAATAGATCCATTCAATTTAGCGTTGCACAAGTCATTACAAAATATTATGAAAAGCGTTGATGATAGTACACACCTTGAAGTACTCCGCACTCTACCTCCAACCAATCACTACAAGCAGATCCTATCTTTACACTTTGCATTCTGTTTGTTAGGTAGTTCCTAAACCAGTCAGAGGATAGGCCTCTTACACCTGATTTTTCTAATTTTTCTAAGAGAATATCCTTATCCAAACTATCGAACACTTTCCTCAAATCAATAAATAAACCCACAGTTTTTCTACTATTATTAATTCCTATGTAGATAATAGATAAAAATTGTAGTAATGCTTGTTGCTCAGTGTTTTTACCTTTTCTAAAACCAAATTCATTTTTGGAAAAAAGTTGGTGTTATCTAAAAAACTTACCAATCTATTATTGGTAATTTTTTCAAATATTTTTGTAATTACCGAAACAAGAGATATAGGTCGATAGTTCATTTCTTTCTTGTCACCAAATTTATGTAGCGGCAAAATCACAAACAAAAATTGCTAGTTATTTAAGTAATAGATCTCAATATACAGTTGTAAATAACACACCGTCCAAAGTAAAAAATGTAAGTTTAGGGGTTCCACAAGGGTCAGTGCTGGGGCCGACTCTATTCCTAATATACATAAACGATATTTCAAATCACTTATCAGCAAATGATTTAATATTATTATTACGGCCAACACTGATCTAAATGTGGTACATACTCAAATGATGGATGCTCATGCGGGAGTCTTAAAATGGTTTGGGAGTAATAAACTTAAACGTAATAACAATAAAACAGTAAATATAATTTTTGGTCATAAACCTGTGTTTGGTGATTACGCTCGCCAAGTTAAGTACTTGGGCATTCATCTTCAGTTTAAATTACAATGGGTCAAACATATTGACACTTTTATTTATTTATTTAATTTATATATTTATTTATTTATTACTTATTGACAAAATTAACAATTTTAGTAACGTTCAATAAATTCATGAAGCCACAGACCAAAGTCCAAATCGGCCTCCATGTGTGTTTAATACAAAGAATACTTAACACTATTCAGAACATTACATAGTAATAATTAAAAATAATTATTACTAATAACTTAATTATAGCCAGAACAGAGGTAGTTAAAACATTTTTGTTTGAAGGACTCGAGAGAATTATTAAAAATATTAATTTGTCACTTTGCATTATAAAGTATGTTTACTTGTTTTAAAGTCAAAATAAATAAACTATTATCAAACTGTACTGTATTTCTATGTTTCAAATGAAATAATTGAAAAAATCTTGGTGTAGTATTACGAGGAACATGAAAATATACTTTGTTGACTAACTCGACACAATCTATTTTATTATTGACAAGTTTATATACAAAAACCATTCCAAAATATTTTCTTCTATTTTCTAAACTTATTAAGTTAGCTTCTTTTCTTAAGATATTAGTTGAAAGATCTCTGACAGGTAAAATATGATTCTTTTTATAATACATATAAAGTAAAAATTTATTTTGTACTTTCTCTATTTTATTTATGTACTTACTTGAGTAGGGTGACCAAGTAGTGCAACCATAGCTTACTACGTACTAAAGAAGTATACAGAAGCTTTCCAGTCTTAATGTCTTTAAAATAAAAAGTGCTTCTTCTTATAAAGCCTATTAATTTATAACATTTGTTGATTATGTAATTCATGTGTTCTCTAAATGTGTAATGAAAATCAAAGATTACTTCCAAATCCTTTTTGTATTGACTTGATTAATTGGATCATTGCCTATTTTATATTTTATAGAGTGGGAATTAACTATTTTCCTTGTAATTATTAGAACTTTACATTTTTTACATTTAATAATAGTTTATTTTAAGTACACCAATGATTGCCTCTATCAATATCCATTTGCAATAATATTTCATTATTTTTACTTGAATTGATCAATAAAATTTAGCCTCATCAGCATACAGAAGTACATTTGAATCAATCAGTTTTACTATATCATTTATAGAAATTATGAATAACAAGGGACTAAGTTTAGAACCTTGTGGTACTCCTGATTCAATAAAAAAAGGATCAGAAATCAAGTTTTGAAATTTAACTTCACCTTTTCTTAAACTTAAATATGAACACATTAATAGAACAAAATTTTTATTAAAACCAAACATGAATAACTTCTTTAATAGTAAATTATGTTGAACGGAATCAAATGCTTTTAAAAAGTCGGTAAATATAACATCTACTCGTCCTAAATTATCTAAGGTAGATTGCACAAAATTTGAAAATACCTATAAATTTGATTCAGTTGATCTTTTGGAACATATACATGTTGATATGGACTAATTTTATCCATTACACTAGACATTATAAAGTTATACAGAACATTTTCAAACAGTTTTGCAAGAGTATTTAAGAGAGAGGTTGGACGATAATTTGTAATTTCTAATTCATCACCTGGTTTATAAATGGGAGCAATTTTTACTTTTTTGAACTCTTCTGGAAATATATTATTTACAATTGATTTGTTAAAAATTATTTTTAATGGAATAAATAATGGTACTTTCAACAGTGAAGTACATAGGTACTCCATCAGGTCCAGCACTTTTTTTATCCTTCAATTCATCAAAAGCAATCGATATATCAAATTCAGTAACTTCACATAATCTAAAATTTTGACTAACTAAACTTTTACTATCTAATTCATATAGCCAATCCAAATTGTAGTCACTTCTATTACAATATGTTGACTAAAAATAATTTGCAAAAGAATTAGCTATATCATTATATTTGACTCTACTTTCATCTTTGATCATTTTACTTAAATATGGTCTTTTTAATCTTAAAGATTTTATATAGTTCCAGAACTCTGAAACTTTATTTAACATTTTAGATTCAACTTCATTTATAAATTTTAAGTGTTAATTTTCTATTTGTTTCTTAACTTATTTTCTTATTTGTTTAAATCTTTCTTCAAAATATATATTAATTTTCCTCTTTTTTGCTAGCCTATTTTTTATATTAAATAATTGTTTAAGTTGCACACTAAACCAAACAGGATACTTGTCATTTTTTTTTCAAAGAACGTTATGGTATCTCAGCAACAAAACAATCAAATAGTTTATTATTAAATATTTCCACACATTCATTTACATTTTTAATATTTTTAAGTTCTTGCCAGTTGATGAAATTCAATTTATTAATTAAAGTAATAATATTTAATTTTGAATATTGAAAATAAATGAATCTACTTGAGTTGTTCTTATTAATTTCAGAATTTAGAAGAAGTTTGTTAATGTCTGACTTGACAATACTAGATCTAAAGTTCTATGTAATATATTGGTAATGGTGTTATATGACTTTACATCTAATAAATTCATATTATTTATAAGTAAATTAAAATTATCATCAGTGGATAAATGACCTTCCTCTAACAGATTAAAAAAATTAGGAATATTAAAGTCATCCAAGAACAAGAGATTAACATTATTATTAAAAATAATCAGATCCTCTATTAATTCAAAGTATTCATTGAGATCACCCACTGAACCCTTTGGTGAAAAATAGACTAAATTAATTACATACACTTTTGAATTTAAAAACACTTTACATAAGATTATCTCAAAATTTTGACTAGATTTCTTTATAAGGACTGAAGACTGATAAACTCTCTTACTAGCCTAGAGGACACCACCACCCATTTTATAAATTTCAGAATTTCTATCGCATCTAAAAACTAAATATCTATTATCAAAAAGTTTACTATCAGATACTGACTCACCAAGCCAGGTTTCAGTGAGCGCCACAAATCGAAATTATCACTTAAAACAGCATTGTAAAAAGTAAATAATTTTGTTCTTAACCCTCTCACATTTTGATAGTACACATTTAAATTATTTAAAGTATGTAATTTAGGTTTGATCACTGAGATTCTATAGTTTTTTAATATTATCCAAATGCAACTGTTTGGTTAAAGAGATGATTTTACTATTTGAAGTCTTTCTCACAAATATTTTACCATCATTTACCCAATAATATTCCCATTGTTCATCTTTTTTAAATTTTTTAGCATTCACATGAATTTTCTTACATGCAGGAGTCAACGATTCATTAATATAAATAGGAGTAATTTGTTGTAGACCAAGGTGACCAGTACTTAAATCTCTTTTCACCTTTTTGCGTTGCAGCAGTTCTCTTAAGTTGAAAACAATTATCTACCATATTTTCAGTCATTGTAAAATTAAGTGCAGCAGCCAGTTTAATAACACTTATAAGAGACTCACCTTTATTGACAGGTAAACCATGAATTTCAACTACATTAGACCTATTTTCTTGTTGTACTGAATCTAACTCATCTTTTACTTCAACTAACTCTTTTTTTAAGATTTTATTTTCATTAGATAATTCCAGAATTATATCTAGTTGTTTGTTTACGAGATCGTTTTGAGTTTGAACTAATTTATTTATTTCATCAACTCTTTCATGACAATTATTAATAGAAACATTTAAATCATTTTCAATTCTTTTCGTTATTCGTTATTTGTCGTTTGTATCAAGTTGGGTTTGTTTGTTTGTCTTTTAATTAAATATCGTTTTTAGCCACAACTTATATATATATATGTATGACTGTTTTTTTAATCCGTGTGTGACGTTCCATCAATTGATGGTAATTGAGACTATCAACTTTTTATTGTTATGAGCCTTGATAAAGCCCTACGCATAGGGGGCGAAACGTCGGCGTTGACAACATATTGAGTTGTTATTTCATTCACCTCCACCTAGAAGGGCTCGAAAAGAGCAAACTGTACACAAAATTAACTTTAACATTTACTGAAAATGTATTTATATATGATAAATATAGTATAAGTATGCCTACATATATACGTTACAATTAATATTTATAAACTAATTTCTAACAAAATTTTCATTTAATGAGACAATATACAGAGAGTAACATAACTTGCTTGAAATAATTCAAGATGATTTATTTTATTATCTCAAAAAAGAAATAATTTTTTTACATCAAACACCCTATATGTCTTTGTTTTTACGGTCTCATAAGAATATTTTTTGTTATTAATTACTTTGATTGTATATAAATATCGATAGTAGATTTTTGGTGTTTGGAGGCAAGTGTAGAGGTATAAAAAAATCAAGTAGGTACGAAAGTTTACGTTAGAAAATGACGTCAATGAAACATCTACATTGTGACGTTATTGAAACGTAGCTTTTGTGACGTCTTTGGGATGTGACATTAGGCCGTTATTAATACGTCTTTGCGAGGTGATTTCTGACGTAATTTTGTCACAAAAGTCACGAAAATATGACGTCATTATGTCGACAGTCTGTTTGCTGGGTAATTTTAAGCCGTTTAACAAATATAAAGTACACCTGAGTTCAAACTGATAAGGCGGATACGAGAGCGACATTCTCTCTCTACGTGTTGCGTGTTTGATAGTTTACACTGAATTTTATCAGCAAAGTTGTCTAAAAATATATTTGTAATTAGAAATTTAGTCAATCTAGTTTCATATACTATAACTGCGTACTACTCACTTTTTGAGTCGCCCATTTTGTATGGTTTGATAGCCTAGGGTCAAGCACCACATTCATTCCGTATATGGGCTCCAAAGAAAAGTAATTCGCATTATGAAAATTTGAAATATAGAGCCGACGTAAAACATCAATTTATTCACCTGCGAATACTCACTTTTCCATGTTTGTATATTTATCACTGTCTTATTTATGTTAAAAAAATCCAGGCCAATTATACATTGAATAATTATAACCATAAGCACTTTACTAGAAATGCTTGTGAGATAAATATTAATTATTCGAGACTTTTAGCTAACAGATGCGGATTTAATTATTTTGGACCTAAATTGTTCAATTGTTTACTTCAATCAGTTAAAATAATGAATATTGAAAACTATCTTAATAGATAATGCATTTTTTCAATTTAAATTTGCGGTGAATATTGATCTGTGATATATCTGTTCTGTGTCAATAATATTGTATATTTTATCTGTAGATTATTTACTACTTAGGCGGTTGTTTGCTGTTGAGTGCATGCTATTTTTTGACGTGTACAAATAATTTTTATAATTGTAATGTATAAATAAAAATTTTATTCTATTCTATTCAGACTTTTTAAGAACGTCAGGAAATGTTACAGATTCGAAGTTGAGATTTATTATAAATGCAAGGATAGGACTGATTTTTTGGTTAACACTTTTCAGAAGCCTAGTTTGTATCCGGTCGATACCAGTAGACCGTTTTTTTTTAAGTTTTTTAATTATTGAGGATACCTTTATTTGGTCTGTTGGATTTAAGAAGAAGCTATGGTATTGTCTGGACTGTGGAAATATATCCTTAGATGGAGCAACAACGCGCATACTTATACTATTTTTAATATTTTTATGAATATCAATAAAATGCTTATTGAATTCATTAGCTATATTATTGGGTTCAGTGTAAGTATTTCCATTGTAAAGAATTTTATCTATACGTTATTTTAATTTTTATTGATTTCCTTGTGATAGATATCAATAAGTTCCATTGCTCCTTATAGTTTCCCTTAGCGTCATTTAGTTTTTGTTTAAAATACTGAGATTTTGCGTCTAGAATGTTAATATTAATTTTATTTTGCATGATTTCTAACTTATTTTGTAAATATACATTAAAAGGCTGTTTTCGTATTAATTTATTGAGATGATTTCTTTTGTTAAATCCTTTATAATTTTATATTTATTGACAATTTCTTTATTTAAAAAAACCTTTATAGATGTTGTGCTTTGATCAGTTATATTGACATGAAAACTCTTGAGTCGTAATTTGTTATATTATTAGATAACCTCAGAAATATGTGGTTTATAAAAGTTTTGGAATTATTGTTAATCCTAGTATAACAGTTTATGCAAGATAAGAAACCTAATGAGTTCATAATAAATTTTTATCTGTCAGTTATGTTGTTAAGAGATTTTAAACTGATATTGATGTTGCCTAAGAAAACAACATTGCCCCCAAAATCAACTGATAGCCATGTTTCGATTTCAACTAAAAAGTTTGATATTGTCAGAGACTGAAGCTTATATATCGCTATTATTTCTATCATAACTCCATTTACTTTTATGGACAAGTGAATGCAGTCACTAGTCAACTTTGCTTTTTACAAAAAATATTTGAACTTCATTTTTAATAAAAACTGCTATATCTGCACTCTGTTGGTTGGTATTACATTTACAAAAACGTTTACATCCTGGTATATTGTATAAGTAGAATGAGGGCACCTCAACATTGAGATGATGAGGAAAAAGTGAAAGGCAATTAGCCTAATTAGGCTAACAACCTCTCACCTACCTCTCACCTCATCAGGCAGAGCCTCTCACCTCATTAGGCTGTTGTTGTCAACAGACTGTTGACGTAGGCATTCTATTTAATTACTTATTTTTGTTTTTGAAGACGTCAATGGAAAATACGGCCTCTCACCTCATTAGGCTGTTGTTGTTGATGTTGATTTCCATCATGGCAGTGGTTTGGCGGTCGATTTGAATTTCCAACATGGCGTCCCATCATGGCGGATGGAAAAATAATATTTAAGAAGTTAAATTTTTTGATTTTAAGACTTATTTCAGTTGTTTACAAGTGTTAAAATTTAACTAACACACATACGTTTGCTTTTTTTCTTACTAAGTGCCATTTTCATTTAAGTTCTGGTTTAAAATAAAATAAATTACTTACTACCTAACACTTTAGATTCCGCCAACTTCTTAATAGATTTAAAGATATGCAAATTGTATAATTAAAAAATACGGTTGAAATAGTTTACTTGGTAAATAAAGTTGGATTATAATTCTTCTATACCCTAAATCTTTATTACCTAAGTGATGATGAAGTTAAACATGGTCCAGTTGTTTCATAGAATTAATAGTTTTATTTAAAAATTAAATTAAATACGTTTGAATACGATTCATTATTGTAACTATTTTTTCTAGCAAGCGAATAAATGATTTATGATTATATTTAACTAAATAAATCTTATTTAATCTAGGTAAAATTATAAAACATAGAGGGTATTTGTTAAATAATTTATGTAAGTCTTAATTCTCGATAGATATACAATTTTTAGTTTTGAAATAGTTATGTAAATAAAAAATGAAATTGATTTTTATGTAACTATAATGTTTACAAGTACAAAAATTAAAATAGTTTAACCTTATAAGACAATTTTGCAAAAGAAAAAAAAACAGTTGAAGAGTTTTTTATCTTATTTGATATCATGTTTATAATTGTTAGTTAATTTTTCAACACTGTAGCATCTTCTTTTAGAAACTTTGAAAAAAATTTTAATCTTTTATATGAATTAGAAAAATTTGATTCAATATTATGATGAAGACATTTGACTGCTTCCATATTTTTCTTTAATACTTTAAACGATGGACACTTAATCTCTTTCATGTTTATTATTGGTTTATTTAAAAATTTTAAAGTGTATTGTTTTTCGCTACCTTTCACAAAAATTGTGTTAAAGGGTGTTAACATTTTTGCAAGCTCGTTTTCAAAATTTTCGTAATTATGTAGCCGTCACTCCACCGTAATCCGTAAAAATAATGTTCTAAATAACGGATTTCTCGTTTTACTGAATTTGGCAACTTTGAATAATGATTTGGTGGTTTTTTAATAAATCTTCACAACAATGTCCATCGGAAGACACGATACCAATTTCCTTAGGAATAAATTTTCTCCTCGAAATCCCTGTATGTCAACAAAAGCATCCATTCTGGTGAGATGTTGTTTAATAACTGATATGCTCTATATACTGAAATCAACCATCACATTTCGATTATTATCAACCTCGATAACTAGTCAAACTCTGTGTATACTAGACAGTTTACAGTTTCCGCCAATGCATCTTCAAACCCTACATTGACAACGTAAGTTATTTTGCAAATATTATTTAAAAATAACACCAAATAAAATATTTATTAAATCAAATATTTTCGAATACAAGATAAACAGATGAACATTTTACACCTAAACTAATCAATGCGATTGCTTCAGGTTGTAAACTCTTGGTGAACTCCTCTGTCAATACTTCAACAACCCTCTTTGGTAGAAAAACTTTACATGTGGTGGTTATGCATAAAGCATATCTCCCCCATTTGGACGTTCCTAATACAATCTTCGATATTGGGTATTTTTTACCCACCTCAAGATCTGAAGGTTTAAACGTTGGTAACTCAGTTGATTGAGACATAGCTGCTTTGTTTAATATCGATAAATCCATTCTATAAAATTAAAAAAATAAATAAATAAAATTACAATAAAATGTAACACATATAGTAGTTTTTTTTCAATAAACTATTATAAATAATAACTTACGTTTTTATTATATTTCTTTTAACAGGTTTCTTATTATTGTCTCGACTTGTTTATGATGTATTGTAGTGTTTGGTATACGGTTTTATCCATTCAGTTAATTATTGTTATTAGTTCATCTTATTTTCTACACATAATTAATTATTCGATTTTGTTTTTTTCTTTGATAAAAATAAGTTATTACAATATTAAATATTAATGGTAATTACCATGACGTCAACAATAAATAAACACTGTCCAGCGTGTTTGTTTAAACTTACCTATTATTTTATCTAATTTTATTGAAAAACAAACGTAAATACATTTGAAATTAAATTTGTTAAATAAAATTACCTCTAGCCATATGGTCGGGTTTTGGATGGTGTCCATATCTTTAAATTTAAAAATTATGGTCCTACCCAAAACTTATTAATGGATTTAAAGACATGCAAATTGTATAATTAAAAAATACGGTTTATTATTATAAACCAATTAAAATAATCTAGTTATAATTCTAATATTTAAGCCAACGCTAGAAATGTGAATAAAGTTTGAATTTGTCAAAAATAATAATAAGAATAATTTTTGGTCTTAAACAAACTGCTTCTTGCAGAAAATACTTTATTATCGGTAGAACACTCCAGTTTAACTGTGATCAATCAGTTACCAGATTCAATAAAAAATGAAACAGATAAAACATTTTTCAAAGGAATCAAGAAGGTCTTGCAGATGAATTGTTTTTATAGCATACAAGAATTTAAAATTTTGTTTAAACTAGTTCTATTAACTAATTCTATTCTGTATCACACAAATAACAACATAATAAAGATTTTATTTTATTTATTTTTATTTTACGAAAACTTAATTTAAATTTCATCTGTATTTGTAAGATGAAAAGATGAATTTTTAATCTTTAAAAAGAATTAGTAGTTTTATTTAAAAATCAAATACGTTTGTTAATAGTTAAAAATTTGTTTGTTAGGCCATCATTTAAAACAGACTTTTGCATATCAAACGAATTTTTGTACAATAAAGTTTTGAATTGATTATCTTGTAAAGCAGTGTATTAATTTTGTGCAAATGCGTTGGTTACATGTAAACATATTACGTATTTTGAATGATTGTATTTTTGTTTTTTTTTAACAATCGCTTTAATTCAATTACATTTTGAAACTTAACTTTTCACAGTTTGGAAAAAACGTAAACATTTTAATTACCTTATTTTCGGAATTTATTTTATTTTGTTGACATTGAAATGGTTACATTAAATATTTTTTCGTTTATGAATACATTTTCCGTATTTTTATTTCCAAAATCTCATTCTTGATATAAAATCATCTTACTGTTTTACATTTTAATTAATTAATACGTATTGTTAGCAAAACAAACAAATTTTTGTACAATAAAGTTTTTAATTGAATATCTTGTAAAGCAGTGTATTAATTTTGTGCAAATGCGTTGATTACATGTAAACATATTACGTATTTTGAATGATTGCATTTTTGGTTTTTTAACAATCACCTTAATTGAGTGACGGAAAAGTTATTTTTAACTTTCACACAATAGAGATATTCCGTAAACAAATCCATTAGTGGGTTTGTATACCTATATAAACAGCTTGAAATATTGTTTTAAATGTAGATCTTTCCACATCATTAAAATTGGTATGTCTATCGAAAATCGAAAGGGGTGAGTGAGTATTATTATTAATTTTAATCTTTTAAAAATAAATTGTTTTCAATTCACGTATTTTTAATGAATAGTTCTCAACTTTTTGAGTATTAAATTTTGTTGTTAAATTGATTCTTGTTAAAGCTTTTAAAATGTTTGTGGATTATTTTTTATTTCAAATTACAGATGTTTGAGATGAATAACTGGTCGTCAATATAAGAAAACTCTACGTTTGAATAATAGTTGCAGAAAGAAAATTTTTTGTGACTCCGTAAATGATTCTAGAGCTGGTAAACGAATGCTAGATGTGGTGTGCCATTCATACATGAAAACTTTGAAGTTTCTAAGTTGTAATGTTTCATATTTTTGTAAAATAATTTTATATTGTGTGTGAAACAGAGAGAGAAATAAAATTTTTTTCTTGCTTTCTTTATTCTTCTAATTAAAAAACATATGTTATTGGTATTTGTAAATGTGTTGTGTAACAGAGATACAAAATAAAATGTATCCTCCTTGTTGTTTTTTTATTTTCCCTAACACATACGTCACTTTGATGGTGTATTCAAACGTTAATGGTTTGAACCCTGATGTGTTAAAGTTTTTTTAAATTAAATGTAAATTCAAAACTATATGTTAAATACGTGGTGGTGTATCAAACGTTAATGGTTCGAACTTCAGTATGTTAAAACTTTTTTTAATCAAATATAAATTCAAAACTATATGATAAAACTATGGTTAATGTAATTAATAAAGAAAATGTTGGTTTGACAGCCATATTGAATCGTTTTAGATAATTGTTTTTCGTGTTAGTGTTCTAGTTTATAAAGTATGGGAAAGAAAAATGTACATGTTTTTATCCTTTTTCATCTTGTTTATTAAATGATTAATCATACGTCATACAAAATGGTGCTACGTGAGTGTTATTTTTGTTTGTGAATTAGTTTATAATGTATAACAGTGATAAATATATCTTTTATCCTTTTTTATCTTGTTTATTTAATGTTTAATCATATGTCATACAAAATGGCGCTACGTGAGTGTTATTTTTGTTTGTGAATTAGTTTATAATGAATAACAGTGATAAATATATGTTTTTATCCTTTTTCATCTTGTTTATTAAATGTTTTATCCTTATTCATCTTTTTAATTAACCTTATCCATCTTTTTAATTAATAGTTCTTCTCATCTTAACCTACATTTTACAGCATCATACATCATTCAATCATTCATCTTAATCAACCTTTGCAGCTGTATACAAACTTCTAACTCTATCTTTCAATTGTCGCCGTAGCCTAGTGGTTAAAGCCTTGGCTCGGTAATGCAATGGTTGCAAGTTTGAATCTAAACCAATTTTAAAATACATAAAAAAACTTTAGGACGCCATGATGGAAATTCAAATCGACCGCCGAAACATTCGCCATGATGGAAATCAACATCAACAACAACAGCCTAATGAGGTGAGAGGCCGTATTTTCCATTGACGTCTTCGCAAACAAAAACAAGTAATTGAATAGAATGCCTACGTCAACAGCCTGTTGACAACAACAGCCTAATGAGGTGAGAGGCTCTGCCTAATGAGGTGAGAGGTTGTTAGCCTAATTAGGCTAATTGCCTTTCACTTTTTCCTCATTATCTCAAGGTTCAGGTGCCCTCATTCTACTTGTATAATTAGGAATTCACCTCTGATGCCCAAATTTCAGTCAAAACAATAACTTCTGGCCCAGTACAATTTGAATTAGAGTAAATATTAAATAATTGACAAATAAAATTATTAAAATTCTTTTGCAAACTTCTGATATTTTGATTAATTAATAAAATGCTATTTTGGTTGTTGATTGTGAAGAAGTTCCTATCATCTAACGGGTAACGAGTCTCTTATACACTGATTACAACAGTCGATGTTGTATAAACTGATTAAAAAAATAATGTTTGGACAATATGGACAAATTTTTTAAAATACTTTTAATAGTTATAAAGAAACTTAAAATGAAACATTTCTAAAATTTAAAAAGATTTAAAAGAGGAATCGAATACTTAAGTAACTCATATCCAACCTATATTCCGTTTATGTTCACTGTTTTGTAACAATTGCTATAGTAATTGTTTTAATCGTAGTCTGTTTATTATTGTACATGTTTAGGTATAAATTAAAAATTGTCAATAAGAAACAAACGTTCTACTTAAGGGAGGAAGAATTATATCGAAATTTAATAACCTTTTATATAAATTATGATAATCAATTTTGCAATTATTAGTAATGCTTAATTCATCTTTTTGCTTAACATTTTCTTAAGAAACTGCAATATGTAGAAGTTGACACTGAACTAGGCAATTGATGCAATGTCTTTATTTGCGATTTTTCCCGAATAAAAACTCCACGGACATTAGTTTTAGGACTTATTTTATTGGACTACCAATTGTTCTCCAAACATTAACTTTGTAGTTTTTAAATAAATTTATTTTTTAATTCTTTAAAGTTGTGTTTGACATATTTATATTCAGATTTATATTGCGCTTGTCAACTAAACTTGGTTTCCATACTAATATTTGTACGTAGTCATACTATTACAACAACGCGCCAAAGAACGTCAAAACGAACTGCGAATTATCTGCAATAAAAGTATTGACATTTTAATTGTACGAATAATTTAGTGTCATCACTACAAGCAGGGTAAGTCCATATTTTACTTTCCTGGACGCGCTTAACCCTGTAGAGTCTACAAATTAATAATATTAATTATACCCGTAATCGATGTTTTATCAGCTCCTCGTGATTTGATGAAAGACTGGTTTTTAGAACATGACTTTTTTGTTTTTAATTTGGTTTGGCACATGAAACATAATAACTGCAAACACTTGAAGTGTTTGAAAAGACGCGTTTTCATATTCTCAAGAGTGGAGCAACATAACATAAAACAGCTGCCGCAATGGTTTATTCGGAGCTGAAGAGGAATTCTGAAAAAGTCTAAATCGTTCGTATTTACAGACATGTATAGAACTTGTTCACAAACTAAACTATTTTTGCGGAAGTACAAAACAGCTTTTCTTACTACTTTTTGAAAAAAAAATGGAATACCTAAGCTACATTGTCTTAAATCGATTTGTAAGAATAAATCATGTAATATAACGATTATTTTCGCGCGCCGCCGTAAACATTATATCCACAATTTTAGCACCTTCTTTGAGAGGTAGACAACTTTTTTTTGAAAATTATTATGTTAAACTGCTTGCAGAAAAAAGCATCTTAGTAAATTCATTATGTAGTTCCCAATAATTTCGCTACGTTAATCGATTATGTCTATCGAAGTTTAACAGCATTATACAAGCGGTAGACTTTTATGTTATCTTATTATATTATATTGTAGAAATTAGAAAATGAAATAGATTTTATGGTTACTTTAAGTGGAACTTAGAATGTTGATTGCAACGCTACCACTTCCAGTAGCACATTTAGAAATATTTCAAATAATACTACAACCATAAAGCACCTAAAGTCGCCACTACAATACTTTGAAACTTTAAATAGTCAATTTAAGGTAACGCTACGCTTTTTGGAACCAAAAGTAAAATTTTCTGTATTAATTTATGTATCAGTAAGAAAATTGTAAATATTACTCTCTAAAATTACCATAAAGTGTATATAGTGTTATGTTCAGCAATACTGACGTGTTTAGAAATAAAATTGTAGATATTATGATTCAAAAATGCAATTTAATCAAACATTAATCATTTTATTTGGTTTATCCCAACGTAAAACAAATAAAATCATTAAAATTTATAAAATCTTAATTCACCCCCAATTAATCATTGCAATCTATATACAGGGTGTCCCAAACAAAGTGGCCTATTAGACGTTTATGAAGAACTTTCAAAATTTGTGATAATATATTATTTATACTGAACTTTAATTGTAAAATAGTTTCACTTATATTCCACTTCCGGTTGTGCCGGAAGTCGACATAAACTTCTTTATTTTAAATAGAATGATATGTTTTTTTATGATATTTTTGATTTTAGCTCTTAATTTAAAACAACTTTCATTAAGGTTTGTAATATCTTCTTCTCATAGTTTTTGAAATATCGTTAAATTTTTAAAAAAATATTGGTTTGTAAGATATTTTTTAAAATTCATATTTTTGAACTTTATTAAGATAAAAAATTATATTTGGTTTTCTTATAACAGAAGCTTTGTTTTATTCATTACTGTGATATGTTCACTGTTTTTAGGACGTCCACCATTGATTCTCAAAGTAAACAAACTTCAAATAGCAACAAGTCATTTTTTTTAATGGATTATACTAAATATTGATTTACAGGTTGATTTAAAATTTTTTTGTGATCGATTGATATAAGCATTACCTACACCCATCTCATACGGTTTACAAGTTATTACGAATTTTTATAAAATTTATACACAATAACAAGAAAAGATGCAACATTTGTTCTAATTTACACCCCCAAAATTATAATTATCTACTACTGCCCAATTCTGATATATTACTTGTCTTAATCGTCGTGGGACACCATGTTATATATATATATATATATATATATATATATATATATCCTCAAACTCTCCTGACAAACAAAGACCGGAGATTCCTCAGATAATTTTAAAACAATTTAACCCAATTCACTTAGTCCAAAAATGCTTCCTAAGGGAGCTAGAGCTGTTTGAAGATGGCGCCTTGTAAATACTTTTTTTTAAATACCTCCAGAACGCTTCTACTTAGAAAAGCAAAACTGGTATGCTTGTTTAGCCTTCAGAGATGAATCGATTCCATCAATTGCGAATTTCTAGTATCGGTCATAGGAGTCCGTTTTGGGTAGGTCAACGGTTATTTTAACGCATAACTTTTTTGTATTTAAGTTTTAAGCATTTGTGACACTAGATTATTAAATTTTCAGGTATTCTAGTACTAAAAGATACTCTTACTTTAAGTCATTAGGATACACCGTTTTCTAGAAAAATGTATTTGAAATTTTTTTGTTTTTTTGTCATTAAAGTTAAATTTATATTTTTCGCACTAGTTGGCTCTGAACTGCCAACAAAAGTAAAACCTACGTTTTTCATTGTCAAATTGTTGTCAGTTCGCGAAGTTTATCTTTTAACTTTTTACTTTACTAAGCGCCATCTTCAAAGAGCTCTAGCTCCCTTAAGAAGCATTTTCTGATTAGGTGAATTGGGTTAAAGTGTCTTAAAATTATCTGAGGAATCTCCAATCTTCTGTCAGGAGAGTTTCTGGACACCCTGTATATATACATATATACAAAGTTGCTAACATTTTCGTACGTGAACGCTTTCACGAGTCGACACTAGATGTCGAAAAACTTATCATTTATATATATATATATATATATATATATATACATATATACCGTAAGTAAATGAAACCGTTAGCTAACCAAACGATTTGAAAATAAAGATAAACGACTGATAGATCACATAGGTGTTGTTTTATGGAAGTTTAACAGTCTTATCAGTTAATTATGCAATTTCAAGACAGTTTGCAAACAAACCACCTTTAATCTGGTTATATTTTGATCAGGTTTGCATATACAAATTATTACACTTAACATGAAATAGGTTGAATAAAACAGTCAAATTCTTTTCCGTATCTACCAAAATTAATATCTCTTTCTTTATCAATAACCAAAAATCCATAATTTTCATCCCAACATAATGAACACATCTTCTTAAATTTGTCGAAAGTTAAATCAGTGCTAACGTTATCATCATAAATATGACGTAAATTTAACGTATCTTGTTTAAACAATATTATGAATCTCTGATTAATTGTTTTGAAATGCGGCTGTATGTTTGACATAAATAAAAACAATCTATATTATTGTGTCGACCCATGCTAAAGTATTCTCTGATTAAATTTTGTTTATCACACGCTACATCATCAAAAATAAATACAGAATTTGATTTTGCTTTCGATGGCGATGGTATGTTACTTTCTAAACTATTAAATGCAAAATAATTTATGCCTTCAATAGATGTTAATAAACTTTTCAAGTATTGATATTTTGCTTGAAAAGGAGATTTAGAATAAGCGTAAACGGTTTTAAAACGCAATTCATTGATATGTTCAAGTAAGCTAAGCATTACGTTAGTTTTCCCGCAATTTGATGGCCCCACAATAAGACCACGAACGGTTGATGGTAATAACTCCCCATGTCTTTTATTAACTTTATTATTTTGTATATCATTATTTGACACCGTTAGTACAATTGGCTGTTGCACAATTTGCATTTTAATTAAAACTAATTATGATGGAGGTTTCAATCCTATAAATAGACAAATGTTTTGATCTAATTAGAATTGCACGATCTGCATTAAAAGGAAAAAAATTTGTAAATGCTATAGATGCTACTAAAACTGCAGTAAATTCTTTAAAATTTCTAAAAATCGGAAAAAATAAAACCCGCTCGTATAATTCCGGTGCCAATGATTGGCGGATTTTTACCGTTAATTCCCATTTTGCTGCTCTTGGTGCATTAGGATCGTTAAGTGGAGGAGCAGCAGCTATCGCAAAAGCAGTAAATGCGGCTAAAAGTGCTAAAGAAGGACTTAAGGAAAACCAGAGGCATAATCAAACTATGGAAGCTATAGCATTAAATAAATCTGGAAGTGGTTTATACTTGCAACCATATAAAAAGGATTTGGTCTTTTTTAGGACCACGAAATCTACAAAACAAAATTGGATAAATCTTCCAACACGATCATTGACTAATATAGATCTAATCAAGTATGCAAAAAAGTTGAACATAAAATACTTTCCGGAAGTTTTTATGAAAGATGGATTACTAAAAGTAGTGAAAGTAAATGAATGTGGTATATTAAATTTAGATAATCAAAAAGGAAAAGGAACACATTGGACAGCTTATAAAAAAATTGGCAAACGTGCAGTGTACTTTAATAGCTTTGGAAATTTGCAACCTCCATTAGAATTAAATGAATACTTAAAAAGTGGTGGTCCTTGCAGCATAACTTATAATCATAAGAATTTTCAATCGTATGATAGTTATAATTGTGGACATTTATGTTTAAAGTTTTTGTACAATTATAATAACAACAGGCTTCTCGGTAGATGGTAGATCACATAGATAGGTGATGGCTTTGCAACCGAGAAGACTCGGGTTCAAATCTCTATACCAATAAAATTCAAAATTTGGTATTGAAACTTGAACTCCACCTAGTAGGACAAATTAAACTTAAGAACGTTTGATTATTATATATTCTAATCAAATTTCACTTAGAAGTTAGGTTAAGCAACACTTAGTTACAAGTAGCATGTGTTCCACATTTACTCTGACGGGAACAAATTCTGTTCTTTCCAGTAAGTATTATCCACCGATCACATTAGATGATGACAATTACGGTTTGGGTTTGATAAACTTAGAAACGTTCAATACAATTCCCAACGTAGACAACACTAATAACAAATTTTATTTTGTACTTCAGAATGGTACAATGTCTTGTATCGAAATTCCTGAAGGTTCTTATGAGATTGATGATATTAATAATTATTTAAACAAGAGTCTTACAAAGTATGTAATATCGGAAAATATAAATATAGATGAACCCTTACCTTTGCCAGTAATATTAATAAAAGGAAATAACAATACTTTACGATCCGAAATTAAATGCACGTTGGATATCGATTTTTCCAAAGAAGGTTCAATACGTGATTTATTAGGTTTTAAATCTAGAATTTTAAAAGCAAACGTAAGAAACATATCAGATTTTCCTTGTAAAATTTTCAAATTAAATGCACTGTGCGTAGAATGCAATATTGTCTCCAGTTCATTCAGAAACGGTGAGCCAGTGCATGTGATTCATGAATTTTTTCCATCGGTCCCACCTGGATATAAAATTATTGAAACTCCTTCAAACGTGATTTATTTACCAATTAACACTAAGCAAATAGATGAAATTACTATAAAAATAACTGACCAAGATCAAAATTTAGTCAATTTTATTGGGGAAGTGATAACGGTGAGACTGCATCTTCGAAACTATAATAAATCAGTGTGATGGGAATTGTTTTTAATGAAAACAAAAACGGGAGTAAACATACAAATATTCCAAATACACTAAACAGTTATATAAAGCCCACAAATAAATCTAAATTTATCAGTCGGTCTACTAGAATCAATCTATTAACACTGCAAAATAAAAAATTTTTGGAATCAATAGGAGTTCGAGTAAGAAAGCAGAAATGAATTTTGAAACTATAAACGTAAATGAAACACCACTTTTGATAATACAATTGTCTACGCCGAAAAACGAAGTCATCCACCTTATGCTTCAAGTTCCTTCAATAATAATGATGAAATCAGAATCCCTGTACAACAACAAGACATATACACGGTACCTTGGTATAGTTCTTTACATATTCAAGGAAAAGTAGAAGCATATAACGATAAAAATGAAAAAATTGAAACACCTCTAATTAATTTTGTTAATATGGGCATTTTATTCCTGTTTGATGAAATTCGTCTAGAAGTTGCTGGAGAAATTATAGACCGTGTTAGAAATCCTGGAATTGTGTCTGTTTTAAAAGGCTACGCGTCTTAAAATCAAGAGGAAAGCAGAGCTTTTGAAAACTGTGGTTGGTTTCCAAAAGGTAATTCAACGTTAATGGACAGAGCGACTGGTAGTTTTGAAACTGTTGTACCTCTTCATATGATTTTAGGAATATGTGAAGATTTTAGAAGACTTGTAATTAACTGCAGATAAGAATTGGTAATGCTTCGCAGTAGTACAGACAATAATGCTTTAGTATTAGATGATAAAACAAAATCAGTTAAAGTTCAACTACATAAGATAATATGGCGCGTTCCACATGTATCTGTCTCTATTAAAGAACAATTAAAATTGTTAGATATTGTTAAAAGCGCTAGAGATTTATATATTCCATTTAGAAGTAGAGAATTACATGAATATCCTGTATTGCCACAGACACAAAACCATACCTGGGCTATTAAGACTTCTGTAGAAAAACCTTAATGTAAAATTTTTGGTTTTCAAACTGATAGAAAAAATAATACCACTAAAGATTGCAGTCGCTTCGATCATTGTAACTTAACTAATATTAAGGTTTTTCTCAATCATACTGCATATCCTTATGATAATCTTAATTTAAATTTTGGAAAAGATCAGTACGCATTGTTATATGAAATGTTTGCCGGATTTCAACTTTCATTTCTTTACAAAACGAGCGAACCTATATTTACACCAGAGGAATTTAAAACATATGCCTCTATTGTAGTTATAGATTGTTCTAAACAAAACAAGAACTCAAAAAAGGTCCTGTAGATATAAAAATTGAATTCGAAACAAATGTAAATATACCAGATAAAACAACAGCATATTGTTTAATACTTCATGACAGAATTGTTAAATAAGTTCCCATAAGAAATGTTATATCATTAGTATAGTAACTGTGCATATGTTAAATTTTGTATTTGTTGTATAGTATTCTAGGGTTTAAAATAAAACAAAATAACCAAATTAATTTTTTCTTTATTTTTATTTACTCGAAATTAACATTAATAATGATAAAGTCTCCTCATAATCCTTCATGACCGAGGAAGGCCATCTTCCAGAATCCGGACCACAAGTCCAACCCAATATCGCTTCGGGAATTTGTTTTCCTTTCTCGATGTTTTCTTGTATCCATAACATTATATCAGAATGTTCTTGATTTTTAGAGAATTGAATTTAAAGGGTATGTTTTTACAGATAAGTGCTGTAATAATTTTTTTAAAGTCTTACTGTCGGCCAAATACGCCGACTTACAAATAAATTCATTTATGCATGATTTAATATCTTTATGGTTTCTAATAATATTATTAATTGGGTAGTCTGTCATACAAACATTATTAATATTAAATCCAGACAGTAGCTTCATAATATATATTTTGTGTGACATATTGCGTTCCAAACTATGAAATTCCAAAATTTCATCAAGCTTCTTTAAATTTATCCACTCATACTGCGCTGTTTTGCAAATATTTATAATATTGTTAACATAATTATCTAAATTTCTCCTCTTATCTAAAAGTAAACATATGTTTGAAATAGTTAAGTGTCTTCCATGTGATGCTGTAAAATACATAATATCGTTTGGAACAACAAAGTCTTCTTTGTTTATTAAATACACAAAAGTTTTCTTTGCAGAATTTGTGATACTGGATCAGACTGCATTCCTTAAGATGTTCTTCATAATTTTTTTCTTTTGCTTCTTGTGCTTCTAACTCAGTTTTAAACATCGTATCTATTGTTTTGTAGAAACTTGATTACAATGTACACTCTAGAATTATAATACACATCATAACATACGCGCTATGATTTTATAATTGTGCCCCCACCAAACACATTATTTGCACATATTCCTGATACCATTGTTTCAAATTGGTTGTAGGATCTATGACATTATTCTTAGTACAAAACGTTTTTAAACTTATTTCTCCCGTTTGAGGTTTAATAAAATTAGCACTCAAAATGACATTTACTTTTAACATTGATTCTTTAACTGCTTATTTAATTTTCAAATTAAAGCATTCGAGAGATTTTTTTAAAAAAGTTAAAGGATCTTTTATGTTAGTACTTGATATAAATCCTGTACGAATTCTATTGTTGAAAAATGATTCTACATCTTCCCAACTCACATTACACATTTTAGGGTTAACATTTATTAAACCATTACCGGATTATATAAGCAATTTTTTTATAGTTCTTTAAGTTTCAAACGGTAACATTTTAAATATGATAAACTTGCTTCTATAGAAGAAGAAGATTCAAAAATATTTTTTTTATGTATTTCATTTTTAATAGCTTTGCGAACTGTATTTATAGTATAATTAATATGACGTTTAAGTTTATTCACTTCATTCACAGATTTTATGTTTTCTATGTATTTTCGTAACACTACCAAGTATTGTTTGCACGTATTGCATAGAGATTTAGTCATTGTACAAAATAATAAATGTATTATGTCAAAACACTAAAGTAAATTATTGTTCCGAAATAACACGAACTAGTAATATCCCCAATCAGCGCGTATATACGAACTAAGAAAACAAAATGTAGTAGGGATAAAATTGGAAGGGAAACTTGAATATATTTGAACAATCTCTCACAAAAAACCATTAACATTTAATAACTTATCTTATAAATTATTAAATATGTCAGTTACTAACTATTACAACAACAACAACCAACTAGGACAAGGTAATATAAAAAAAATGTTTAGTGGTTGTAGACTAAATTTATATCTTTGTTGTAGATATGGTGGTATGTCCGTATCATCCATTTCACGTAATGCTGCTGCACCGGCTGGCCAAACATCTATATAAATGCCATCCGGAAGAGACCCGGGCCAAACAAGAAACCGAATTTAAAAAAAAATAGAAGAATGGGAAAGTCAAAAAGAGCAATGGCCTCCCATTCAACACAAAATACAACAGAGTGCACCTCTTCCGGAGGTTGAAGAATATTGGGACGACGAAGAGCCATGTCAGCCGTTTGTGCCGCAGCTACAAAAAAATTTGGTTTTAAATAAAAATGGATTTATATTCGGAAGAAATTAATAAAAATCTTTCAAAATTATGTTTTTGTTTTAATTACCTAAACATACAAATAAGTTAAAAAATTAAAAGATTAAATAAGGATATATTTTGTATGCTTTAATCAAAACTAAAATTAAGTATTGCAAATTGACATAAAGTTAATCAATCATAAATATCAGATAGCAATACATAGATAGATTGTAGAAAAACAGGCTATCCATAATATAAACAACGTATTCAGTTTACTTGCCCCGAAGGGGACAAGCAAAACCCAGCCTACTTTTTGGGGTTAAGGTGTCAAATTACAACCCATTTACTGCATTTTAGAAGCGCTTTTTTAAAATTATTGGAAAAGTGAAATTAAACTTTTTTAAGTGTTTAAGCGTATCTAAACGCTATAAGATAAATTTAGTGTTTATATACAATAAACGTTTTAAAATGTAACTGCGTAAAAAACAGGTTATTCAAAATATAAACACGTATATAGTTTACTTGCCCCGAAAAAGGCAAGCAAAACCCAGCTTTTGGGGTTAAGGTTAAGGTGTCAAATTACACCCCATTTCCTGCATTTTAGAAGTGCTTTTTAAAATTTTGGGAAAGTCAAATTTAAATTTTAAAATGACAAATGGCAAATTTCATTAACTATTCAACCTTTTCTAAAATGCTAAATAAGCAAGCACAGCTTTTTCCATGGAAACTGCAAACTGTGCTGTTTACAAAAAAAAGATGAATCATTTTCTTTCTTAAAGCTTTTTTTACATAACAAGGAAATTTATTATCATTCATTAACGTTCTTTAATCGTAAAAAGATGTCAAGCAGAAGTTTGTTAAGTTTAAAAAAAAATTCGCAAAAAATTAATGTGTTGGATAACGTTGTGCTCAATGTAAGTACTTTATTTGTTAATCCTTTCTTGTATTGTAATAATTTAATTATAATTTTTATAATGATTCATGATTTACTTATCATTGTTTAACAACTAATGCTTTGTACAGCCAAGGATGGATTTAGCACCAATTCAACCACCACCCCTAATATCTATTCCCACTGGGCATAAAGTAAGTATTTTTTGTTATATTTATTATTTTTTAACAATTTATTTTATATAATCAGCAATTTCCCGGCCCCCGTGTAAAGATAATGGGCACATCATTCAAGTAAATCGTGAACAGGTAAATCATGCTTATTAATTTTTTGTTCATTCATTTTATTAAGAAATTCTAAATAGATTATTTATTTTTTGTTTGTTATTATTACAGTCAGTTGATTGGGATGATATATCATCAATCATTAGCTGCTCACAACCAGAGATAGAGGTTGAAATTACCCCATCAGTATTTTCAGCAGTCAGAAAAGGGAGGGAAAAGATCTCAGAAAATTAATGAACGAAGACGTCATGGAAGCGAGCCCAAACGACAGTGACGATGATTTTGTTGGGGTGGTGGTTCACCATGAAAAGGTGTTTATACAAAACATTAGAAAAACATATAAAAACGTATCCAAAGAGTATTCAGAAACTCAAAAAGAATACTGTAATATAAAAATCGAAGCAAATAATCTTCGGGCGCAACTGGAGGAGTTAGAAAAAAGAAAAAATAATACGCGTTAAAAGAAATAAGTGTTTATTAGATGTTAGAAAATGTAAAGAATACAGTAGAAGGTTAGGTTTTAGTTTAGATTAAGTTTATATATATATATTGTAGAATTTTATACTTAATAAACAATTTAATTCTTTTTGTGTTGTTTATTTGAAGTAGGATAACTTAACATTTTAAACATTCAGTACCTAAAGAAAAAACTATAAAATATAATTTCGTTAAATAAAACTGTATAAGAAATGTTTTATTCTTTTTAAAAACATTTATAGTGCAAAGTATCAACTGCTTCTGTACAAGTTATATTTGGCTTTATCGGCAACGTGTGTTACAAGCATTAAAGCTTTCGCTTAGATAGCGCTTTGCAATTTAACACACACATGCCGTTACAGTTAACTGTTGGCATTTTTCTTAGTTTATACTATTCACACGTGTCAATGTTTACACGAGATGTCGCAAGACATACATTTTACTTAGAAACAATAACCTTTCACTTAAAATATAAGTACAAATGGTCAGCAGCTTGTTAGAATAATTTTAACTAATATAAACATTTTATTTACGTTAAAGGTCACGTTGTTTCTACGAAGTTAGTAATTAATAACATGCACTTTAAGGATTTTATGTTTAAAATTTCTTTAAACCTAGTTTTATAGATACGCATGACTCCGACTTCAAACTTTTAAGAATTTGTATTGACCCTCAATAGTAAAGTATTATACCATTTAAAACTTACATATGATTGTTTTGATAGTTAAAGGTTCAATTTTTAAACAATAAAATTAATAACAACTGAATTTAACATCTTGAAAAAGTAATTTATCTTGACTAATTTGATAAGTGATCATCTTTTCTCTACAAAACAAGCATAATTTGTTTAATACGATGCAATATCAAACTAGTAAAATTTTCAATGATAAATCAGTCTATTTTAGACGTTAACTTTAAAAGTTGATTTAAAAAAAACACATTGATAAATAAAAATGTTCAATTTAATGACAAAATTTTTTCTTTACAAAGGTTTTCATTTTGCTAATTTTATTTATTAAAACAGAAGTAAGTAATTGTTCAGTTGTCTTAATTCTGTTCTGAAACCGCATTTTGTCTACTAAATCATAATTCCGTCTGTCTTCTTGTGTGTCATTCAAATAATATATAATCACTTTTTCACTAAATCGCACGTGTTTATAATTTTTAACCATTATAACTGACTGTGCAAGTTTTTTTCTAATAAATTTTATTCACAAATTGTTTTATATTTTAGCGACTTCTTTAAAAAGTATGATGTTAAAGTTTATCACTTGCTTTTCACTATACTTTTCATTGTGTCTGTCTTGGTGGTCACTTTCTCACTAAAACGCATGTGTTTATATTCGGTCATAATTACAGACTGCACACTTCTTTGTAATAAGTTTTATTCATAAATTGGTTTATTTTTTTGCGTCTTTTTTAAAAAAATATGATGTCAAATGTTTTCCACCTTGAGATTTGATAATATCTTGCAGAGAACACATAAGGCACATTTGATTTTCTAAGTCAGTTTCTCCTTTACAATTTGGACACCCAAATTTTATTGATACTGGCATCTTAACAATACAACTATCAAAGATTATTTAAATAATATTAAATGTTACATATATTTTATAGAATAAAATAAAAAGTAGGTTAAGGAAATTGAAAACAATAATTATTTTTCAATAAGTTTATTTTTTACTCTAATGTTACATTATTTAAAGCTTTATAAACCTCATACATATTAATTTCATGTGATAACTTCTTTAATGATTTTATATATAACTTTAATCTTAACATATAAATTTTTCTTAATTGCTTTTCTCTTGGTTCATTCTTCAACAAATTCAATGTTTGTTGTTGGACCAACAACTCCTTTACTAACGAGGTAGATAGTTTTTTTGATAATTGTATTTGCCTGTTAATCCTGTTGATGTCTTCAACCGAAAACTTTAAAGTAAATCGTTGAGGAAGAGGTGTCTTAAAATCTTCACATTCTACAAGCACTTGTTCACCAAATTTACCGTCAATTTTACTAAAAGATTTTTTTAATTTTTTCTCCTATTGGTAAGCTTCTTGTACTTACATAAGGCAATAAATGAGTTGATGTGTTTAAGTCAGCGAAAAATGCCATTTCAAATTTACACTTATCTTAAAATTTACGTTTTAACAAATTGATATCAATATGAAACTAATATTATATCTTTTAAAATACCACCCATATTCATCACTTAGCCACTCGTTACTCCGATCATACCCGACATTATTCTGCCGCTTTTAGACCAAACAAATTAGAACAACGGAATTTCTTGATGTTTCTCTCCGATCTTCCCCGAAACCATGATGACGATTCTAGACCACACGATCTGCTCCACGATCGGCCCCAATCTTCCCCGAAACTATGATGCCAATTCTAGACCACTTCCAATGTGGTCTAGGATCGGCATCATATAACTACTTATAGGCCTTCAAAGTGGAGTTTTAAATTTCGAAAGAAATCAATATTTCACTACCGATTCGACTTAGGAAAACCAAACTTGGTGGAAGTTCTAGTTGTACCAAATGTTACTAACCGATGATAATTAACGTTCAATTAAAATAATTTAAACGGGTGAGTAGAGGTAATTAGCCCTTAAAATGTCACGGATTTTTTTAACCCGTTCAAAAATTTAAAAATCATTATTTGGTCTTATCGATAATTTAATTTAAAAAATTTTTTTATTTTTGTTGTTTTTCAAAAAACTTACTGAAATATTGATTTTTTTCGAAATTTAAAACTCCATTTTGAAGGCCTATAACTTCTTAAGAGTGCAACTTAGTATAAAAGTGGGTTGTGTGCTCTGTGTCGGTTCTTACGCGATACACCCTGTATACATAGGAGGAAGAGGGAAATCAGTCATTGACTATGCAATACTTATTAAAGAAAGTAGGTATAGAAAATATAAACACTTTTAAGGTAGAGGACGAATAAGAATCAGACCACCACCCTTTGGTAGTACATCTGCGTGAAGAAAACAAAAAGAAGAAGAAAAAGAGAAGTATGGGAATGGAGGACAATATGAACAAAAAAACTAGAAAGATATAAGATGAAAATGGAAAAAAAAAATGAGCATTTCAGAAGAAGTAGATGTAAAAAATGTACTAAAGAAAATGAAAGAAAAATCAGAAAAAAATTAAGTATAGTGAGAACATGAAATTGAAAGAAAAAATAAATGAATAATGAAATGGTAGGTGTGAAACAACAAAAAATGAGAAAAGAGATGAAAATAGGAAAAAGGCAAACTAGATGTGGAAGAATACAAAATATTGAGGAAAAACTATATTTGAAAATATGAAAGAAGGATTGAAAAAACAGGAAGAATAACAAAAAAGAATACAGAAAATATCAAATCAGAGACAAGTATGAGATTTTTTAAATATAGAAGGATAAAAGAAAGTGGAGGATCAGGTATATATGAAAACAAATGAATAAAATATTGTATGGAACTGCTAGAAAGAAAATCAGAACCACAAATATATAAAAGTGTAAGCAATGAGAAAAACAATAAAAAAAATAAGAGACATAGAAGTATATAAAAAAGAAGTAAAAGAAGCAATAAGAAAAATTAAAAAGGAAAAGCAGAAGTTATAGATGATACTCAAAGAGAACAGTGGAAGTTTACAGAAGAGTAAATGAGGAAAGATTTAAAAATATTTTTAATAAAATATGGAAAAGTGAACGTTTTCCAGAACATTGGAATAAGGCGATAATATGTCCATTATATAAAGCAGGAGAAAATATAGTAATTAAAAACTATAAGAGGTATATGCGTAACACGTGCAGGATACAAAATATATGCAGATTTAAGAAAACTTCTAAAGAAGATGGAGAAAAAGGGTACTATTTGATTAGCAGACTGGGTTTAGAAGTGGAAGGAAAGCAGTTGATAAGATTTACATACTGAAACAAATAGTCAACAAAGTAATGGTTACTTACTTACAATTATAGATTAGAAATTAAGATATTAATGACAGTTGTTAAGGTCAAATTATAAATTAATATTAAAGAATTTAAAAAAAAAATGGCGTTTAGTAACTTCTTAAAAATAATGGAAGTTCAATATTTAATTTAATTAAATAATAATTATTTTAAAGAATAGTTATCAAAACTACAATAGTTCTACATTTTAGAGCACATTGCAAACAATGTACACCACCAGTAATAAGTAAAGAGCAAACAATAACATAACCAGTAACACAACATAGTATGACATGGCAACGTTGTGACGCAGCAAAATCTGGTGTGTGAACAAAAATATCCATCAAAAACGCAGAATAGTCGTCTTACCGAAATGGGATATACTTTGATGACAAAATAATGGTAACATATAATGAGGCAGCAATGTAGTAAAAATGAATGCAAGAAATATTGTACTTTTGTTTGGAATACATTAAAAAAAAATGTGCCAGAAAGTTAGCCATTTGAATTTGATACTGAATGATAAATTAAGATATGAATATACTGCATTCCTTCTAGTAGACGCAAAAATGTAGCAATAATGAAATGATGCAACAATGATTGAAAAGTTATATATATATATATATATATATATATATATATATATATATATATATATATACATATATATAAGTTATATCAAAGAACCTGTCGATACATCAAGAAGTGAGTGCAATGTCTGATGTAATGCTTTGACATCAATTTGTATGTTATAAATATAGGTAAAATTGTAATAAATAACTAGTATACAGTCTGTCAACCATTAAACGAGTATCTATTGTAACATAAACGAGTTATTTGCATTTTTGGTCTTTTTTTAAAAATTAAAAATTAAAAAACAAAAATAAAATTGGCGCAGTCGGTAGGATTGTTAACACGGTCGCGTTGTACTAACTAAAGTGTTTATCGTAAACCAAAGTTTCGAGACCGGTGAATATCAATTCTTTGGTTAACAACAAACAGCAACATCCCATCAATCAGATACCCGAGCAGAACAGCACAGATACGGACACCAGCAGTCGAAGTGGCCAAAGAAGGTGCATCGAGCATACGGTCGAAGACAGCGGAAGAAAAAGTAATACACAAAGGTAGGCAGCTTATATTCACATTGATTTTATTTTCATTTAAATAAAAAAAACGTAAGGTATTTACTTAAAACACATTGTTTGTATTTTCCACTAATTGGAAATTGCATTTGCATAAATAATTTAAGAGGAACAGTGTCAAACTGGAAGATTTAGTGAACTCGTTAAGTTCATTAGAATTAGAATCAAAAATGTCAATAAATTATCAATTATTCAAGATCGAGTTAGATACAATTCCGCTATTTGACGGAAGCGAAACGCAAATCAATGCATTTTGTATGGCTTGCGAAAATGTTTATCAGCGTTATAAAAGTGTCATTGAACTTAACACAGTAATTAGAGCAGCAATATTTTCCAAATTTAAAGGAAAAGCTTGCGAAATTTTGTCACCGCGAGATGATTTAAGTAATTGGCCCCAGATTAAACAAGCAATTATTGAAAACTTTTCAGATGTTAGAGATTTAGAACAATTAACGATAGAATTTAATAATATAAAACTAAATAAAATGAAAATATTGTAGAATATGGACATAGAATTAGGTCAGCGTTAGGGAAATTAATTGCTAAATTGAATCTATCTGATTTACCACACAAAATATTCGTCAAGAAATGTTAATAACAAATGCTTTGGATAGGTACTTGGTAACCATACCTTACCAAATTTCGATGCAAATTCGTACACGACAACCAAAAACTCTTGAACAGGCAGTAACATATGCTCAAGATGAAGTAAATTTTGCTCAACGATCAGGTCAAAACATTAACACTTTCAATTCAAGAATCGCTCCTTCTAAACCAATAACGCAAAACCCTTTTCAAAAATTTTCTCCTAATTTTAAACCTCCGCAGCAAACAGTTCGACCTCCATTTCAAAATAATTTTAGAAATTTTAATCAAGCGTCCCCGTCAAATTTTAACCAAAATCAATTAAACTTTAATCGTAATCAAACGCAATTTAATAAACCACCTTCTAATGTTTTTAAACCAAATCAAAACTTTAATTTGCCAAAACCAACGCCGATGTCCGGCATTTCAACTGTTAGAAATTATCTTCAAGAAACGAACTCTGAATCATTTATTTATGACGAAGAAACCAATCAATATTATGCCCCGGTACACGTAGACGAATTAAACGATAATTTTAACGAACAAAACGTTTCGAGTAATATTGAAACCGATGTGACAGAATCGGAGATAAATTTTTCAGAAGCTACATCAACCACCGAATTAAGATGACAGAATGTTTACCCTATATTAAACTGCAAAACCCCCTTTAAATATTTTAATAGATACAGGTAGTGAAATCAATATTTTAGATCCTAGGATAGTCTCAAAATTTTACCCTAATTCTACTCAACCAATTAATTTAAAAATTAACACAGCTAACGGAACTACTACAATGAAAACATTAGCGAAAATACCGTGCTTCAAAGAATTTAAGGCATCAGGAAATTTAAAATTTATTGTACTTAATTTTCACGAATTTTTCGACGCATTAATAGGAATCCGCGATTTAAAAAATTAAAATTTAATATCGACTTGCAAAACAATTTACTTACAAGAATTGATAATAATAATTTTGCACTTTATTATGATAAACCCGCAAAAGTTAAAATTTTACCTCGTATGAAACAAATTGTTTCATTACCCTATGCTAAACCAAACCAAGACGTTTTAATTACGGAACAAGAGATAAATGGAATAAAAATAAATGAAGGACTATACAAGATTTTCAATGGAAACATAAACGTTGTAGTCGAAAATCTTATGGATTCTGAACAAGAAATAGAAATCGAAAATCTCGAAGAAGAAGCAATCAACTCACAAGACGTACAACCATTTTGTCATGAACAGGAAACGTCGTTAAGAAATCTAGATAATTTGATTCGAATGGATCACATGAATCCTGAAGAAAGAAGAATGATAATCAAAACATGTCGAAAATACATTAATATATTTAAGACACCAGATGAAAAGTTGACAACCACGAACTTAATTAAGCACAAAATAATTACTAAAGATGAAGAACCCGTATTTTTAAGATCTTATAGAACACCTTTTACTACTAAAGAAAAATAAGAGAACATGTAAGAGACATGCTAGATCAAGGAATAATTCAACCAAGCATATCACCCTGGGGATTTCCAGTTCATCTAGTTAAGAAGAAAGCTGACGCATCCGGGTTAGAAAAACTAGGATGGTAATAGATTACAGACAGTTAAATGCCAAAACAATAGACGACAAATATCCCATACCAATTATTGAAGATATCCTGGATAAGTTAGGACGAGCACAATATTTTAGTGTGTTAGATCTAACATCAGGTTACCATCAAATTAAAATGGAAGAAAGTTCGAAACAAAAAACCGCGTTCAATACGGAATTTGGACACTATGAGTTCAACCGCATGCCCTTTGGTTTGAAAAACGCACCGGCAACTTTCCAAAGGATGATGAATAATGTACTAAACGAGCTCATACATACTCACTGCCTCGTATATTTGGACGACATAATTATTTTCTCCCCCAACCTAGAAGAACACCGAAAGTCATTAGAGAAAGTATTTCAGAAATTACAGCTACACAATTTGAAACTACAACTGGACAAATGTGAATTTTGCAAAAGAGAGACGGAGTTTTTAGGCCATGTTATAACAAAAGACGGAATTCGACCCAATCCGAAGAAAATAGAATCAATAAAAAATTATCCGATACCACGCAGTCCGAAAGAGATCAAAGGATTCTTAGGACTCCTTGGGTATTATCGTAAGTTCATAAAAGATTTTGCCAAGATTACTAGACCTCTAACAAAAGATTAAAGAAAAATTCAAATTTACAAATTGATGATGAATACATCGAAACGATAAACAAATGTAAAACACTCTTAACCAATAACCCAATTTTAAAATATCCTGATATGAAGAAAGATTTCACTCTAACAACTGATGCATCTAACGAAGCAGTTGGCGCAGTACTCACACAGGAAAATCATCCAGTAGCATACGCTTCAAGAACCCTAAACGACGCAGAAAAAAATTATAGCACGATTGAAAAGGAGCTTTTGGCAATTGTATGGGCAACTAAGCATTTTAGACCCTATTTATATGGAAACCGATTTACAATAGAGACAGATCATAAGCCTCTTACATGGTTATTCTCATTGAAAGAAGCTAATTCTAAATTAACCAGATGGAAACTTAGTCTGATGGAATACAACTATGAAGTGAAATACAAAAAGGAAAAGAAAATCACGTTGCAGATGCATTATCACGACCACCGAAGGAAAATTATGTTAACGAAATAGATTTTGAAACCTTAATAGCACACGCAGATGGACCCACAAATGAAGATATAGCTGAATTGGACGAAATATTACAAAACCTTGGACAAGACGAACCAACAGAAGATAATGGAACAATCCATTCATCAGTCGGAGAGCTGCAAATTGAAATACCATACAGAGAAACCGCAATAAATATGGCAAAGAATCAAATAATATTCGACACGCACAGAAGTAGTCCAGAGACAATCATGAAACATATCAATTTATTTGAGAATACGAAAAAGAGGACCTACTGCAATTTACCATATGGAATTAACGACGACGAAATTCTAAAAATATTAAAAGAGATCATTCAACCTAATATTAGTTTTAGCATTTATTTTAAGAAAAGGAATATGGAAAGAGAGATACTAGGGATAATAAGAGAAAACTTTAATAGCACTATAAAATTAAAGATTAGCAACAAACTCTTGGAGGATATTGAAGATAAGAACGAACAAACGCGAAAAATGGAGTATTACCATACTGGAAAAACCAAACATCGTGGGATAAATGAAACCACTACATCATTAAAGCAATTGTATTATTGGCCAAACCTGGAAACGGATGTTACAAAATACATTAATAATTGTGAAATATGTAACGTTTCTAAAATAGACCGCAACCCACAAAAATTACCTATAGCATTAACACCTACGGCAGATAAACCTTTTCAAATAATACATGCAGACCTATTATTTATCAACAAAAAAACTATACTCACTATGGTAGATTCATTTTCAAAATACGCACAAGCGTACCTGTTACCCGATAGAAATTCAAAAACGATATTAGAATACATAACACTATTTATGTCACACCATGGTATTTTTCTAAACTGATCACAGACAACGATCCATCTTTTGTAATAACCTCATAACCGAATTTCTGGTCACTCACAGGATTAAACACCACAAAATTTGTACAGAAAATTCCAAATCTAATGGGATAGTTGAAAGATTTAATTCGTCACTAATCGAATCATTAAGAGTATCGCAAGTAGAAAAATCAAATTTACCCTTTGAAAATCAATTAAGGATAGCAGTGATTGCATACAACAACAGCATACATACAACAACTAAATTTACACCATTTCAAATAATCAACGGAAGTGAAAGGAACATTTTACCATTTGATCAAACTATCGATAAAATAACAGAAGATTACATAAACGAAAGGAATAAAACCGCCAACTTAATTAACCTTAAGGTAAAAGAAAATATAGTAAAGGCAAAAGAGAAGATTCAGGAAAAACAACCAGAAACTAAAGTTGAAGAACACAGACCGCAAGAAGTGGTGTATGTTCGAAGAAATAACCAAAGGAACAAACTTACCCCTTATGCTACCAAAGTGAAATTACAAAACGTAACCGACAAGACAATAACTTTTAAAAATAAAAAGAATACAAACACAAAGCTTAAAAGAGACTTAGTTAAACGTAATAAAAATATATGTTGTTACAGGATGAAACTAATAATCCTCCTGACCCTGGCCCTAGCTGCAGCGAATGAAGAAATCGAAGTAAAGGAATTAAATAATTACATAATACCATTAGAATTAGGAAAGGCATACAATCACCTATTCAATCATAAATTAGTTTTAAGCATAGAATATAAAGATTTGAATCTATTAATTTTTAATCTAACCGAACAACATAAGCTAATCTTCACCAAACTTATGGAAATTAAGGATCACAAAAATTTTAACCAATCCATGTCCCAACACGACGTAAACATTATTAAATTATTAACACAAGCGAAAAACGAATCGAAACAATTTCAAAACGAACTGAAAATTTTGTGCTTCCTGTTAGGAATAAAAGATCCCCATTTAATTTTATCGGTAAAGCGGCTAATTGGTTGTTTGGACTCATGGACGACGATGAAAAACAAAACATTTACAATACAATAAAAATACTAAAAGAAAATCAAAATAATGTTCTGAATAGTATTAATTATCAAACTTCATTACTGCAAAATACAATTACTCAATTACAAGAAGTAATGAATATTACTAATAATAATATGAAATTAATCGAAAAACATTTAAATCATCTTCATGACGAAATCGCATTTTTGATAGGCATTTATTATTACTAGAAACTATAACCATTTTGGAAAACAATATAAGTGAAATAGACACTTTTATAAACGATTTGCAACAATCCATTATATTTGGTTTTAGAAATCAACTGCATCCCTTTCTGTTACCGTATTCGCAAATACATAATCAACTAAATCATCTAAGACATTTGTATCCAAATGGAATTCTAAATTTAGTAAATAATCATTATTTTTACTCTATTATTTCGGTCAAAGTTGGGTTAGATACAGAAAGAATTATAATATCCGCAGAATTTCCAATAGTGGAAAATAATATCTTGACATTATATAAAATTGTAAAAGTACCTTACGATGAAACTTATGTGTTAGAAGAGTGTGAATATTTGGCTTGGTCCTACAGTAAAGCAGTATGTGTAAAAGACTTTGATGTGATAGAAAATAAGTACATAATTAAAAGTAGTGTTTATATTCAAAACGGTAGTGTTTGTATAAATAACCTGTTACGAAACAAAATTGACACCTGTTCATTGGTAAAAATCAAACACATTAGTAGTGAATTAATAACGTTAAGTGACGCAAATTATTTATTAATAACAAACGAGATGAATTTACTAAATTATCAATGTAAAACAAAGGGAACAATAAGTATTAGCAAAAGTTCTTTAATTAAGTTACCATTAAGTTGTTCAATTAAATTTAATAACCAAACGTATGTGAATAACAAAGATGAAGTGTTCAAGGAAATGAAGGTACCTAAAATATCTTTATTTTTAACTGAAAATACTGTTAACGAGAAACCTTTTGAATTAACACAATTTAATATGAATAATAACTTCAAAAATCAAATTATTAAAGATGAAATGATGCAACAAAATGAAATACCCCTTAAATATAAAATTTCTCATTATTTAATTATAAGTATTGTTATCACTTTCATTATTGTAATAATATATAAAAATAGAAACAAAATATTAAATAAGTTCAAAACGCAGAAGAATCAAAGTACACCAAAACTTCAAGATGAAAATCCCGAAGACGGTCTTTTATCTCACCCCGGAGGAGTTATATCAAAGAACCTGTCGATACATCAAGAAGTGAGTGCAATGTCTGATGTAATGCTTTGACATCAATTTGTATGTTATAAATATAGGTAAAATTGTAATAAATAACTAGTATACAGTCTGTCAACCATTAAACGAGTATCTATTGTAACATAAACGAGTTATTTGCATTTTTGGTCTTTTTTAAAAATTAAAAATTAAAAAACAAAAATAAAATTTATATATATATATATAAACGTTAAGTTTTTCGACATCTAGTGTCGACTCGTGAAAGCGTTCACGTACGTAAATGTTAGCAACTTTGCATATTTGAACGTAGTTTTTATTTCTGATCAACTTTCTTTGATAACATTTTCCGATATTGTTAAATTTAAACGTACTTTACTATTGAGTAAAATTCATACTTTTTGACAAACCTCGTATACGACTGAAAAAATTTGATATTTGATGACTGTATTTTAGATTTAAGAACATGAAGAACTTTTTATAAAAAATAATTTTTTTTCTAAAATTAAAAATAAAAAGTTTTTCATATGATTCCAACTTAGGGGAACATATTGTATATACAGGGTGTCTTAAAATTGACGCCCGTCCTTTCAGAATATGAATCGGGGGCTAAAACGAATTAAAACGTTAGAATAAAAAATTGCGTTATGTCCATGGTTACAGAGTTATTGACAAAAAACAAAGATCTAACATTCAATGTTTAAACTTTATTAAAAACAAATATTTGTTACAAAACCATCATGTTGGAACCAACAATTCAATCTAGTTGCTAATGGCACTTGATCGAGCAATGGCAGTGGTAAATTGTCGTTTAAAAAATGAAAATACGATGCTGAATTAAGTCGGTTAGGTAACATATTTGGGCCGATTACATTATTATTTAATAATCCAGCCCAAATGTTTACTGACCATCGTCTTTGGTGACATCTTTTACGTATTAAATAATGGTTTCCATCTCTCCATTCGTGCAAATTATGAATATTTATAATCCCTGTCTGGGTAAATGTACACTCATCAGTAAACATCGTTTTTAATAAAGTGTAAACATTGAATGTTTTTTGTTTTTTGTCAATAACTCTGTAACCATGGACATAACGCAATTTTTTTATTCTTACGTTTTAATTCGTTTTAGCCCTCCGATTCAAATTCTGAAAGGACGGGCGTCAATTTTGAGACACCCTGTATATATATTGCGATGATTAATTTTGTACAGCATTCTTGATAAACAGATCAAAAGACAAAAGATGTAAATTAGGCCTTCATATAGATGAATTAGTCTAAATATTTGTTCTCAACCGACCCTGTAACATTATAATGCAATGAATTTGTTAGATTTAAGAATACTTACCAAAATAGGGGAGACTCTGCCGATGAGATGAAATTTGGTTAAATTTGTCATTTAGGGCAAGCTGATATTATCTGTTGATAGGAATTAACATGTAATTGCTTAGTGAGCGAGGTAAAATCGCATATCTGCGTTTGAAAATCCATGTCAGTTAAAATAGGTCCATGATCGGAAGGATGTTTAGATGACCTGAAATTGTGTAACAATAAAATAGTTGAGCTTGCACAAAACATGTAGATTAGGTGTGTTATTGTGTTGTAGTGGCAACAATGCCAAAAACACACATGACCTACAATAACCACGGTGACGTTGTAATCATCATCGCCATCTTAACATGTAAAAGGTGTTGTGTTAAAATTATGGTTGTATCTTAATAAATAAAGTATTAACCATCAAGTCTTCTAATAATTAATAGCCTAAGTGCTCCCTTAAGAGTACAGTACGATACATGGTGTCAGGTAAAAAACAATTAAAGGATTGTTGTAATAATTGTGGAAATACCACACCTAAAAACTGATTTAATGAAACCGCCATCAGCATTGATATTCGATCAAAACATCAATAAAAATTATGAAAAGTTTAAACAACGGTTTGACTTATACTTGAAAGCAACCGATTTAAATGATAAATCAGATGACCGAAAAATTGCACTATTTTTAAGTGTTGCAGGTGAGGACGCAATAGAGGTGTTTAATACATTTAAATTAACAGCAGGACAAAAAGCTAAGTATGATAGTGTAATAGAGGAGTTCGATGCTTATTGCAAACCAAGAAATAATGAAACGTATGATAGATTTAAGTTCTTTACGAGAAGCCAAAGTGAAGGTGAAAGTTTCGACCATTTTGTGAAGGATTTAAAGTTACTATCAAAGTCATGCAATTTTAAAGATGAAGAAGAGTCACTATTAAGAGACCAAATAATATTAGGGATGCGGGACCTACAGCTGCAAAAAAAGTTGCTTGGAATATCCGACTTAAAGTTAGAAAAAACCGAAACTTTGTAGAGAGCCGGGGTAGCCAGTAAAATACAGGCAAAAGAAGTTAAAGGAGAAGAAGTTAATTTGCTAAATAAAGTGGTTAAAGTGAATAATAACAATAATGATAATAAAGAATATGACTGTTTAAAATGTGGTACAAAACATACGAAAAGACAGTGTATAGCTTACGGCAAAAAATGTAAATATTGTAGAATGTTAAATCACTTTGCAGTAGGTTGTAAAAAGAAATTAAGACGTAAAAAGTATATGAAGTTATAGAAGATGGACTTTCGGAAGTTACTAGTGAAACTGACTATTACCTTGCTGAAGAAATATTGAACTTAAGTCAATTAAATACTGAGCATAATGAATAGAGTCATTCAATAACAATTAATAAACGTGATGTTAAATTTAAAATCGACACAAGGGCACAAATTAATGTGATACCTTATAGCTTATACAAAGAATTGAATGTGGCTAAAAATTAACGACGATAAGTAGTAAAATAGTGGCATACGGAGGAAAAACAATTTCAACCGTAGGTAGTGTTGATATAATTTGTCAACCGTTAACAGAAATAATACAGTTATAAAGTTTGTAGTAGCCAAAGTTAACTCAAATCCAATAATTGGACTTGACCAGTGGCGGCTCGTGTTCAATCATACTGGGAGGTCAAACATTAATTTAAAAAATAGGCTACTTAAAAAATATAAATAACTCAAATGCACCGCAAAAGTTTATACAATCTACAATTTTGTTCAAAATATAGCAATTTTTCAAAACATTTCCATTAAAATCTCTAAGGGATTTTCTATAAGCATTGTCTAGCTGTGTATGAATATCAACATTTCCAATGGTTGCAAAATTCACCGAGCATTTCATGTGTTCTGCAGACGGAGCATGTTTTTTATTTTCTCTTTTAAATGTTTTAAATCTCTTACACCGCATTTGACCCATAGCGAGTCTGAAGAGTCTTTAGAAAATAATAAACAAACAAATCAGTAGAATACATTTGATACTTCACAACCACATATCCAGTTAGCTAAATCGTACATTACCTTGCGAAAGTTTCCATGAACATCTTTATTTTTGTCTTTGCTAGTTTGTCGTAAACTTAGTTCTGGCAAAGGACGACCATTTGCGTTAAACTGAAATAATTTTGTAAAATTAAGGTCGTTAGCACTTTTTAGTTGTTTAATTTTCTGCACTACCGACATTTTCTATAATAGCGCATACACACGCGAACCAAAAATAGTATTTTTACAAAACAACACAACAACAGTAAAAAATATCAATATAAATTCTTGAATTCGAAGTAAACGTAAACTGCGGAACCCGGCTATTGACCCAAAGTTGATTATTGCTTCGGACGTTCGCGTTTATTCGGGCGCTGCACGTTTTTCGAGTTTTTCCGTGTAGATCTAATTCAATGAGGACAATTCGTACCGCCAGCTCAAGGTTGAAAAGGATGAATTACGAACGACGGCCGATAAATTTTAAGTTATTATACTTGCGACTTTTGTGAGTAAATTACCTATTTTAATAAAACACGTAATAATTAATATTTTTTTATATATTGTCAACATTTTTGGGAGGTCATTGACCAATTGACCATATGGACAAGCCGCCACTGGACTTGACACAGCGATTCAATTAAATTTAATAAAACAGTTTATAAAACAGTATAGTGTAATATTTGAAGGATTAGGTAAACTGCCATTTAAATATGAAATATCACTAAAAGAAGATGCAATTCCGTCTGTGAAATCTTGTAGAAGATTTCGAGGTTATAAACGAAAAATTAAAATTTGCTTTAGTAGACCTTGAAAACAAAAAAATAATTTTCAAGGTAGACAAAACTACGGACTGGGTGAATGACATAGTAATAGTGGAAAAGAAAAATCGTTCCATACGTATATGTTTAAATCCATCAGAATTAATGAACCATGTGAAGAGAGAATATCATAATATACTAACTGTGGAAGAAATGTGTGTGAAGTTATCGGGTAAGAAGGTTTTCACGGTCTTAGACATGAAAGATGGGTTCCATCAAATAGAGCTAACAAAAGAATCATCGTTTCTGTGTACATTTAATACACCTTATGGAAGGAACAAATTTAACAGACTGCCGTTTGGATTAGCCAGCAGCCCCGAAGTATTTCAGCGTGAAAACACGAGGTTAATTGGAGACATTAATGGTGTACAAGTGTATTTTTATGATCTAATAATAGCAGGTAATAATCACGAGAAACACGATAAAATCTTAAATGAGAGGTGGGTGTTGCCCCAGATCCAAAACAGGTGAGTGCAATTAGTAAGTGCCAGATCCGTGTAACAAGAAAGAAGAGAAAACATTGTTCTCCAAAATTCTCATACAAAAGTCTGACATCCAGCTAAAACAGTAGAACCACTTGATCAAAATAGATCATATAATGTTTTAAATGATCAAAACAAAATTTGTGTTAGAAATAGTTTTCACATTAAAAAATCACTTAATGAACCCGTTATCAATACTAGTCATGGTGAGCTTCAAAGTGAAAATGGTAAAATAGGATTAGATGATACATCTGTTATTACAACCCAATGTAAAGAGGGAAATTTAAATGTAAATCTTCCGACTAGTAGTAGGTCTGGTAGAGTTAGAAAAAAACCAATAACCTTAAGTGATTATGTATGTGAGTAGTTAAGCTTAAAGGAAGGGATGTGTTGTAGTGGCAACAATGCCAAAAACACACATGACCTACAATAACCACGGTGACGTTGTAATCATCATCGCCATCTTAACATGTAAAAGGTGTTATGTTAAAACTATGCCGAATTTAAATAATAAATTATTAAGTGCTTCGAAGTATCAGTCCGAAGTTTACAAGTTACGGGCTAGAAGTAAAGCCGTTGAATTTCCCCTGAGGTACCATTCCAGGGATGAAAATAATTGGATAGTGCGCAGTAATTAAAGCTGTAGGAGAGTTGAGACCTAAAAGGAACAGTTAAAAGAAATGGAAGTCCAAAAAGATAAAAAAAAAATAGGAAGTAAACTTACCAAGTTAGTGAGCGTAGTTTACAACGGGATGCTGCGTTAAATTCACCAGCACGGGGGAAACCTGGAGCTTTAATCAAAGCATCGCTGGAGGCAGCATTGTAGCTGAAAAAGAAGTACTACGACAAATACGTGTGACGGAAAAGAGTGGCGAACAAACCTGAGTGATCATAATAAGGTCAGACCATTTTGTAATTAGTTTTAAGTTTCTTAATGCGTTAAGTTTGTAAATAATATCCATTAGTTGTTAAGGTCGTTAAGCCGGTGTTTACACCACTAGGGATGCGCGGAAACTGAAGTTTGCGTACGACAAAACTAAGTAAAGGTGGGGGCGCACCGCAGTTCAAAAAAAACACCGGGAATATTTTAGTTAAGGATTTATAATTTATTTTATTGTCGACTTCAGCACGGTGGAGAACAAATGAAACCAATAAATAAGTTTGTGCGTCAGTCAGTTGTTTTTATTCAAGCCGATCTGAACGTAGACGAGGCTGTACACGTTAAGCAAATAAATAAGAAAGAGCTAGCTAGGTAAATTATTTACGGTTGATTAAAATTTTCAGAGCGTCCCAACGTGGGGCGTTTAACATTAACATTTACCTAATCATATCACAATTCATTGCAATATATATAAAATTCTCTTGTCACAGTGTTTGTCCTCGAACTCCTCGAAAACGGCTCAACCGATTTTTATGAAGATACATTATAGTATTTCAAAAATTTGAAAAAAAGGGATGTTTCGCCGATAAACACTTCGGCAGGAACGGTTCGCGGAAAACTATTTGCCGTTAGATACAATTCGCCAAGAAGAACTTGGCCGGGAATGATTTGCCGATGGATATTTTTCGCCGAACATATTGTGATGGTGGAGTTTGGTTATTTATTTGTACAACAACATAATTATTTCAAGAAACTAAATGGTAAATAACTACAAGTATACCGATAGAACACCAAAAATATATTCAAACATTATTCTTAATTTATTTCTTTAATTCTTAAAATGAAATAAAACACAAAATTGATAAAACCAATAGTTGATGATTTTTAGTAAATTCAAAGACGCCGATATGAAAGAAATTATTCATGGCTTACTTTGAAAATTTTAACAATTTCGTAATTAAGTAACTGTGTTATTCTACGATTAATAACTCAATAACGGCTCAAGATAAAGACAGCATATGATATATTTTTGAAATCAGAAAAAAGATCTCTTTAAAAATGTAATAATAAACAGGGTGTTACATTACTTACTTATTTATTCATTAGTACATAATTTCCCCACTCAATTTATCTATAAAACAGAAATTGTTAAAACGTGTTAAAACTTATTCTTCATTAACTAAAGTAAAATACTTGTGAGTAGTTTAAGTTTCGGCATAGTTTTGAAAAATGATTAAAACAAAAAGAGTTAAGGAAGTGATGACACATGATGGCTACATGCATAGTTTTGACTCCTTAAGTGCAAACAGAAATAAAAAATATTTTCGATGTCGTAGAAGAAATTTAAAATCGGAATAAATGTGGGTGAACATAATCACGAAGTTTCTGTAACTAAAATAGAACTACGTATACCATTATTAATTGTTTACACAACGAATTTCTTTATGTTTGTGACACTATTTAGGTTGCATACGTGATGACGTCTGTAAAAAGCAGGTAGGTGTAAATTTTAACGAACGGTAAAACACCAAAAAACTATACTTGGACACGTGTTTCAATAGTTAAGCTACCATCATCAGCAAACCGATACTACAAATAAAAACAATAGAGAGCTTATGTATACTGTCTGCGTGTCACGCATCGTTCCACTACATTGATCCTTATATAACCTTGAAAATAATTCCAAAAATCCTAATGAAACGTGATCATCATAATTCATAAGCGAATTACTGTTTTTAAAAATTTCCAAACTTTCACAAGAATCAAGTTTGTTTTTATTATGGCCATTTTCAAGCATATGCATGGCAACACTTGACCTATCTGAGCGATGATATTTCACATCAGTTAAGTGCTTTTTAAAAAAAGTTTTAATAGGTCTCTTGGTTTGCCCTATATATACTCGGTTACTGTCTTTACAATTTATTTTATATATTCCCGATTTATCACACATTTCTATTGGGTCTTTCGGATTGCCTAAAAATTTTGAAAGTTGTTACTACTAGAAATTACTGTTTTATAATTAAATTTTAAAATATTTCTTGAAGACCTTTTGTGTGTGTGTGATAATTTGGTAATTCGACATATTTCGTATCTATTTTGCTATTACTAGTTCCTAACGTTATAATGTTCCTAATGTTTAACTTATGTTTATGTTTTCTAATTATGTTTCTGACAATTGATTCCTGAAAACCATGCAATGTGCTTAATAGTTTGCAGTTTTTTATCAAAGATTTTTTTAATGTTAATTGTAATAATCTGTTAATCAAAAAGTTGAAAGATGCAAGTTTATGTTACATACTATGGTTGGAATCATTTGTTATAAACCTCATAGTGTTAGTGTCTTTACGATAAATATCTATATCTAGCTTGTTGCCATTTCTTGTCACTAAGGTGTCTAAGAAAGGTAACTTAAAGTTTGTTTTAGTTTCATAAGTAAACTTGATCGTTTTAAATTTTAAATATAAAATTTCTACAAATTGCTGAGGGCTGTAAACTTTAGTGTCGATGACTGCAAAAACATCATCTACATATCTAAAGCAAATTCTAGGAAAATAATCTAAATTATTTTCTAAATCAGTTTCAAATTACCCATGAACATGATAGCCATAAACGGAGATAAACCCATTGTTGTACCATGATTTTGTTGATAAATATTATTGTTAATTTGGAAGTAAGGTTGACCCATACATAATCTTGCTAATTGAATAAAATTATCTACTTCTAAATTGTCTAAATGATTTTGGTATAACATATCTTTCAAATAATCTAAAGTGACATCTATCGGAACGCTTGGAAACAATGAACATTTATCGAATGAGACTAAAACTTTGCTCTCAGTTAGCTTAATGTTTTAAATTTTTTCAATAAAATCGTTTGAATTTTGAACACTGAAATGTTATTGAAAACTGTTGAATTTATTTGACAACCATTTAGATATCAGATAAGTAGAAACATTAATAACTGAAACAATGGCTTCATTGCTTTTCCGAGTTTATGTATCTTAGGCAAACAATACATTCTAGGAAAGACCGGGTTAGATCCCGTTAGTTTAAACCTAAGTTGATTTGGTATAATATTTATACATTCTAATAAGACTCTACGGGTATCAGCAATTATTTTGGGAAGAGGATTTTTAGATATTAATGAATCATTAAGCATCACCTGAACTATCTCAAAATAATCCTTTTTGTCTAAAATAACTACTTTGTTGCCTTTATCTGCTTTGAGATAACAACAATTTCTCTCTTTAAGACTTTTAACAATGTTTATTTCTCACGCATTAAATTTAAATTTTGGTAACTGCTGAATATTATCTAAAATTTGTATTTTACAGGCATTCCTAATGAAGTTGTCATCTAAAAGTTTGATCAAACTTTCAATTTCTACAATAATTTGATATATATGTGCTTTGTTAAATTTGAGGTTATATTTCAAGTTTTTATTTAACAAAGTTAATACGTGATTGTTAAAAATCTCCAAGGATTTGTTTATCAATATATTAGATTTTTGGTATTCAAGTCTGTGCACCTCTTTTTCTTTTTTAGATAATTCTGTAAACTTTTTGTTCTGGGTCATCTTTTTTTTGCCAAAATTTGTTTTCATTAATATGGTGCAAAAAATTAATCCATTCAACATACTCGTCATCATTTAATCTTGAAGTCAGTTTCAAATGTAACTCATATGCTTCTAACTCTAATTTACCTAATTTACCATAATGACATTTAATTTCCAAATCTAACCATTTAGGTTTAGCAAATAAAAGCGCTTTTTTACATGAGTATCAATTAAAATTTCCATAAACTTTCATTCATTTTGGAAAAACACCTGCTTTGCGGTAAGATTTAATAATTTAATGTCACATTTAACAAAAGAAATCGTACTTTTAATCTTGAAGAACCTGTTCAGTAGTGTAGACCTGGAAGCCATTTTGATTAAAGGAATGGAACTCTAAACTGCAGCGTCTATTTTAACAAACGGGAAAACACCAAAATCGGTTCACTGATGATAATAGCTTAGCTATTGAAACACGTGTCCGTGTATAGTTTTTTTGGTGCAGTTTTTTGGTGTTTTCCCGTTCATTAAAATAGACGCTGCAGTTTAGAGTTCCTTTCCTTTGATATGTGCAAATCATTAATTAATACTTTGTAGTGTACTATACTGTAAGGTTATTATAATTCTTACGCAGATTTTAAGAACATCTGAGACGTGGTATGCAGATGGCACATTCAGAATTACACCTAGACTTTTTCTCAAGTTTTCGTATTAATAGGTGTAAAAAGACGGCGGGGTACATCCTTGTGTTTACGTACTGTTGCCTAATAAACAACTAAATACAACGTATTGCTCTTTTTGTAATACAAAAACTCGACTGCTAGAACATTTTTGTTGCGTCAATATTTGATATATGTGAGAGACGTTTAAGCGCGTAGCAATATGATCAAATCTTTTTTGAGATATAAGAAATGTGGGTTTTCCAGTTTAGTGACATGTCGATATAGCAGCCAAGAAGTTTAAATGAAGGCACTTGATTTAATGTTTTATTATCTATCCTGATTAGTTTACTATTATCATAAAAACTGTTTTTGCATTAAGGAAGTTTTAGATGCATTTAGAACGAGTGCATTGCAATTTAGAAAATTTAATAACGATTGTAACATGCTTTTCAATTTATCGCACATTGCTCTCTCCTTCTTTTTACAGGAAAGTAGCGTTAAATCGTCAGCAAACAGGAAATGGTGACAAGATAAATAATTACTTAGATCATTAACATAAATTAATAATAGAAGAGGGCCTAACACACTTCCTTGTGGAACACCTACATGCACATCTAAAATGTTTGAGTTATGTTCCATATAATTAACATATTGAGTCCTATTTGTCAAGTAACTACTAAGTAGAAGTTTACAGTTTCCTCTAATTCCCAGACAGTCTAATTTTTAAAAAGCAGTTTATGATTCACTAAATCAAATGCTTTTGTTAGATCTACAAAAACAGCTCCAACAGAATTATTTTGATCTAGATTTTTGTATACGACATATAGTATTGAGACTAGTGCAGTAATTGTTGATCGTTTCTCCCTAAAACCATGTTGAGTAGTTGTTATTAGTTTATGTGAATCCAAAAAGTTGATTATACGTTTAGCAAGTATTTTTCCATTATTTTTGAAAAAACCGACAGCAGAGCAATAGGTCTATAGTTATGCACAAATTTAGGATCACCTTTTTATGTATACAAACTATCTTAGCAATTTTAAAACATCAGGAAACTCACTATTCACAAAACAATTATTAATAATTAAATTCAGAGGTACCACAAGTTCATCAACACAGAATTTAATGACATTTGACGAGATGCCATCACTACCACACAAATTACTATTTCTTAATGCACACATTTCTATTCTTATTTCTTCTTCACTGGTTGGGAACAAGTAGATAGTCTTATCAAAAACTGAATTTCTAGTTCTGTTTTCATTTGTGTAGTTTTGATACGGTAATATAGTAGGTGACTCAGTGAAGTACTTATTAAAAGTAGTAGATATTATTGTTTTATCAAAACATTCAACATTGTTTAGTATCATGACTGGTGAATCCTGTGTAGTAGTGTTTTTGTATGTGATAGATTTGTTAATAAGTTCCCACACTTTTTTACTTTATTAGAAAAGCGATCAATTGCATTAATTACAGCATTTTGTTTGGCTTTTCTTAATGTTTGTTGGTAATATTTCTTAAAGTCTTTGTAATTTGTGTCTGGTATTATTCCCGATTTGTACAAAAAAAATAATTCTCTTAATTTTACAGATAACTTTTTGATTTCTGGTGTACACCAGGGTTTTTTCTTATCAGTATTTATTTTAACAAAGTTGAAGCTAGTTTCAAAGTGATACTTTTGGTGTTAATAAAATTATAAAACTGTTTATTAACATTATTTGTGACAAACGTATCATTCCAAGATTCTTTCGCTAATTTATTTTTGAACATCAGTAGGTTCTTTTTTGAAAAGGTTCGTACATTAACGGAATCTGACTTTTTAGATAAAGACAAAGGAAAGAATATTACTTGAGAACTGTGATCAGAAATCCCACAATGTATAATCTTCCTATCCACTATAGTGTTGTTAAAATTAGTAAAAATATAGTCAATTGCTGATTCGGATGTTGGCGTTATTCTCGTAGCTTCATTAAACACACTTGACAAACAAAAGGAATTTGTAAGGTCATGTAATTTAATACTATTTCCATATTTAGCAAACCAGTTTATATTAAAGTCGACACATATAATGATTTTTGATACTCTTCTTCTACTGCTTAATATCAAAAGACATTCTTCAAGTTTTGCAAAAATACATTTGCATCAGATATTGGTGCTCTGTAAATACATATAACAAATAAATCCTCATTAGAAATAGAAAGTTTGATAGCTGAGCATTCAAAATCTTTTCTGATGACAGATCAACAAGTTCCGGTAAATTTACTGCAGTACAGCAATTTTTACTAATATGAGGACACCCCTTGTCGATAATTACTTCGGGAGTAGTAACTAGAAATTTTAAAGTATGGTATTACTAAATTATTGACTTCATCATTTGTAATCCAAGTTTCGGTAATGCACAAAGTATCTATTTCTTGAGTTTCAAGAAAAACTTCAATGACGTCTAGTTTATTTTTGATGCATTGCACATTTAAGTGTACAATTTTTGTTAATTTATTGATTTTTGTATCGCAAGACGAAATAAAAAATTATTCATTCGCACACCTTTAGGCCAAATCTCAGGATTTTTTAATTCATGAAATTATTCAGTTTGTACTGAAACTTTAAAGGAACTATATTCATCTGGTCGTCTAGACTTTAAGCTTTCACATTGAAATTTTTGTTTTCTAAGTATAATTTTATTTGTTCCGGTGTTACCTCAGGATCTAAATTATAGACATGTAAATGTGAATCTTTTAGCTGCTTTTATGTTAAGATTATCGCCTGATCTTTCAATTGATTTTACTCTTAGCTATTTTTTTCTGGTAACTTCCACAAATCCGTCATTGTCCACTTGCGATGATTTTCTTTCTATGATTTCTGTAATTACGGGCTTCTGTATTCACATAGATTACAACACCAATTATCAATTTCACTACTAATTTTTAAATTATTTAACTGCTCAACACTTATATTTAAACATTCGAGGTAAAAATTGTTTAAACAATTTTGTTTACAATCAATAAATTCATCATACCTCGTAATTGCTTTCAAACACTTTTGACACTTACTTTCAAGTCTTTTATGACAAAAAAATATCGATAGTACAACGTGTTAATCGTACTTTAAAAATTTATTGTGTTTAGATTGCAAGGAGACTACAAATGGGTTAATATTTTAGAAAACATAACAAACCGATACAACAATAGCTGTCACCGAGCAATACAAATGAAGCCATCCATGGTTAACAAAAAAAGTAATGTAAAAATAGTTAATGTTAACAATAAATATTCAATTGGTGATCATGTTAGGATAAGTAAAAGTAGACAAATATTTCGAAAGGGTTATATTCCTAACTGGTCAAATGAGATTCTTGTAATAAGAAAAATTAAATTAACAAATCCAATTACTTATTTAAGATAAGAAAGGCGAAGATATACTTGGAGGATTTTACAAAGCAGAGCTACAGAAAGTAAGACATCCTTATGTATACTTGATTGAGAAAATTTTAAAGAAAAAAGTAAATTAGCTATATGTAAAATGGTTAGGTTTTAAAACAAACTACAACAGTTGGATTGACAAAAGCAGTATTGCTTAAATATTTCTACATTTAAAATAAGTAAGGTAATTGTAATTATTTTGTAATGTACGTAATATGTTTAATATAACTTTATTAAAATTCTACTTGTTTACTTCATGTCCTTGCAATGAATTATCAAATTTCGTTAACCTACACCCGCATTCTATTAAGTTAACTGAAAAGTAAGTTTCAATCAGGAGTCGAGGTCATTGAGCTGAGACATAGCAATTGAGGTCACAGATCACTAACATCAATCTAAGGCATTGAACTAAATTGAGGGCAAAGGTCTTTAATCTACCGCACCCCCCTTGCCCCTATGTCTCGAGCGGCACTGATCGATTCCGTGCCGCCCCGAACGTCCCCGAACCCCCCAGATCGCTAACGACGACAAACGAGGGCAACCGAAGTTTAAATTTGCCCACCCCAAATTCAAATTTCGCGCCAAAAGGAAGCCAGAAAGGTATACTAAGAGACAATTTACGTACTCATTTGCGGCCGTAAAGTTTGATCATAAAACAATTAGAGGAACAGAAAATTGAATAAACTAGAATTAACAATGATAAATTAATTTTTTGTTGAATAGGAATTAATTAATAAATAAATTGTTTAGAACAGTTTTACGTTGTTCCACTATGTTGAAACTAAAGGAAGGAACCGGATTTGATTCGTGAGAAACGTCGCGCGATTCAATGACTCACCACATCAGTACGCGGAAGGAATCTTACTCTTTTGGCAATGCTATTCAAAAATTTCAATTTTTTTATTTTTGATGCATGTTGTTTTTAGTCCAAACGGTTATCGAAATATATTATACAATCATATAGTACAAACAGTGACATATTAAATGACTCTCCTTAAAGCGACCAACAATTCATTGTAACGAAAGTTAGAAGATGGCGTTTACGAATATAAACACAAGTAAATATTGTGTGACGTCAACTCTCCACCACGCAAGAACAAAATTGTTCTTACTATTTTCCCACCATTCTCCCCGCTGAAATTTTGACGGTATAAATACAACGTCCCGGGGCACTTCCTTACTTACTTTCTTGTTCTGAGTTCCGTTTGATTTACGTCCGTTCAGTTGGACGTACCCATATTCAAATTTTTATAAAAATAGTACTGGTAATTAGTACTCAATTTGTGCTAATTTGTGCCGCAATTATTATAGTACAATTATTCGGTTTCCTTCACCTAGAATTTGAATTTGAAATATGCTTAATTGCATTTTTGTGCTTAATTTTCCAAAATTACAAAAATTTTTATTTTATTTTAATATAGTTACATTTTTTATAATCAAAGTAGGTGTCAAAATGTTTCACTTTTCATAACAGTATAAAAGTAAGATTTATCGCCATTTGTCAGATTGTTTTGACATTTGTTTTGGAAACGGTAACCATGGTTACCTCGTCACACCCGATTAGAATTTAAATTCGAAATCGATTTAATTCCTTTTAAACTCTTTTTTATAATTAAAAAAGTATTGTTTCTTACACGTAACGGAATATGATATTTGCGGGAACTCGCTGTTGCGTTTTGTCAATGGTTATATACAGAATGCCGCAAACTTCTGACATCGGAGGATAACTTAGTTAATAAAAAATATAACTTTCAAATTTTGTCACATTGAATACAGTTTCTGAGTGTGCATTTAAAAATTTTGATTATACAGAGTGTTCCAAAAGTTGTGGCACTATAAACCTACATTTTTGAAGTACAACACACAGCATATCAATGCATTGTACAGAGTATTTTAAAAGATATAGCTAATATCAGTAAAATAACACCTACTTTGACGCTCTATTATAAATTAACTTTGAAATAATTTAACATTTAACAAGTAATTAACATTAAACACAGCTATACTATGTTCAATTTAGAAATGGAGTGCATGGAAATAAACAGGTCTGGGTGATATGCAAGTGAACACAAGCACAGAACGTTGTTATTGGCTTCAGAAGCGTAGGATGACTCGAGCGGGTATGTTCGTTCAGATTCGTGAACAATGTCTTCGACGGATTTAGCTACCGAATTTCCAAATATAGCAATAACACCTCCTAAATAACGGTTTAAGACAACTCCACTTCAAAAAAATGGAAAGCGCATGATTTTAAACGAATATATAATAGAGCTAACAACAAATCCAACAAAGATAATATCGGTAAATAAGATGTCCATTTCTACCGGAGTATGTGAATCTTCAGTTTATAATGCTGTGCGTGAATACAAACTAAATCACAATTTATGTTCTCCAAAAAAGCCAAGGATTTGCAAAAATATTTTACAAACTATAGATGACTTTGACAGATGTACAATAAGAAGAAAAGTACACCAATATTTTTTTGATAATAAAATCCCAACTATTTTAACTGTATATTAAAAATTGTTAACGAAGACGATGATTTGCCGGTGTTTAAGAAAACCACTTCTTATAACTTGATGAAAGAATTAAATTTTAAATATTCCAGACGTGGTCGGGATAGTGCTCAAACAAATGAATCGGATATAGTGATTAGGAGAAGAAAGTATCTTCGGCAAATTAATAAATTTTGAAAAAAAAAGCGGCAAATACATTACCTAGATGAGACATGGGTGAATGCAAACCACACTAAAAGCAAGGTATTGAAGGATGAAACCATTAAATTTTCTCGTGAGGCATTTTTGCGTGGTTTGTCTACCGGCCTAAAAAATCTATGTGGTAAAGGCAAACATTTAATTGTAACTTGCATTGGTAGCGAAACAGGCTTTGTTGACTCGTATTTGAGTCAAAGAAAACAACCAACTACCATGAAGAGATGAATGCTAAGTTGTTCGAAGATTGGTTTGCAAAAGTTTTGTTTCTCGACCCTGCTGTAAATATGTATATGTTGTTTTAGATTTTCTATTCCTTTTCCTTTTCTTTTTGTTTTTGTAACACCTAGTATACGAAAACCTGCTTTTCTAATTCTTGTATTAGTTCTAATTCCTTCCCATTAATTCCATGTTCCAATCTTCATTGTTTCTTTTTTCTCTATTTTTGTTATTTCTACCTTTTTGCTATCTTCGTTGCTTTTATTTTTGCCCATTTTCGTTGCTTCTATAAGTTGTTCCCCTATTTTTGTTTTTCTATTCGTATTGGGTTCCATCAATCTGTATTTTCCTATATCTTATTTTGTCTTTTTCCTGTGTTATTTTGTTCTTTAGCTATTTTACGATTTGCTGCTTGTACTTTTTGTTCTTCATTTGTTAAATCACAATCTATGTAAATTTCTCGTCTTCCTAGTTTGTATTTTTTCTTCATGATAACTATTTTTGTTCAAAATTTTCTAATTTTACAATTGTTATATTCATATCTTCTTTTCCCACTCGGTATGGTTCTTTAATTTCTATTTCAACTCCTAGTTCTGTTTTTATAAATTCCTTTACTTCCTGCTCCTTGTTTTCTTTTCCAAAATGTTTTCCTTTTATTATTATATTATTTTTCATTTCTCTTCTCTAATTTTTCCTCATTTTCTCAATTTCTTTTTCAATTTGTTTTTTTCTTCATTCCATTTCTCTTCCTTCTTTATGGTATCTTCTTGTAGGACTTTTATTTCTTCTCAATATTTTTCAAGTTGTTTATTTATAGTTTCTATGGCTTTGTTTGTGCTGGTTGTATCCACTTTTATCTCTTTTATTTGATCAGATAGGCCTGTTAATAATTTTTCTATATTATCCATGTTTGGTGTATTCTCTTCTTCTTTTTTATTGTATTACTTCTCTTTTCTGTAGGTGATCTTGTTACTATATTGTTTCTTTTGAATTTCTTTTCCTGGTTGATTTTATTGGTCTTTTTTTCCCTTTTGTTTATAAATTCGCTTAATGTTCCTACGCTGTTGGATCTATATTGCGTTTCAGACATTTATTTGGCGCCAGAGAGTTTTCACAGGCCAACCCTTCAGGTGAAAAATCTCTACCACTTAATAAATTTAAATTTGTAATTTGTTTAATAATTAAGACTTGCAGTTATTTACATAAAATACATTTACTTTCACGATTTGTGCTGGTTAGGTAAGCGCTGATATCAAATTCTAAACCTTTAACGTATTCACTAAGTTTTCTGTATAAAACACTTTACTATTCGAAAAGTTATTCAATAATTAATCGTGTTTATTGCTTATTCCTCTTATTCATTCCTCTTCCCCTTCATTTATTTTTAACTTAGTCTATTGTTTTAATTATGCTTTATAACTTACGTGTAAATTTCACTCGTAAAGGCTCACAATTGAGTTATTTTTACGGAGCAATTTTTACGCGTGCACTCAGTACACTCTAGCACAATTCGTGCCCAGTACCCTCATAAAATAGTTGCTTCGGTAACCCCGCAAAATACTCTTAAACAGCTTATTTATTAGAAGCAATTAACATTCTCCTGAGATGGTTTTTTAAATTTTTACTTACGGAACTAGGTCGGGACTATACACCAAATGCTTTAACTATATAAACTCGGTTTGCTTTATGCAACAAGTTTTTTGAGGGCATTTCTTCTCTAGAGCAGTTTTAAACCTTTAATTGTGTTTTAGCAGGCTTCTTTAGTTATGGTAGACTATGTTCAATAAATAACACTTCTTCAGCATCTCAGAAAACAGTTGGCATCCGTTTTTTTCCGGAAAATTGTGTCTTGGCTTCTTTTGGTGGTGGAGAGTCCTTATGAATCAACTACATAGATTCTTGTTTAGTAGGATGTGCCCAAGTCTCGTCTCCGGTGATAATTCGATATAAAAATATTTTGTCCCTCTCCAACTCAGTCAAAACCGTATCCGGTCGTTAGAAAAAGGAATGAACTACAAAACAGATGAAGGTATATTTCGATAAATTATACAAGATAATACACAGTGGTCGTCAAACTTAGGCATTATATTAATTCGTATAATGTTTTTTTATTTTAAATAGAACACCCTGTGAGGATGGCCATCAGATTGGTCTAATCTGACATAAAATTTAATGGTCTTCCAACAAGTGTAATGATTTTCTACATCTATCTTTGGTAGCTTTTTAGATTTAAGCGTTTTTGTTACGTACTTATGCAGTATTACATGTTGAATTTCTTAATTATAGCCACCTAGTCAAGACTGACAAACTGAAATTTAACCTACAATTGGTTCATTATTGTAACAATTGTTAATAGTGTTTTATTAATTCTTATCAAAACACTCTTAGTACGTGTGATTGGTACATTGGCCTTACCACGCTGGCAAAAATTTGGTCAACCATACATGAATGTAGTTTATGTCATAACAAACATTTTTAGAACGAAAACTAACATGACCGGCAGCCATCTTTATCGCTATCTTAAAAAATGGCATCCGAAATTAATAAACCAATGTATCTGCAACCGTTTGTTCTAATCTAACAAATAAGAATTAAAAATTCTCAGCATAAGATTCAAAATGAAAAAAAAAATTATCATTTAATAGTTATTTATGTATCAATTTCATTTTTTATGACGAATATGTTTTAGTTGCAGAGACGATAACCGAAGCAAATAAAACACGTGAGTTATGAAAAAGACTTTTGTGCCAAGGTACATATTATATTTTTTCCGAAATCCCAAAATTTGAACAAAATCTGACAATTTTATAACGTTCTTTAAGTAGTAATTGTAATCAGCTGTTTTCTTTTTTACGTCAAATATTGCCACCGCGCATTCGCGATTCTAAAATTTACATACTATGACAGGATTATTTTATAATTAATTGATTTATTAAGAAATAAAGTGAAAGCCGCCGTGTTTAGGCTAATGCGTCTGAGTATGCATTATTATATTGGGCAGATTAGGGAATTTTACCTGTTTGGATTTGTTGGTTCCGATTTGGTATACGTGTATTTACACCTCGTTTTCTCGCAAAAATTATACGTTCTTTTCGTTCTGAAAAGGTGTACACACATGAAATTTAAATTTAAAGTATAATGCTGCTGCGAAAGAAGTTCTCAGTGACGAAAATATAAGACGTCGTCTGAAATTTGCAAGGCGATATGTGAACGAACCTTTGGAATTTTGGAATCGAGTGATTTTTAGCGACGAAAAAACGTTCAATAGCCGCAACGATGGACCACTAAAAGTTTTTAGAATGGAAGGAACTCGTTACGAAAATAATCACATATGTTCTAAAAAACGAAGTGGTTATTTTTCTGTGAATATGTGGGGTTGGGTTAGCGCGCGGGGTCCAGGAGTTTGTTGGGCTATCGATGGACGTCTTGATTCTGCTGCGTATTTAGATATTTTGGAAACTATTATAAAACCTTCAGTCGAAGTGTTTTATCCAGACGAAGATTATATTTTCCAACAAGTAAGTATTCTTATTTCACTATACTTTCTCCAAAAATAGTTTGGGATCTGTTGAATTAACATTTTCATAAAGTATTTTTGTTGTTAAAGGACAACGCCCCTATTCATACTTCGCAGGTTGTGCGCAACTGGATACAAGCAAATAACTTGGAGCTGTTACTCTGGCCAGCAAAAGCCCAGATTTTAACATTATCGAAAATGTTTGGGCTCGAATACTTGCTGTTATCCGAAGACAACAAGGGCCAAATTTTATACCAGTAAACCGTAATGCACTAATTGCAGCCATTGATACCGCATGGGAAACGATTAATATTAATTATATTGATACCTTGATAGCGTCAATGAGCAGACGCCTCCAAGAATGTATCAATAATAATGGAGGTCACACCCATTATTGATTTCTTATATTTATTTATATAGTAATACCTTTATTTAAAAAAAAAACGTTTTCATTTAATTTTAAACTATAACTTGGTATCTTAATTATAATTATGTAATAAATTCTTGTCAAAAACTAAATATATACGTTGACAATAAGAATTGCCTTAGTTTTTTATTTTCACTTTTTATATTAACTACAGAAAAAAATGAAACGTCATAAAATATACATTTTGTAAGGACTAAATATTATGAATAGAGAGTTTAATGATTTTTTTAATAACTTACAATAATTAGTAGGTTAGATTTATTTAAAAATAAGTAATAATCAGTCAACCCAAATAACCATGTTTAGTTTTTGATTTAATTTAAAAGTTATTGCTTGTAGACGTTTTTTAAATCAAAATTATTTCTAATTTTATTTTGTAAACATTTCCTAAACAAAATTTTGATTCGATAATTAATCGAGCTATGGTGTTTAATTAGCGATACCTTCAAATATATTCTTTAAAGAAAAAAATTAAGTAAGCAACGTAAATTACCTATTTTCTAAAACGTGCTTAGTGTAATGATTCATTCTACAGTCCTTCTATAAGATAACCCCTGCTGAGACTACCTGCTGTTAGAATTGTAAATGATACCCTTAAGCCCGCTTCACAATGTGCAAACTTTTGTTTACAGAAATTGTGGTGTCCAAGTTTTAAATTTTATGAGTGTACATGGAAAATGCTGTCTAGGGGTTGAACAATTGGACATGTGCTTTGTAATAGCGATTGAAGTAAAATCGTCCCATTCTCATTAGGAAATAAATCCTCGATTCCAATGTAAGTACCTTTCTTTGTTTGACTTTCCTTTTTTTCAATAAAATATTTGTTCTTACGGGTTCTATTAATTATAGGCACCTTTTTCCGTTCGTTTTGGCGTTTTGGTTTTTTGTTTGACGTACTCCGTTTTAATTTGTATGTTTGTGTTTTTTGATGTGTTAAATTTAACTCTAGTCGCTAAACCAATATACGTATTTCTATGCACGTACGGTCTATTTCTGTATCTATAAGTACCTAGGGGCTCTAGAAATTTCTAAAGAACTAGAAGAACTGCCGGGTGGTCGTCGAACACTGCTATATATTTATTTTAATTATTTACCAATAAACCGTAACAATACATTTTACACTTCTCTACCGGCAAAAATGTGAACTTAAAAATCGTCGTATAAGGAATTACTTTAGTGCCAATTTTGTTTACTTTACTGCCGATTTTTTTGTCTTTTAGTGATGATTTCGAAAAAACAATTTCTAAAATAGTTTTTACCAAAATGTAACACAAGTATATTAAATCATATTAACAGTTTATAATACATTATAATATCCATAATGCTATAACAAATATTCATAGATATGTTAGCCTTAAGATTTTTACGTTTGATTTGCAAATTTACATTCAATTTGTCGTAATTTACCTATATGTTACTCAACAAATTATTTGTTCTTTAATTTTTAACCGTAAGTTATTAATAAAATAAATAATATTCTCATAATTATACTTATAACCCACTAGCAAACCCGGCGAACTCCGTTTCGCCACCAGATAACTTCGTTTTATGTAACATTTCGTTTGGTGATTAAAAGATGAAGAAAAATTTGTTTTGTTTTATATTTGAAAAGGAAAAATTTTATTTCATTTCACAACAGTAATGAATTCATTTCGATTACAAAAATGAAGTGTTATTTAGTTGAACTTCTCTAAGTAAATAAAAGTGAATCCAAAGTAAATACTGAATCAAAGCGTTATACGTGTCCGCAAATTATCCGTTTCATTGAAGTGCACTTTGGTAAACCACATTTTTTGGTTTTTGGTCTGACGTTAACACAAACAAAGCATATGTTTTCCCAACTCGTGAACACGCAACGTATAACTGCCCATGTAAAAAACAATGATTTTCTAAATTTATTCCGCAAACACTAAGCGATTGGCCTTGCGACTTGTTAATTGTCATTGCGACGCACCGGCGCCATCTACTTAAAATATTGGTTTGTAGTACATGCTATATTTCAGAGATCACGCTGTATGTGAAAAAAGGTTTCCCGCTTTTCTGTTGACATTTTTCCTGAATTTTCTTTGCTATAAACCTCACGGAGCCCGAGACCTTTCCAACGAATGCAAAACCGTGGAAATCGGTTCGTGCGTTCTGAAGTTATAGCGTCAGGAAGGAAAACCTGACTTATTTTTACATAGTAGAAGATTTGTGTGAGGAAGGTGGATATCTTGGAATATATTGGGATTAACAAAAAACTTTTGCAATAAAAGTTATGCAAATCAATGAGCTGCAAATTATGTTTGTTTATACCGGGTGTTTCATATAAGTACGACATAGCAAAGTTATGTTTCTTTAAATGGAACTACCCAGTTTTCATTACAAACTTAGATTTATTGGGAAATTCTAATGTAACTTTATGCATTATACATAGTGTCTAAATTGAGGGTTTTTGCATTATTTCACTTTTTCCAGAAAAATTGAAAAAATTAAATAACTCAGTTATCCTGGAATTTTTCCAACTGCTAACTAAAGCTAGTTCTTTACCTTTTCAACCTTGCTAATTTTTGAGTAATCAATTATTTAAATTGAACTCCCTTAATTCATGGATAACTTGATTTTTTCAAATGCCACCACCTAATTTTTTATATGCCGTTGATCGTGGAATTTCATAAGTATTCCAGTGATAATGTTGTATAACTTACTATTTTAAATGTTTTTTCAACAATAATTTATTAAAGTTTTTTATATATCCAGAAAGGGATTGTATTAATTTGTTTATAAACGAATCAAAAAATTAGCTTTTTGTTGTAATGATAAATTGCAAAGAATTGTACTAATGACAACACTTAATGATACCCAAACTCATGATTTTGTTAATACCAGTACCTGTCACATTTGAAAAGACGAATTACTGATACTGAATCTTATGTACGCGATCATCATCAGCCTGGCTAGTTCAATGGTGCAGCTCATCATAGTTGTGACTATTAAGTTGTTGCCCATAAATAAAGAAAAATATATGCCTTTTATAAAACAAGTTTTGAAACAAATTTGTTTTTGGTTGGATTTGTAGTATAAGTCAGCTATGTATGTTTCAGTTATAGTAAGAGAGAGATGTAGGGTATGCTGGTGTAACTTGGAAAGAGCCACTACTAAACATCATGTCTAGTTCTTAAGTACAGTGAGATGTTGGACGGTGAAGTATCATCTGACCACTTTTTGCGTCTGACCGTTGCGACTAACGAGCGATTTTGTATACTTTTATATGTGTTGCTAAATTATTCAGTTTTTTTATTGTATTTTAAATTGTGTGATATAAATTAGTTGCAAACGCTTGATTAATTTAAACATTATTTATTTATTAAAAATTATTAAATGTGCGTTAAAAACGCACACGTGTTTTTTGTCGACGTTGTTGTTTTCCAGCAATGAAATTAACTCCGATTTTAATTTTATTCTATTTTATTCATATTTACTATAATTATTTTCAGAAACTGTATTTTTGAAATATGTACAAACTATTGTAAACTTACATACTTACAAATTTTTTTGCGTCCTTAAATGAATTGTTTGGTTCACCCTGATGGCAAACGTTCGTTATATGGATTGACTAATCTAATCCATCTGGACTTGCAGCAAGAAATTGATGTTGGCAATGTACAAATAGACCACAGTCTAAATAATAAATAAGACGACATAGTGAAAGATATAGGTCAAGCCAAAAAAAAAAGATTAAGGTACTCTAGGAAGATTACCATAGTCTAAGATTTCATGGGCGTCACTAATGCCGAGCGAGTGGCACCTAGGCTTCACACTTGTAACTATACGAAGAAACGCACCGTCGGCGTTGTGATCTCGACTGTAACTTCATTCACGCATCGCCTGAGACGCTGATTACTCCGTCTTTCCCTGATAACTACCCCACACCACCCAGAGTAAGAATTTAGCAGATTTAGAAGATTCCTCTAGTTTTGAGAGGTAGAGCTCTAAAAATACTAAGAAACCCCCGACCCCAGAATGCAAAGAAAAGAAAAATCCCAGAATAAATTTTGCCCACAAGTTCCAAATGATCAGTAAAGCCAGTCGGCTTTTGCTTCACTACCAACCGAGCATCGCTTAACAGGCAACCGGTTACTTGTCTCTAGGTCTTGTGCTCAAAACACTTATCGGACTCTAAAGGGTATGTGGCTTAGGCGGACCCAAACCTTACCGGAAGTACGAGCTCCAAAACTCCCTCACGCCGATGCCCCAACCCCGAGATAAAACAAAAAAGAATAAGGATGCTGCAAAAATTAAAACTAAAAACAAACAAAAATCGAATAATTTAATTACAACATTTTTTTAAAGATTATATTATTAAGATCAATTCCTTGACGGCATTTTTGATGTTAGTGTTCCTATCAAAGTAGAATTCAGATATGGAGCAATGTTCAGAAGTTTCCGTGCAACCGATCTGCCACCTTAGGATGCTTTTCAATATTGAAAGAAATTAGTAAACCGATCAGGTATTTTAGATAAAATGTGTTTTTTATTTAATTGCGATTATTTATAATCAGATAAACGCAAACCGAAGAAAGTGTGTAATATCTCGTGGCATTTTAATTCACATTCGAATCAGTAGTAGAATTATTGTAGTCATTAATAGCATTGAATGTAAAGTTACTATCAATTTAACACACTGAGTAGAGTTGAAAAATGGTCTCTTGAAGAGGATCTATAAAAAACATAGTGATTGAATGTATGTACAGGGTGGGTGAATAAGAGAGGTAAGCTGCTGTATCTCAGAAATCACTTGACGTATTGACTTGCGATAAAAAATTATATTATATTATAAAAATAGTCAAATGAAAATGCTTGAAATTATTTTTGAGTTTCTAAAATGGTTACCAGGGGACGTAATTTCCATCTTATATTTTAAAACTCGTTTTTTGAATTTTTTTGCATTAACGATATTAGAGTCAATGTACTGCTATGAACCGAGTGGTGAACTGAAATTTATTAGGTATAATTGTATTTGCGTAACCACCCAAATTGTTACCACAAATTTCATAAATGCTTTTATTGGTTTAATTAATTGCTTTACTTTCTTTACCAGAAGATAAAAATTTTGTTCTAGCTAGCTGCTCGTTTACTTCGTTTTTTTAATAATAATAATACTTAATCATGATATTCTAATTTATTAACTAAAACAAAATCATGTTTAGTACAAACCTTTACAAAAAAACAAACGTTCAACAATCTCAAAAATGTAGGTCAACTAAATTTCTATCGCGTGAACGCGACTTAAACACGCGAGTTTGCGCACCGCAAATGTCAAACATTAAACACGTGTTCGTTCTTATCCGCAATTGTGCCAAATTTTTAGTGAACAAAAGTGATTGACGAACAGATTTGTCAATAATTAGATTCTGCTACAATTGTGATCATAATTAGACCTTTCACATTCGGTAAGTCTTGTATCTTTCTATTAGGTGCATTTCTTCCTCATTTTTGTCTCGTTCTTGAACTTTCAGGCGATTCGTTAGTTCTTGATGTTTTGTACAGGCTGCTTCTATAAATAATTTTGAAATTTCAGAAATATGGTCATTTTTTACGGGACTCTTTATCATTAATATTACTGAATAACGTACAATGGATGAATGTTCCATAGTCACAACACTAAACACTCGTTTATAAAAAGTTTTTGGGTACTAGAAGTCATTTTACATTTTCGAAGAAGTCTCGCTATTAAGTAAGATTCTTAAAACTAATATTACAGTAAATTTCTTTTAAGGATGCACTGGATATGGTTTTTCTGGACTCTATGCAACTATAATTTCTTAAATTTAAGAGGTTTATTTAAAATTTTGAAAAATTTCCGAGATTCAGTTGTATTGTGAATTTTCGAACATTCAATTAAATGTCGATAATAATTCCAAAAAAGCGTTGTGAGTGATGTGGTTGCAAGTCGATACGAAAAGTGGTTTCTGAGATACAGCCGCTTGCTTACCTAGCTTATTGGCCCACACTGTACATCAAATAAATATTGTAATATACTGGTTATAAACAATTTAACCAATTTCCAGGTATATTCAATTTTGGACACGTCAAATGCCATCAAATGATTCTTCGAATTGCTATAAAGTTATAGTAAATAATTACGTTCAAACCATTGTAAGGGTATATTTTACAAAACATATTTGGAAGTTATTTAATATTGATGCAGGATAAATAATTATGATAATGAATTTTTAAATATCTTATTGGCTACGTGGTTATTCCGTTAGTAGAATATTTATTCTATAATTTAGTTTTATCAAGCACAGTTCTCTGTTTAATAAATTGAGTTGTAGTGTTTAAGCAAAAGAGCTCTAGGTGATCATATGTAAGTTGAAGGACAATTTTAAATATTATAAACTAGGCAACAAATCTAATTCTATACAAAAAATTAAATCCAATTTTGACAATAAAGTGCGTATTTGATAATCAAATAAGTGTCAAAGAGATTTAGTATCGGATACTTTCTCAGTAATTACGAAATGTAATCGTTTTAAAACTAATAACTTTATTGACACCGGTGACTGTTTGGATTTTATTATACGTAGTAGCAAATATAAAATTTTATTCTAAATATGTGTCATTTAATTTTGCTGTTTTTTTAAAATTAATAAATATATTGAATGCAACAAGTAATGTAATATGATTTTTGTAACTTCACTTGTTTTTTTTATGTGTTTGCCAAAAATTGTGCTACGTAGTTGCAAACTTTAATAGCATAGGCGCCAGGGTAGTATTCTTCTAAAGTACTGAAGTTTAAGAAAAATTTGCTACTATAGCAAATTTGCGTGAAGTAAAATGCTACCACTCGAAAGTAAGAATGACTGACATTTTCAGTTGAATTTACTATCACTATTAACAATATCAACATTATAAATCAACACAATCATCACTATGAAATACCTTTTCAGCAACAAATATTTATTTACATTGTATACCGGTGTCCCACGGAAAAATTTGACACAGACATTTGTATATCTTTTTTGTGGCAGAATTTTACCATAATATAACGATATTATGTTAAATGGATAAAATAAAAACAAATTGATGTGATAATAATGAATATTTAAATCTATAAAATAATTAGTTTTTTGTGAAATTTTAACAATTAACCGAATGGATTTTTATTTTTATTTATTAAGCGGCTTTCGTTGATGAATTGCTTAATTTGTTGCCTGGTAATCTCTTTGCGCTTTCTAACTAAAGTTCGATTCTCATTGCAGTTTATTAACTTTATTCGAACGATAAGTTTTGCATAATAATAAAATTTTGTAAAGTGAATTTAACGTTTTAAAAACGATTAAATTTATTTTATAAAAACTGTATTAATAACATCGATTATAATTATATTAATAAAAAAAAATATGAGAATCGGGATCAAACCTAGATTTTATCGAATACATCATTACAAAAATTTTACTGTGGTTTTTTTTATTAAAATACTCTTTAAACACTTACATTACCACATAAATTTGTTCCCATTTATCTATTAAAATATGTTGTCATATCTTGCTGAAATTGTTCCAGAAAAAATATATGCATTAATTTTGAATTTAACATAGATAACGCTACTTTTCCATGGCACACACGGTAACGTAGTTAAAGTTAGCGTTAAATTAGACTTAAATCTGAAAAAGATTTCGATCCTTTGCGAGAATTTACAGCTGACCAGTTACATCATCAACTAAATATAAAATACGGAGAATCTGGCCGTTATATACAAATACTACTTGTCACAATAAAACATAGAAAAATAACCGCATTGATAATATAACAAACATTAAATAGACAGTTGATACCTGCTTCTATGTTCATAAGGTACAATGTCTTCCGTAAAATTCAAACTCGACTTCTGAGCAATAAACAATGCTAACTATGAGTTACTATGTGACACAACCTCACATTGGTGGAAAATTTATATGTTTAATTCGGAAGTAAAGCTGGTTTAATACCTTGGTTTTACCTCGACTGCCAATCTCGTCATTAAATCCTCAGTTTTGCTACTGCTAATTAAACAAACAACCATTTTATTGTAAATATTTTCTTTATCTACTAACTGTTTTAACTTTCAGTATCGCCGATATGTCTGAAGAACAAATACACTTAATTAACGGAAACTACTTTTCAATTTGGAGACGATTATATAATATTGCTGGAATTAACTTATACAAGTCAAACAAAACCAATGAGGTATTGTGCACTCTATATCATACTGTTACGTTTTTTATAATGCTTGTAATCGTTGGAAAGTTGTTAACCAGGAAGTGTGATGTGTTAGAGATAATTTACGGCTCAGGTTTTGCTATTTGTAAAAATTGTTTATTAAAATTACTACATATTAATATTGATTTGTGTAGGTTATGTCTTATGTTTGTTGGTGATTTTGAAAAGAACACAATTAATGAAAGTGTTTGAGACTTTGGAAAGTGGAATCTTTTTAACGCATGCACGTCGGAGCCGAGTGGAAGAAATGAAAATGCAACAACACTTGATCCTTATGAATAAAATAGTAAGTGAATCCTTAATTTCTTTTAAAAATGTGTTTCTAATATTTTGAGATAAATCATTAATAAGTAAAGTGATAAAGATTAAGTGCCCATTACAACATTTTTACTACACAATTTAAACAAAGTAGAGCGATTTATTTTAGTGGCAATGTATGATCTTAATTACTTCAATTACTTAGATAGTTAAAAGGTTTGGTTAAATTTAAACAAACTTTTTGCGCAGAACTCAATATCACACTGATACTAAGAAAAGTGTAAAAGCGTATAGAAAGTCTGAGGCGACGTTTTAAGAAGGTTTTAAAAGTGGGTTGGAACAAATTTAAAAAAAAGTGCAGAAAAAACAATACAAATGCAAATGCATTTTTGAGTGTGTTTACATTAGCACGAGAGGACTTAAAATTTTGTTCGAAAAAAAGGAACTTTGTCTAGTTTTTCTTAATATCGTGTTTACATACAGACGGAAGGCCGGGTTACAGATAGAATTTTGTTTACTTTATTATAATAAGTTAGAGAAAAAATGAAAAAAGTCTTAGATTTTTTTGTATGAACACCATCGCATAACTCTCTACTTTATGAATTAGAAGTAAAGATTTTGATTTAATTATATAAACTAATGGCGGTGATTGGAATTCGGTATTTTACAAATTAAATTGTTACAAGCCAATAAAAGCACAAGTAGGTTTAATCACTGTTTACTTGGTTATACAATTTTTAAATAGATGTAGCCACAACAAACATACGGAGTGTTCTCTCTTTTACAATTCAATTTTATAATTATTTTCTGCAACCAAGTTGCATAACGACTACACATTAAATAACTGGTTTACACATAAATAACATTATATACATTCGCTACAGAACGAGACCAGTCTTTATCACTTCTTTTATGGATAACATAACCATACTAGCTTTACAGAGTGCGTGAATGACATTGAACTCCTAGGAATCATTCACTTTTTTCAAATCTGAAAATAATCTTTCCCCACTAGGATTTGATATAGGAATCGTTAAAATATTTGTAATAATGTTTTCACATTTGGAAACGTTGAATACATCTGCTTCTCTATATTATACATCACGTCTGTATTTTCATGCTCTTCAAGAAATGTATAAAATTGTTCAATTTTATTTTCCAAATGATTGACATCAATATCATCACCATAAGTTTTTTCAGTTCTGAAATATAATTAAATTTTTTATCTGCAGGAAAATTTTTGTTGATCAATACTAGGAAAATTTCGTTAACGTTTTGATATATTTTGTTTCTTCTTCACAATTCCGCCATTAGATTATCACAAATTACATTGAGTCGTCAAAGAAACGCTTTTTCTTTATTGGTCTTCTGTCTTGCTCGTTGTCTGTGGTAGTAACACCAATAATATTATTTGCTTCTTCTTCTATATTTACAAAGTTATTCCTGTTACTACATTTATAAAATCTTTTAGAGACGTAATTAATTTTGTTGCATTCAACACAGTACAATATGTTCCTTGCAAAATAATAGAATAAACAATATTGTTAATTACGCGCATTATATTATTTACCTGTAAAGATTTGCTTGAAGCATTTATACGTTATAGTATTTTATTTCACAGTACAGTTAATAAAACATTGTTTCTCTTTTTTAATTTTTGTAAAAGAGAAGATGTTTCTAAAGTAGTCATTTTATTTTACACAATTAATTATTTAATCTATCAAATTAAAACCACAGAATAAAACACTCATTACGCTTATTGCTTGACTGTCGCAGCATAAACAAAAAGGGCATGCTTTGGACCCCCACATTATTTTGATTACTTAGAAAGAAGTGTTTTTTGTTATTGCTCTTTACACCAGCTGCAGTGACGTTATTCAGCGTCATTTCTGAGAGTTACTATACGACAGAACATGTATCAGCGTCCTCAATAAAATTTCATGTTTTGACTGATCGTGGAGCAGCGTTAAAATTTTCACAATGAATAAAGTATTTTAAAACATAGTGCCATATTACAGATAAGTATATGCACTCTAATACTACTCTAATGCAATTTACGCTCATGTGACTCTGTTGATTCTTTTATCTGCAGTTGTATCTCAGGATTTTGATTGATCAAATAAAGTACGTGATTTAAAATTTTAAAACAAATTTTAGTACAACCAAAACAATAAAACTTATAATTTATTTATTGATTAAATTTTAATAAATTTTAATTAACGCAAAGTGCACGTTAAGAAGTAACTTTTTGCTACAATTTTTTTTCTGTATATAAAATTTTATTATTACATTATTAATAATATACTAACCTTATTTACATTTACTAATGACTTAATAGGTGAAACTTTCTGCGACATTGAACGATTGACGTCTATGGCCAGAGCTTCACACGAAATTCATTGTTTGTTAATAACCTTGATGATTATTTTTCATAGTCTTCATATGTCATTGTTTGATGTACTACTATCTTAACTTTACACCTTTCATTGTTTGTTGGTCAATCGTCGTTTTAGCACGTACAACTGATATCGATTTATCCTTATACTATACAATACACATGGTAACAAATTCATACATTGCAACGACTTTGCGATCATTGCAATATGTAAACACGATTGCAATATTTTAATTAAACTTGGTGCATAGGTGTTTTTTATGATGCAGTAAGTGGTGCGGAACTGTTGTATGAGTAGCATGTTATTTAGTTTTGTTACTCTATTTTTTTTGAGTTGACAGAGTTTTGATAAAAAAAAGTTATTTGTCAATAATAAAATTCAAATCGTTCCTTAATGTCAGCTATTTATTAAAATAATTAAAAGTATAAGGAGATCGGTTAAAACGGGTAGTTTTCAAGCCTTTATCTCAACAGTAAGTTTGATTAAAAAAATAGCCAAATAGCACTTGCCCAACAGCATATACACATTTTTTTTTAAATAATAATACTTGTTGATATAATTACACACAACTTTTCTTAAACAATTTTTTGATATTTTTGATATTCTTTACAAAAATGATAAATGCTTTTAATAAGTGAAATGTGGAATTTAGTTGTAAACTTAGAAAAGCCAAATATAGTTATATTCAGAAACGGTAGCAAACCAGCTAAACAAGAAAAATGGTCCTTCAAAAACAAAAGTATAAATGTAGTTAATAGTTACAAATATGTTGGAATTTCTTTGACCTCAAACTTATCATTGCAAAATCACTTTAAAGAGAAGTGTCCAAATTTGGACTGTCCGCATTTAATAAAATAATCTTAAACCAAAATATAGCCTTTTATGCAAAATTAACCTTCCAGTGCTTGCGCGCTTTGGTATTACACTAACGGGCGCGTGTCATATTTTTTATGTTGGTCGGTTAGAGGTGTTTTTTTCGTATTCTTTATATATAAAATAAAACATAGTGTTAAGGAATTATGAGTATTCATTTAAATTTGTTAATTTTACATAAAACAGAAAATGTAACTTTATAGCCTACCTACCTAATATTAATAATATTTTATATACTACTCTTGTACATTACAACTAATACAGGGGTCACATACAGTTTTTGTTTTTGAGTGTTTTTTACAAGTAAAACAATTGCACTTTATACATTTCATTGATGCTGTTGTTCTTTTTTTTTCTGCTGCACAAAAACGACAAGTTTCACGTTTAGGAGCCAGTCCTCCATCTTCATCTCTGTTCAGAATTTGTCCATAGTTGGTTTTTAAAAATACACTAATATCCATTGGCGAATTAATTAATTGCGCTCTTGATATAAGCTGCTCCTTCACCAGCTTTAGCGCTAAATTTTTCAAAAAAATTCTTCGTTCTTTTGGACTATTGTTTGGACACGAAAACTTGTGTAGAACTTGAGCATTTATTCCACTTATGTTCAATAAACTGAAAAAAATTACACTAAGCCATCTTCTAGATATGCGGGAAACTAAATATGCGGCGCACATTTTGTCCATTATATCAACACCCCTTTTCGTAGTATTATAATCTACGATAATTTGGGGTTTTTCAGTTTCTGGATCAAATTCTTTACTATCGTGCAAAGTTGAAAGCAAAATCACAGCTTTGTTTTTACGAGGCACAAAAGAAACAATCATCTTGTTTTTTTGGAATCCGAAGAGACAACTTTTAACATTTTTTTTCTTTGATGGTAAGAATTCTACTGGAATTGCAGTTTTATTTTTTTTCATAGTTCCAAGAAGGGTGAGGTTTTTTTGTAGCAAATAATCAGCAAGTGCTACGCTAGTGTAATAATTGTCGGTAGTTACATTTCTATTGGAATTTACGATTGGGGAAATAAGTCTCTTTACTATGTCCGTTGGTAAGTTTGGTACTGCGTAAGGGCCATCGGGTTGTTTACTACAATAAATTTCCAAATTTGAGGTGTAGAAAGTTTTTACATCGCATACCGCATACATCTTGATACCGTACTTTACTGGTTTACTTGGCATGTATTGCACCCAACTACAACGACCTCAAAAAGGATGAAGCATTTCATCAATGTTGGTATATGCGCTAAGTCTGAAAGATGTCTGAACATTGGTAATAAACGCATCAAGAAAGTTACGAATTGCTGCCAACTTAATCTTGAGGTACTCAGGCCTGGTTGTGTGATCATCAAATCTGAAAGAACTTTTTATGAATAAAAATCGTTTGAAACTCATAACTGTCATTGTTATCTCAATTCTTGTTTCGTCGCTAGACCAAATTTCTCTGACATTCGCATGGTGTGGTTTTTGTATGCCAATTACAACTCGCTTCTGTTTGTTTCTTTGAAATTTCGATCTCTACAGTATATTTGAAGTAGTCGAATTTCTTCTATAAATTTATTAGTACAGCTGACAATGTTGTCGATCATGTCAGAATCTATCATCTTCAAAAATGCATCTTGCTCATTGTTGATATTTCGAACTTTTTGAGTTACACCACACGACTCCTTTACGATATTTATCTTTTTCAACATAAAAGTCCTGGGGTGAATCTTCCACAGGTTCTTCATCAGATAATTCTTGTTCAGAAAAATTGTCAACATTTTCTTCTTCAACATTCTCTTCTGACAAATCAGAATAATTATGGACTCTATTGTCTGTGTCAGTTTCATCTATGTCCCATATATGCTCAGACAAATACTCAAGTTCTGATTGTGACAGAGGACGTTTATACATTTTTGTGATACTGCTGCAAAAACAAAAAAACCATTTGTATTTTAATTACCTAATACAGGTAGGTAATTTATGTAAAATATATGCAAATATCTAAGACATTTCATTTTGCAGATATTGAAATGAAAGTAGTCAAACTTACGCTATATAAAATTGTATGCACTTGCAAAACTAAAAACACTTCAAAAGTCACGCGCTATAAGCTTTACGTAGGATGTTCTTAACCAGACAAAGTATATAATACAACTAATTTAAATGTCCAAATGTTTTCGCCCCCTGCTACCTAAGTAAACATACTTGGAATGCAAAAAATTTACAGAAACAATAACATACACAAATTTTGTTAAATTGTCATAAATTTTACGTAGGCGCGAGCGCTGGAAGGTTTTAAAAATGTTTAATGCAGATTCGCGTTCTGTTCTGTACTGCGAAGCTCAAGCATAGGGTTGTCGTATGTATAGCAGTTTTGAGAAAACCATTAAATTTTTTATTGAAAAATGTTTAAAGCTACCTAGTAATACGCCCGATTTCTTTTTGTAGTTTGTTTTCAAACCAATGGACGTACCAACGTGTTTGAAATGTGTACTAATATACAAATTACTCTATACTTAAAGCACACCTAGCGGCCAATATTTGAAATACAATTTCACTGACAAATAATACAACGTCCGAAAAAGTACTACAAAAAATGTTTGTCAAGATTTAGGCAATGTTGTTTATTTAATTCAGAGTTCAAAGCTGATAATGGCGCTTCATCTTACAGAGAACAAAAGTTTAACTATTTTTACAATTAGAGGTTAAAATTAACGAAAACCTAAAAACAACTTATGCAAAGATTCGTTTTTTTCAATTACGTTAATACTCTGTCTCAATTAAATTATTTTTGATAATACATACATATTTAGCTAACAATCTTACATTTCAGGGTTTGGCATCTTTATTTAGTATTACAACACTAATCATAACAGCAGTTACGTTTTGGATATTTTTTAAAAATACAGAACTACCTTTTGGGTTTTTTATAAAAATAATAAATACAGAAATAACAACAATTTTTCAAAGTATATGGTTCTTCACGTTAGCTATGGGTTATGCATTATCGGATGTTGCAGTTTTTATGGTTTTGTTTCATGTGAAACTCCATTTGTCGAATTTGGAGTTTTGTATAAAAAATCTAGTAACACCATTAATGATCGCTCAAAAGTATATTTTAAGTAATCTTTTAGGGTATGCAAGATAATGTGGAAATTGAAGAAGATACTGTAGAATGGAATTATTTGAAACAACAACTAAAAGACATTGTTACTTATCATACGGCAATTTTAGATGTAGCTAAATTAGTTGATGATGCTTTCCATTTGTGTCATTTAGTGAAATTTACTTGTACGTCATTTATTCTTTGTCTACTAATGTACGGAATGTCGAGGGTAAGTATAATTAGAATAATTGTGTTTCTTTATTGTATACCACTATAATTTTGTTGCTTACAATTGCACAAAAGGTTTGTATTTAGCGAGTAAATTGTAACCCTATTATATTTTTGTGTAAATTACTTGGGTTGAATTTTACCAAATGAAACAGTTCCACTTACTCAACCTCTAAAAAAAATTTTTACACACCACGATGTCGATGCACCCCGGGCTCAGTGGTGAAGGGAAGGGGGTTGGGGGAGAAATAATAGAACGCCACTTAGTTGAATAATTTTTTTAATAAATTGCGTAGTGAAACCTTACGGCAACTAAGAATCCGCGGGTTGTGATTTCATCAAAAGAGCCACCTCCTTCACCAGCATTTAATATAATTCGAGTAATAAATAAAACTAAAAATAAATTTTGTATGAAATGTTGCACATTTACCAGCAAAAAAAGATATATGTATAATAAAACAAACAAAATAAGCTGTAACGGTTGAGGTTTACAAATAAACGACGGCTCTAGATGAAACTAAAGAAAAAAATAAAAGGAAATACAGATCAGTGTAGCGTATTAGGTTGGTAGAAAATATATACTAAGTGACATAGAAAGAAGAACACCCAGTAATAATGAATTTATTTGAACAATTTTGGTATACTAGTGTATACGAATTAGATTAGTAAACGATCACAATTTGATAAAAATTAAACTGTTAACTTCTTCAAAAAACTTAATAATGTGTTGCTCCACCACGATGTCTTGTGCACTCATTAACACGTCTGGGCATACTTCTAATGAGGTGATCGATTTCTTCTTGAGGTATCTCATCCCATGCTATCTGTAACTGATGCTGCAAAGCCGCTAGAGTTTGTGCAGGGTGAGGTAAATTGAGTAATCTTCTTCCCATAATATCCCAGACGTGCTCGATGGGCGAAAGATCGGGAGATCTTAGTGGCCAAGGAAAGCAATTTAATTGGCCTCAAAATGAGCCAAAGAAATCCTAGCAACATGAGGTCGTGCGTTGTCTTGTTGGAATGAGCTGTTGGGGATGGTCTGAACATAAGGTACAATATGGGAGTCTACGACCTCCTGGATGTAGCGCGCAGCAGTCATGTTACCTCTAATGAAGACCAAAGGTGACTTACTTTCAATAGCAATAGTTCCCCATACCATAACTCCAACTGTGTGGTACACATGCCTATTCACAGAAAATTGGGGATCTTGTCTTCTCACCCTTGCACGACCGTCATGCATACCCAAACAGAATCTGGATTCATCACTAAAGACAATTGAATTCCATTTTGGTCCCAATTTGCCCGTTCTCTACACCACGCTAGACGATAACGTCGATGCTCTGGAGTCAGTAGTAACACAAAAAGGGGACGGTATGAAAAGAACCCAAAGGTTCTTATCTGTCAATAAACGGTTTGCATCCCAATCGGTCTTCCATGTTCTTCAAACCACTGGTCCGCAATCGCCCGTGTAGAAGAGAAGCGGTCCCGTAAAGCCAATAGTCTAAGACGGCGATCTTCGCGTTCTGTGGTTCTTCGACGACGTCCTGTACCTCTCGCTCTTCGTGTACGGCCTTCTTGGTTTCATGCCCGAACACAGGCTGCCACAGTGTTTAAACTCAGTTGCGTTTTAGCGGCTATATCTCTCATAGACAAACCAGCCTCACCCAATCCCGCAATTCTACCCCTATCAAACTCGCTTAATTGCCGAAAATTATGGCGTCTTCGCACTAGAGCCATTGTGATTGAATTAAAGAAGCTCTTTGAAATGCAATTTAAATTGCTTAAATGACAACTGTACTTACAAATGCTTAATTTATTGTTTTAGGGCTACTTAATCGTAAGTGTTTTTGAATGAGGTTAACAAAACAACCGCTAGGGCAATATGGCTGAAAAACTGATCGTTTTTATCTTAATATAAACAAATATATTTCCAAAAAAAATTTACAAAATATTCATTATTACTGGGTGTTCTTCTTTCTATGTCACTTAGTATATGTTATTTAGGTAGAACAGAAGCTTCCAGGCGTCGTTGTAGAGTGGAGGGTCCTTAAGGAGTTTAAAGAAATTAAACCGCTATCGTAACAAAGCGCCACCTACTAAGTAAGAGAGACAAATAAAACCGACCAACAGAAAATCAAAAGGTTTTACTTAATCCTAGAAACACTAGATCGAACAAATTAACACAATAATTAATCATAAAAGAAAGACAGACAATTTAAAAAGAAAGAGAAAAAGAGACTGTCGGATGTCGTCACGTATAGTTTATTTGCTTAAAAGTGTAACATAAGAGATTAAGTCGTAAAATAAAATCCATTTAGAAGGCGACTGATAGTTGTATTCAATATGCACCTGAAATGCAAAGTAAAAACCAGTTCTATACGGGCGAAAATTGGTTAAATCAAACCTTATGGAAATTTGACAACAATAGAACAATAAGTTTCAACTACCTAAGGGTCAGCGGTTCTCAATATTTTTTAGTATTTTATTTGTTACAAACAAAATTTGATTTATTAAAAGTCATAATGCATGCATCAATAAATAGATAAATTTTACCGTATAGTAACACAATAAGATTTCAAAGCATACTTTTAATATGTAATTATGAACAAATATAATTAATTATTGCTACACTTGGATACTATTTAGAGATCGTTGTCACTATCACTAAAAGTAAAGTGATCGTCTTCTAAGTCACTATCCGTATTTATAGTAAAAATCAAAGGTCGCACATCGTCTATAATTTGTTCACGCTTGTAGGTGTTTTTGATTATTTCTTCTGTGTGAGTTACACAGCGATTCCACACGTCTAGAGTTATTTTAGTTAATGCGTCATTGCAAGTTTTAAGCACGTCTTCTTCTTTTCCTGAAGTAGCGCCAATGTGGTCGTCGTAAAACTTCTTCGCAATTTCCCACACCAATTCAATGGAATTGAAATGGCAATGATATGGCGGCAGACGCAGAACTTCGTGGCCGTACTTCAATGCCATTTCATTGACAACATATTTATTTACCGAACCTCGATGGTTTTCGTGCACTAATTGTAACAACTCAGCCTTGAACATCATAGTGTCAAATTGTATGTTTTTACTTTTTAACCACGCTCTAATATCGTCTTTGGTTGAAGAAACTGTCGGACGCTTTTCACTTTTGCGTGTGTGGTAGGATGCGTTATCAAGAACAATGATTGACGGCTGTTTAAGATTTTGTAGGATGCATTCTTCAAACCACTTCTCAAACAATACCGAATTCATATTATCGTGGTAATTTGCGGATTTCTTGGTACTAGAAAATATTAAACTGCCCCCCTCTATAAAACCATTTCGGCCACCAGCATGGACAATAATATAACGTTTACCATCGGAAGCTTTAGTAGGTTGCTTTAAACTTTTTTCTTCAAGCGTGCTAAAATATGAATTTTACTATACCGCATTGAATATATAGAACGACTACATTATTTTACGGCGTACAATAATATTATTATTTTACGCTCAATTAGTAACTTAGTTTGCCGGTAGAGGTATTAGCACTTTTTAAGCAGAAACGCCATTTAAAATTTAAACTTTTAAAAATGTCGCAAATTGAAGGAACTCCACCTAAAATAAAACAAATCGCCGATGCCTTAGTTGAAAATTTGATCCCCAACAAATCGCGCAAAATATATGATTTTGCTTACAATAAATTTTTGAAATGGGCGCAAGAAAATAATATAATCAATTACACAGAAAATGTTATGTTAGCGTATTTTCCCATTTGGCGGAAACTATGAAAAGTTTGTCATTATGTGCACAATATTCCATGCTAAAGTGCCAATTAAATATTAAACATGACATAAACTTAAAAAATTACGCAAAATTAATTTCCTTCTTGAAGCGCCAAGCTGATGGGTATCAACCAAAAAAAGCAAAAGTTTTCTCAAAAGAACATTTTAATAACTTTTTACAAAATGCGCCAAACAATGAATATTTGGCCATGAAGGTAATTTCAAATATAACTTTTTCAATCGCTAAAGTAGATACTATTTTCTTAGATCGTATTAATATTCGGAGTTAGTGGGGCATGTCGTTGCGACGAACTAGTCAATTTAAGAATACAGGATATCGAAGACCTGGAACGTATAATACTAGTAAAAATTCCTAATACTAAAACGAATAAGTCACGGACATTTACCATAGTTGGAGATTTTTATTTAAATTTATGTAGACAATATATGACACTTCGACCTAATGACATCAACATAACAAGATTCTTTTTAAAATACCAAAATGGTAGATGCCACCGTGTCGTTATGGGGATACATAAAATTTCAGGTATACCAAAACAAGTGGCAACTTTTTTAAACTACCTAATCCAGAGGAATACACTTGTCATACACTGCGACGAACCGCAGATACATTGTTAGTTGACAATGGTGGAGACATTACCACTCTAAAAAGACACGGTGGATGGAAATCTAACAATGTAGCTGAGGGATACATCGAAGAATATTAGGGTGCGATGAAGGTAACACATCTACCGTAACATCAGGTGATCTTAACAGGCCTAGTACTTCCACCGCAACATCGAACATATCCCAGTCAAGTGAATATGAAATCCATCACGACTATAATGACGTCAATGTCAGTTCTAAAACAGCAAGTAGTGGATTAAATATTATTAACTCGACATTACAAAATTGTACCTTTAATATTACTATAAATAAGAAATAGGTATTTTTTCCACTATATAGTTACTACAAAAGAATGTTTGTTTTAAGTTTTCATCTGAAATAAGAGTTAATTATTATTATTGTTGTATTGTTAAATAATTATAGCTTTCTTTCTTACTCTACAAATTAATACAAAAATTTTCCTTTTACAAACCGTGTTAATACACACAACAAAAATAATGTTGTTTGACAGTCATGTTTGACAGTTGTAAAGTTGAGTTAACGCTGTTGCCAATTCATTCTAAAACTACCTCAATTACTTCAAGAATTTGGGTTTTTTACGCTTGAAGAAAAAATAGTATATGCTACACGGAGTCGAACGCCTTTTTGTGTTTCGCAAAGTATTTTGCGGCCTCAGCTGCGCTTCGGCCGCAATACCTTCGCTCAACACAAAAAGAATGCGTTCTACTCCTAGTAGCATAATATACTATTAACACTGCGGTACTACGTTTACTTGCACCTCCAAAAATCCATGTTTCGTCTAAAAAGACGAACTCGTGTGGAATTTTGGACTATAGATTTTTTAAGTACTTCCTCAAAAATACATTACGCATGGAAACCACATGGGATTGCTCGCATAAACCTCGTCTGTTATTGGTCTGCTTAAATTTAAAACCCATTTCCTTCAGTACAAGGTATAAGCTTGATCTGCCAATATCGCAAACATATTTCAATTTTAATACGGCTAACAATGTGTCCAGAGTTATATGCTCTTTCTTTGCATACATATCATAAATCAAGTCTCGGATGGTTTTCTTTGTGGTCTCTGGTAGGTTCGTCGTACATTTTTTAGCCATTTTTTATGTAATTCTCTTTAAATCACTTGCACTTTCTCGCATAGAACATGTCCTCGCCACTGTTTGCCTGCTTACTTGTACCGCATCCGCCGTTCTTTGCTGAACAGCCATTACTGAAGTAAGTGGCGCACCATGATTCCTCTCCTTTTCAAAATAATCGTACACATTCAAAATTTTACGTTTAGCTTCAGTATCATCCATTGCGCACGGGTTCCATACGAAAATAAGCTGGCGCAGTGATTATATTGCAATATATATTTGGAAAAACTTTCCTTTCATTATTCCACTAAATGGATTTTAATGGATTCCCTAAACTCTTCGTAGCCTATTAACATCATTTACAGAATTCCTTCATTATTTGTGAGCAATAATTAATTATATTTGTTCCTAATTACATATTAAAAGTATGCTTTGAAATCTTATTGTGTATTTTTGTATTATCCTTTACTTACGGTAAAATTTATTTATTTATTGATGCATGCATTATGACTTTTAATAAATCAAATTTTGTTTGTAACAAATAAAATACTAAAACATATTGAGAACCGCTGATCCTTAGGTAGTTTTATTGTTGTCAAATTTCCATAAAGTTTGTTTTACTCAACTTTCGCCCGTATAGAACTGGTTTTTACTTTGCATTTCAGGTGCATATTGAATACAACTATCGGTCGCCTTCTAAGTGGATTTTATTTTACGACTTAACCTCTTATGATACATTTTTCAGCAAATAAACTATATTTTAGCAGTAGTCTCGCTTAAATAATAAGCAATCTAAACACCAAATCGTAGTGTTACGTTCCAATTGAGGATTATCTGATAGGAACACACGGTGTACATATATCATTAACACACGGCAATTTATCTAGTCGAACATGCAACGACTGACGCTTAAACTAGCTTATCTAACGGAGTCATCACCTCCCGCAAAACCAAAAGGCCTTTTGAGTTTGCGACAACCGTTAAAATTAAAGCGCACAAGCCCGTATTGAGCTGATTAAATTCTGTCGGTTGTTGAGTGTACCACCAAATAGGGTTTTACTTAAAACTAAAGATTAAAGCCGTTTTCTGTGGTATGTACATGAGCTTCACACTCATTAGCAATAAATAAGATACATAAATACTGAGACCAAAGTCCCGAGAGTAGGATTTTTCAGATAGCGACGAGATCAACAGTTTCTTAATTTGTGTAACCACTAGATTCTTCTTGGGGAAGGTATTCGAAGAGAACAGGAAGGCGTTAGGGTCCTTATCTGGTAGACGTGGTATCCACCGATTTCTTGCAGCTGTCTGATGTCCGTGGCATGCGTGGTACGTCGAAAAGGAAGGTATTAATTGGCCACTCGAACACCCCAGAAAGTTATCCAGAACAAAATGCAAAGAAAACTTAACCGAACGTAACGTGGTAGGTTTAGACAAATATAACTTAACCAATTGTTATTAGAAATCTTTTAACGCATTTTCACTATTTGTGTAATTTTAATTAACAATTAACGGTAAACACTACTCATTTAACAGCAAGCAGAAACGTAAAGAGAAGATTTCTGTTTCGTTTTCGGAAATATAAATCGATATTTATTTTCAACCAATCGAAAATTCGCAAAATGCGTGTCAAATACGACTTTCGTCGTAACATATTACTCGCGACATACGTTTTGTAGATTTATAATCCGTGTAACATATTGCTCACGACCGTTGATTGAAATATTTCAATCAACGTCACGACACACGTTATTCTCGGTTTATAAAATAAAACTGTAACAAAGTAATTGTCGGCTACATTAAGCTTACGTTTCCCCTTTCGAAATTATATTTCTTTATATAAAAAATTAAAGTTAATCTCAGTATAACCGCAATTCGCTAAAATACAAACCTCGTGTGCAATTCGGCAGGACAATTTTATGTCAAAAAACTAAATATATACGTTGACAATAAGAATTGCCTTAGTTTTTATTTTCACTGTTTATATTAACTACAGAAAAAAATGAAACGTCATAAAATATACATTTTGTAAGGACTAAATATTATGAATGGAGAGTTTAATGATTTTTTTTTAAATAACTTACAATAATTAGTAGGTTAGATTTATTTAAAAATAAGTAATAATCAGTCAACCCAAATAACCATGTTTAGTTTTTTGATTTAATTTAAAAGATATTGCTTGTAGACGTTTTTTAAATCAAAATTATTTCTAATTTTATTTTGTAAACATTTCCTAAACAAAATTTTGATTCGATAATTAATCGAGCTATGGTGTTTAATTAGTGATACCTTCAAATATATTCTTTAAAGAATAAAATTAAGTAAGCAACGTAAATTACCTATTTTCTAAAACTTGCTTAGTGTAATGATTCATTCTACAGTCTTTCTATAAGATAACCCCTGCTGAGACTACCTGCTGTTAGAATTGTAAATGATACCCTTAAGCCCGCTTCACAATGTGCAAACTTTTGTTTACAGAAATTGTGGTGTCCAAGTTTTAAATTTCATGAGTGTACATACTGTTCATAAAGACAATCGTAAAATGTTCCTTATTTATCAGATTACACTTATTACCCATTATTATTCTTATGCAGAAATGTGTGTAGAACATGATGGTAGTAAATAAAGTCTTCTAAAAAGTGATCTTAGAAGTGAAAAATAAAAAAAACTGTAAATAGACTTCGGCGCATATGTCACTTCACGATATAAATGATTAATTATTTTTTTTTAATGAGGGAGCAGCTTTCTAATTTTTTCTCTTTCTTATGAAGCAATGTGTAGAATACGATGCTGGTAAAAAAAGTTTTTTAAAAAGTGAACTTTAAGGTGAAAAATTAGAAAAACTATAAATATAGTAGAGCGTAATGACGCTTCTCGCGAAATCAATGTTTATTTTTTTTATTTAAATAAACTTTTATTTTACATTTGAATGTATTTAATAATGCTTATTTGCTTCAACAACAATTATTAAATTAAAAACATAGTGAGGGGTATCGTGACACGGCGCGGCGCCCTCTCTAATAACGATGTTAAAGTTTGCAAGTTCTATTTGTAGAGTATTATTCAGACTAATATTTACACTTGTGCGTATAAACAAAACTATGCGTTGCGACTTAACGTCGACAAATAGTATATTATACACACACTAGTGCTAAGGCAATAATGACAGACTTCACAACCATGGTGTATATACTATTTTTTCTACTACTAGCCAAATTTTAGCGAAAAATAAAAATAAACATTTTTCTTGTAAAAATCAAGTAGCACAGGAATTCAAATAAATCAAAAAACATTAAAAGCTCCATACGTTGATAAACCAACTGCAACTGATTCACTAAACACTTGTGTGACATATTTCACCTTTATTTTCTGATAATTATTCGGAGTGATATGTAAATTAGTTGATTTAGGAGCCAATCGCAGCGGTTTAGATTTGTCTCACATGTAGAAATTTTTAATGCCTTTCCAAGATGCTTTTTTGTTATTAAAGATTATATCGTATTTAATCAAGTTATTTTGCACCGACTTCAATAAATAGGAGACATCGTAGAAATAATAGATTTTTTTATCGTTTACGAGAAGGTATGGTTTTTCCGATGATACATCTATTCTTTTAATTAGGCTTAGAAATTTTACTACTGCTCTAACATTCGCACCGCATTGTAATTGTAACTTTTCTATGCAGTCTAATACTATCGACTTTAATTTGTCACCTTAACATATCGTATTTGTAAAAATGTAGCACAAGGATTGTTTAACTTTTTATATATAACTCTAACCATGATCACGTAGCAGTTGGAGCTGGCAAAAATTTAAAACCTACTTTAAAATTAACATTTTGGGGCTCGTAAAATATAATTTTAGTGAAAATTGTTTGTATTCCTCTATTTATCTCCTGCTTCTTAGTGGTTTATTTTTAAGTCCACTTGGCTGCCACAACTTGTGCTCTGCTTTCGGGAAGTAATCGTAGGGAGATGTTAACTTCAATTGAAGTGCTTTCTTTTCACGTTGCAATTTAAGAACGTTCCTCCGTAACTTTCTTTACCTAAGAGTATTTGAGCTGCAAGCTTGAGTAGTTTTGGTATAGCTAGAGATGTTAACGGGCATTTATTGCTTCGCCAATATACCTTGCATCATTTGAATATTGGGTTTCAGAAATTGACACTTGTAATAAATTTAGGAATGGCAAGTTTGTCGCAGCAGTTTTGATATCTACATAAATAATTTGCTGCGAACATAATATCTGGCCGTTGATTGAAATATTGGTAAAGATAGTCAACCTTACGGGATTATGCGACCCCGAAATTTGTTCTAAACATCAGAGGTCGGTAGTATCGCTTTGTGCTAAGAAAATACGTCAATTGTATTGTAGAATTTACAGAACAGTATTGCCGATAAATGTGAAATAGAAAACTGTAATTTTGCTGATAGTTTATGCTAAAGCACGACATTGTTGCCAATGCATCATGCCGTTGATTGAAATATTGGTGCATTGAGTCAATGTTGACAAACAAACAAAACATGCGTTCTACAATATACAAGAATTTATTGATTTTTGTCGACGTACTAATTAAATGTGTGTCCTTTGTTATATATTTTTTTCTATTGTCTGTTAATTGTTCAATGTAATAATATTTATTTGTATCTTTCTTACGTAAGGTTATAACAATGGTTATACCATCATGACAAACACATATATGTACAAAGATTGTATACATACACATGTGAATAAAGTTTATTATTATGAAAAAAACCTGCAGATTTAAAAGTATTAATTTCGTAAAGAAATCGTTGAAAAACGTTCTCCCAAAAAAACAATTTCTTTAAATACTTTTGAAAATTCCATACTCATATATTTATTACATTAACATCGTTTATCCGTTGAAAATGTTTTAAAATCTATTAGGCTTACGCAAGTAAATTTCTAAATTTTGGTCATTGAAATTAAAATTTTTTAACATAGAAACGCTATCCCTTTTATGTTGGAACGAATGTTGAATTTTCTTATATTACAATCTAACGTACTCAACTGTTTGCATCTAAACAATATTATAACAAGCCTACTCATTTACTAAAGGTGTTGCTAAAAGTATGCAATTGTAGAATTTCTGACTAAGCCGATAAGGAATGTGACTCATAAACGATAATCCGGAAGACTCCTCGTAATACATTTGTTTCAATATCAACTTTAGGTGTACTTATATTTTAAGATATGATAAACGCATTAAAGAAGCATCTATGCAAAGCTTAATGATTATCTGTTTATTTGTTACAATGAAAATATTACAATCAAGATTGGTTTTTAAGTATGTATTTCCTGAGCTTTACTAATAACAATGGTAATAACATTTACAAAATACTATCAAAAGAACACAAAATAATCGAAAGTAATAATACCCCACCACTTTTAGTTTAACAACAAAACCGAAAATTAATTAGTCTTCCTGTTGTGCTCAGTTTAAGAGGTTTTCGGTTCGAGTTTGATTTTGATTTTTAAAACATTTCGGTAGTTATTATTTACATGTAAGATCGGATTGCTGGTTTAAAAACTTATCCATTAAAATGAGTAATACTATTGCGTGTCATCGCTGTGTATATCACGGTTGCAATAATTCGAGAAAAAATTGCCCGACGATCAGCTTTTATCGGTTTCCTACTAATTGTCTAAATAGATGCAAAAATTGGGTGATGAATTGTGGTAATTCAAAGCTAGTACTACTAGATGATCTTAATTTATTACGAAATAAATTAATCTGTGAGAAGCATTTTGAATCTAGTAGTTTTCGAGATCCTTCCGCTGCGAAGAAGAAACTTAATATTACTGCAGTTCCTAAGAAGTTTGTTTCGGGTAAGTAATAATTTTTGTTCAGCAATGACAATTTGCTAATACTTATTGGTAGCGGTCTGGTAGGTACCCAGTGGTGAGAAGTATCTTAACGTTCTCAAAACTCAATTTTTTACATAACACTTTTAACCACTTTCATGTCTTCAATCTTCTCACCACTACTGGTATCGCAAAGTACAAATTACAAAATCAATTTCAAGAAATACTTTCATTTTTTATTAAAAATTTTGCCAATACATAAATAAAGTTCTTTTAAAAAGCCCAAATTTCAAGAAATACAATTATTTGCTTTGATTGCAGATGAACCTAAACAGGATACATCGAAGTCTTTGCGATTAGAAAGAAATCCTACTCAGAAATCACCAGAAGTTCTGACAGTTTATAAATCTGATAATGTGCGAACTTATGAAAATATATTTTCTAGCGGAAAGTATTTGCAACGTAATTACAACTATTTTCTGTCAGCCAATAAGAAAAAATTGAGAACAACGCCGATTCAGTTAGTGATGCCTCCTTTGTGAATGTTCTTCAAAGTGCAACAATCAGTGCAAGTATAAGTTCTGATAAACCTATACAGACAACCGTTTCTTTTAAAATTAAAAAGTTTAAAAATAAATTGAATAGTCAAAAGTGTGAAATATTTAGATTGAAGCGCAAACTTCAAAACAGCACAATTTCGGGTCTTTTAAAAACAAAAACCGGCTTTGAAGACATTTATTAATATGCAATGTTTTCATCGAACACGAACTCCATGGAAGGATTCAGAAAAACAACTGGCATTATCATTGTATTATAAATCGCCTACCGCTTACAAATTTATGTTGAACCATTTAGGATTTGTTTTGCCAGCAATTTCAACAATCAAGTCGTGGTTGAAAATTGTTAATTTAAGATCGGGGACAAATAATGTTCTTATACAAAAATTAAAAAAAAAAGTTGAAGGAATGACAGACAAAGAAAAGCAGTGCGTGGTAATGTGTGACGAAATTACTTTAAAACGAAATTTAAATTATAACCAATATTGGGACTACGTCGAAGGATATCAAGATTTAGGGGAATTAGGACGTAAACCGTTTTAAGTAACCATGGATTGGTTTTTTATTTGAGAGGAATATTGTATAATTGGAAAATTCCATTTTGTTATTTTCTCAGTAGTGGTTCAGTTAAAAGCGAAATATTATGTACTCTTATAAAGCAAGTGATGCATAAGTTGTTTCAAATTGGATTGAAACCTCGAGCGTTAGTTTGCGACCAAGGATCTAATAACAGAAGTGCTCTATCTTGTCTAGGCGCCACAAAGAAAATCCAACAATTCAAATCGACAATAACAAAATATATGTAGCGTATGATCCTCCTCATTTACTAAAAAGCTTAAGAACAATGTCATGAACAGCAAACTGGAAATAGTCGTCAACAATAAAAAATTCAGTGGACCGATTTTGTCAACACTTTTTATATTGATCAGTGTAGCAGTGTAGCAAGATCCATGTTAAAATTACGGACAAACATATTAACCCATCAAATTTTCAAAAAGATGCGTGTTAAATACGCCGCTCAGGTATTTAGCAATTCTGTATCTGCAGCAATTAGCAGTGCTGTGATGACGGGTCAATTAACAAGTAATACGGCGTTAGATACTGCATCTTTTTTAAAACAATTAACAACATTTTTGACTGTTTAAATAGTTTTTCAGTAAATGATCCGAATCCCTACAAGCGTGGTTTTTCAGTTTTTAAAGACATGCCATGCGAAACGTTGAAACGTTCTGTACAATACTTCAATTCCATCAAGTTTTATGAGAACGGTGTAGAAAGAAAAAATATATACTGTATCGCAGGTTTCCAATGGACTATAAATTCAATTTTAAGTCTGTGGGAGGACTTAAAGGGAGAAGGAACTTTGTACTTTTTAACGTCACGAATAAATCAAGATCCTCTAGAAAATGCTTTTCAATGATTCGTGCTAGAGGAGGTTATAATGCCCAACCGTCTGCCCGCGAATTTAGGCTTGCATTACAACATAACATGCACATTCGCTTGCAAATACCAATAGAACAAGGGAATTGTGAAAAAGATAACGACGAGATACTATATGGTATAGATGAACAATTTAACACTAACTATGAGGAAGAGGATAACAAAATTGGGACAAATGAAAGTGTAGAAAATAATGAAACAAAGAGATCGTCTAGAACCTGTCTGGAGAACAAAATCAATGAAGACAATGTCGTAATTAATAGTTCTTTAGAATCTTGTTCAGTGTCGTATGTTGCGGGTTATTTAAGTCACTACATATATAAAAAAGTACATTGTAATACGTGTAAGGAAATGCTAACAGTTAACGACTCAAGTGTTTTCAATGTGAACGAATCATTAATTCTATATAAAGATTACAGCAAATCTGATGGAATTAAATACTTACACAGACCATCACCAGAATTCTCAAAATTTGTGTTTTTTTATTGAAACTTTTACTGAAGAATTTCATCTTTTTAAAACAGATTATGGTTTATTGGAAAAAATTAAACTCCGTATAAAAAAATGTCTCAACAGCAGTGTGAATTCATGGTTCAGAGAATGCGACACTCATAAACTGTTAATTATCGATCAGTTGGTTAAAATAAAACTATATCGAACCTTAAAGTGGGAGGCTAATAAACATATTTCTAATAGCTATAATTACAGTGATGTCACAAAACCACACCGTAAAATAAGAATATTATCTGCATAAATAAGTGTAAATGTTTGGATATGTTTTATGTATAGCATTGTATTAGGTACGTTATTATTTATGTGTAAATTGTTTGTAAATTATTACTATTATTTTAGATCAGTTGGAATTGTAATTTTGAAACAATGTTTATAATTAATGAGCTATTTTTACTTTAATTAAACTATTTTAATTCGAAACCATGATATTTTGATACAGTTTCAAAGAGTAAAATCCTAACTTTTTATCTCTACTAACAGATAACAAAGTGTCACTTTTCGTAAATTATTTTTTCCCTCGGGAAAAAAGTGAGTACTATTTTTAACACCAAATTTCCCTCAATAATTTTCTAATTCTATTGTAATATGATTTTTCAATATTAAATCGTCATTTATTTCGTCACAGAAAAGAATAGTGTATTATACACGTATTATCCGCACCGCGTCGGGAGACAACACACCTCAAGCTAAAATCTAGTACTTTTATTTTTAGAAGTAATAGGAATAGGTTTTATTACCAAGTGAATTTAAATTTGAAGGTCTAGTGGAACCCACTTTCCCTAAAAAACACGGTAACTTGTTGCCTTTTGAATTGAAAAATTTGAAAACCAATTTTTATTTAAAATCCTTTTCAACTGAACACGTAAAACAAGTAGATACAAAAACCAATAATTTTGCGTTTCTGAACTCTAGTGGTATTTCTCCCAGTATGTTCTACTTTATTCCTAACGAAGTTATTAAATGACAAACAAATGTCAACATTATTATTTGCAAGTTAAAAATAAAGTGCAAGCATAATTTGTAAAATAATTGTTTCTTATTTATCTAACACCGACCAAACCAAACTGTTTTAACAAATAACGCTTCGCATGTATTTTAGTAAATTATTAAAAAAACATTGTCATTAAAATCCAAGATATGTATCATCAATGGTATTATTCATAAATGAAAAATTTGTCACTTTTAATTACTAGTTAATACGTTTACTAAATATTTGAAAACGTTGCAACATTGTATTGACAAAAGTAAATTTTACGGATTGTATGTTGCGCCATTTTTACAACTGTGGAATAAATTGAACTATTCTATTTCAAGAATCGTACACATTATAACTTAGCGCTTCAGTACAGGTGAAAAAAGTAAACAAAAACGCAACCCAACATGCATAGGTGAATTGCATCCGTGATACAAGCAAATACAAGCGGTTGACTATCTTTACCAATATTTCAATCAACGATCTGGCCTAGTAGCCTGTGCAATGTATAGTCCAGTGTATTTAGGAATTGACTCACCATTTTAGTATACATTTTTTCTCTTACCCTCCATTCGAAAAGATTTTCCTCGGTGAGTGTAACTCTAATTTGCGCACTCCTAAAATCCACCCTTTCGTTTCAATCTTAGATTTGGTGTTTTATTTTGGAATTTTTATATCTCGCGTTCTGATTATCGTGGATTCGTTTTGAGTTATATTTTCAAAAATGCTATATGACAAAAAACTGTGCATTTAACGGGAAAAACTGCATTTCGTCGTAATACGACTTGTCCCCGTTCATTTATTAAAATAAATGATTGTTATGCATGTTACATTGTTTAAATATACCTATTTGTTTAATAAAGATTTTGTTAGAGTGGGTTTTTGATTTAAAAAGTAAACATTTCGATAACTTTAATGATGATTTTATTTTTTCCAAATACCATTTAGTTGCACTATTGCTTTTTGTTATTAATTTATCGGTACAGTAAGAAATTCCTTTTTTTTTTAATGCAGAACTGTATTTAAATTGAAACAATTAATATTTCGTCAGGTTTTACCTTCATGAAAACATTTTTTCTGCTTTTTCCAAACTTAATTTCGCACCACCCTTAAGGTTGAGTTCACGGCGCGTTTTTTTTCATATGGTTTCCCCGATAGATCTCTTCCACAGTTTGCACTCTTTTTTTAGTGAAATTCTCACCTTGCCATGATATTGACAGCCATCGTCATTTTCATTTTCACTTATCACAGGTGATTGACTTGCTTTTCGTTTCAATGAAACCGTTGATCTTGGTAACGGTACCATCTTGTATTTCTGTTAATAGAAGCATAATTATTATTGGTGATGTATATTTACCGCCTGACTCTTCGATTGATACATATAAATCACACTGCTCTGATTTAGAGCATGTGTCAAATCAATTTAGTGACGATCCAATTATTATAGCAGGTGATTATAACTTGCCTGACTATAAGTGGAATAATGAAGATAATGATTCAAATATTGTTTATTGTCCAAAATTTGAAAAAATTTATACGTCTTATGCATTTCTGGGACTAAAACAAATCAATAAAAAACTTAATAATCGAGGAGTTTTTTTAGATTTAGTGTTTTCTAATATCTAAGATTTACAAATTGATTTAGCATTAGATCAGGTTAGTGCTCACCATGTTCCATACTGTTGGTCAATTAATTTGTTAGACAATATAACTAATTGGTCTTGCAGTTTTGAAATCTTTAATTTTTGCCAAGCAGACTATACATTATTAAACGACTACTTTGCAACAGTTAATTGGGATTTGTGTTTTAATGGATTGAAGGTGGATGATCAGTTAGATGTTTTTTATAATATTATTTATGATGCAATAGTTAAATATGTTCCTAAAAAAATTATTAGACACAATACTACCTCATACCCAAAGTGGTTTAATTCAGAGCTTATTAGAATTTGCAAAAGAAAAGAGAAAGGTTCATGCTAAATATAAAACATCAGGTAATCAATTAGATTATCTTTATTTTAAAACATTACGATCACGATGTAATATACTGAAACAACGTCTTCATAATGCATACATTGATGATGTTAACGCTTGTATTAATGATAATCCAAGGTTTTTGTGGAAATTTATTAGTGATAAAAAATGTCAACGTACTATTCCTAATGTGATGAGTTACAATGATGTTTTGGCTTCTAGTGGAGATAGTATAGTGGAACTGTTTGCAAAATTTTTTGCTTCTGTATACAACAATGACAATAGTACTAATACTTATGGAACCTCAGAAATCAAGCACGAGATAAATGATTCAGGATTTAATATTAGTCTATCAATGGTTTATGATGTAATTTCCAGCCTAAAAATGTCTAACACTGCAGGTCCTGATGGTGTACCTTGTAAATTTATCAAGAATTGTGTCTTTACATTGTCGAAGCCTTTATGGTTGCTATACAATTGTTCTATTTTGTCTGAAGTATTTCCGGAGAAGTAGAAATGTAGCTTTATTTCGCCAATTTTCAAATCTGGTAATCGTCAGGCGATAAACAATTACAGAGGTGTATGTAAACAATCTATCATACCTAAAATATTTGATTCAATTATATCTGAACAAATTCAGTGGATGTGTACAAGTTTAATTACTCCAAAACAACATGGTTTTTATAAGAAACGTTCTAGTTTGTCGAATCTTTTAGAATATTATACATTCTTAAACGAGGCATTCACTGCGAGAATTCAAATTGATTCGGTTTATACCGATTTTTCAAAAGCATTTGATCGAGTAAATCATGATCTTCTCTTACTGAAACTTAGACATATCGGCTTTTCTAATAAGAGTGTTAACTGGGTGTCTTCTTACCTAAAAGATAGAACACAAATAGTGAAAATAGGTCCTTACCTTTTGCAACCTTTTAAAGTAACGTTTGGTGTGCCTCAGGGATCACATTGTGGCGCTATACTTTTTATTCTGTTTATTAATGATTTGGCACAGTCTTTCCAACATAGCAATTTTTTATTTTACGCTGATGATCTGAAAATATTTAAGCCAATTGCTTTATTTAGTAATTGTGAACATCTCCAAGCTGACTTGAATAAACTTTTTGAATGGTGCTCTAGAAATAGTTTGTACCTTAACATTGAAAAATGCAAATATATTACTTTTACACGCAATCGTGAAATCATAACATTTCAATATCAGATAGGTAGCAATTGTTTGGAATCTGTTAAAGTAATTAGAGATCTTGGAGTGTTTTTTGACTCAAGATTATCTTTTAAAAATCATTATCATTTTTTATTTCGGAAATGTATTAATATGTGGGGATTTATCTGGCGACATTGTAAGAATTTGTCGGTTTCGGCATTAAATTTTTTATATTTTGCCTATGTTAGATCGCACTTAGATTATTGCTCACCTGTTTGGTATCCAGTTTATAATACAGATAAGCATTTACTAAAAAGAATCCAAAATAAGTTTCTACGGACGATCGAATATAAGCTGAAAGTAAATCATCTACGAGGTGACTATACATGGATATTATCTACTTGTAAAGTTCAACTGCTTGATCGACGAAGACAAGTTTCAGACATATGTGTGCTGCATGATATTATTAATTATAGGTACCTAAGGTAGACACGAGTCTAATTTCTAAATTAACATTCTTGGTACCACTTTGTCCTAGAGTTTCCAGAACTCAAACCGTTTTCCGCATTGATTATGTTACGACTAATCTAGGTGATAACCATCCTATTAGAAGGATGATGCTTTTGGCAAATAAACACTGTTCGAAAAAGTCAATTAATTTATTTGGTTCAAACAAACTTAATTTTAAGAAAAAACGTTATGTTTGAAGTTGTAAACAATAATTAGTTTTATACTATGTAATTTTAAGTTACTGTATTTGTATATTCTTGTAGAGATTTAAAATTAAATAAAACAGATTTTTTTTGTTGTTCTTTAAGGATGCACTATTAATACTATTAATATGAATATTATATTGATTTTTTTACCATTTTATTTCTAGTGTTATTATTATTTTTTTATCTTTCTTTATTGTAATTGGAGATTTCCTAATACAGTATTATTATTATTATTATTATTAAAGTATTATCATTATCTTTGTAAATTCGTCATCAACTTCGTCGTCTTTGTCATTCAGGTCCTTACATCTTCTTTCGCAGTCGTGCAGGTTTTTTTACAGCAAATCTTGCACAAAACAGAACATTTCAAACCTGCTTTTAAACATCCACAAGCTCTGCTACAGTTGGTTGTACATACAAAAAATACAAAGTCCAGAAGTTTGCGTGGTATCGGTTCCTGATTGGTTGTCATTGCTTCCAAGTGGATTTATCTCTGCATCGATTTACTTTTGCACTGGATGATATGTCCAAAGAAAATGTTGTCTCGCTGCTGAGATCGTGGAAGGTAAACACGATAAGTCAATTTTGGTTTTCAGGTCAGGTTGCAAAAACGAGCAGCGAGACAACACTTCCTTCAAACATACCATCAAGTGCAAAAGTGGATCGGTGCAGAAAAAAATGAACTTGGAGCCAATCACAACCGATTAGGAATCAGAACCACGCAAAGTTTTGGACATTGTATCCTGTGGATGTACAACCAACTGTGGCTTGTGGATGTCGAAAAGCAGGTTTGAAAGGTTCTGTTTTGTGCAAGACTTGCCGTGGGAAAATCTGTGCGACCGCGAAAGAAAAGTAGATAACTCAAATGACTAAGACGACGAAGGTGATGACAGACTTACAACGAAGGTACCTTTACCAAGATCAACCGCTTCATTGAAACAAAAAGTAAGCCAATCACCTGTGATAAGTGAAAATAAAAATGATGATGGCTATCAATATCATAGCAAGGTGAAAAAATCAGTAAAAAAGTGAAAACTGTGGAGTAGATCTATCGGGGGAACCACATGAAACAAAAAACGCGCCTTGAACATAACCTCAAGGGTAGTGCGGAATTCTGCCGTGTTAAGCAAAAAAGACGTATCTCCATTTTCAGGTGTAAGATTCAAAGAAAAATATTTTAGCCCACTTCAAAGCGATTATTGAAGGACATCAATATAAATCTTGATTAACTCAAGTTCTTTCTAATGATAAGCTTTTATTACACCAAAAGAACTAGAAATCAATAGAAAGTTCAAATTCGTTTAACAAAAAAAATGTAGTTACGACTTTTTTGCTTAGCACCGCAGAATTGAGTTGGGATAAAAAATTGTTTATAAAGTTAAAACCTGTCGAAATATTTATTGTTTCAATATAGACACGGTTCTGCGTTTAAAAATAAGAATTTCTTACTGTACTAATAAATTAGTATCAAATAGCAATAGTGTAATTGAATAACATTTGGAAAAAATAAAGTCATACCCATCAAATTAAAAAATCAACTTCAACAAATTTTTTATTGAACACATAGGCATATTTAAGCAATGTATAATTATAACAATGGTTTATATTAATAAATAAATAAGATACAAGTGGTATTACGACGAAATGCAAGGCCGTGCGCGAGCGCTATTCATCGTATTTCAAAATCCGCACGAAACATAGCAACTTTGCGCGTCGTTTGCCGGGCGAGATATGGTTGTGTCAGAATAATTTTTTTTTGAAAATGCTAGAAATTACTTTATCTTTAATAAAGTTTTCTCACAAAAAAGCGTCAGGTGGACCGAAAAAAAGATAAGAGCCGAAAAGTAAAAGAAATACTTTTTTTTAAGTTGTTCTGTCGACTTTGAAGAGCAATAACTTTTTGTCGTTAAACGCACACTTATTTGTCATATAACATTATTGAAAATATAACTCAAAACAAATCCTATGACATCAAGATTATGACTGTGCAATAATTAGAACGCGAGATATGAAAACTCCAAAAAAACACCATGCCTAAGATGGCGGAGAAAGATTTGGTTTTAAAGGTGCGGAAACTTAGGGTTAAACTTACCGAGGAAAACCATTTCGAATGGAGGATAAGAAAAAAATAAATAGAAAAATGGTGGGTCACTCATATAAACATTTTCTAAATGCTCTGGACTAATAAGTAAGAGCACCTATTAAATTTCTATAATTTAAATTTTCATTTAAATTGCCAATTTCAAGCCTTAAACTTGTTTCCATTAGGGTGTGTTTGATATTTAAATTTACTAAATTATATTTTTCAACTAAATTTTTTGTGTACTCTTTTTGTGAAAGTTTTGTAACCTTCCTCTTTTGATCATGAACAATTTCGATTCCTAAATACTTTTCTACGCTTCCTAAATCTTTCATTTTAAACAAAGTTTTGAATTTATTTTAAATTTTGCCAACCTCGTTTAGATTTCTACCACAAATTAATAAATCATCAACAAACAGTATACAGAACATTTCATCATTTAAATTGCTATGCAAACAAAAGATCGTGTTCACTTTGAATAAAATCTAATTTCGTTATAAAGTTATTAAAACACTCGTACCAATTTTGTGGCGACTCTCGTAATCCATACAGAGACCTTTTTAAAAAATAACTTCACTAAATGTCACTATTTAGGAAGGCCGTTTTCACATCCATGTGATGAATATGATAATTTCTTTGTACCGAAACACTCAATAACGTTCTTAGCGTTGACAACTTTACAACTGGTGCATAAATTTCTTCTATGAAGTCATTCTGTTCGTAACCTCTCACTACTAAACGTGCTTTAAAATTTTCTTCTGATTTTTTTGAAAAACCTAACCAAAAATTTTAACATTCCTTTATTTTACTTTTTCCTACGAATGAGATATAGTACGTTATAATCAAGCAAAAATAGATTATGTCCGATGGCCGGCCGTATGTAAACAAGTTATAAAGAACACCACCAGTCCTATTTTTAAGAAACTTTGTACTGTAACGTATTTATAATTGCAGATTTGATTAGATTTTGTGCATAACTTATTTAGCCAAAAGTCCGTTAACATAAAAGACTTCGAATTTTACAATATTTAGAAAAATATTCATTTGACACATTTTTGTTTCAAGTAAAAGTTGTTTGTAATTTAATTATACACAACTTTTGTTTAAGCTATTTTTTGATTCAGTAAGTAATCACTTGGATATAACAATTACGTGATCCTAATTGTTAAAACAATATATCCACCAATATCAATTATAGCAAAAAGTTGAGGAAGAAAAGTTGTTAAAAATTCTATTATTCTATACCTTTTGTTTGAAGCATTTTTTTCTAAAACGCAATTTTATTTTCGCTTTGTGAGAGTGAGAGTTTTCAACTCGAGTTACGTGAGCAATACCCCGTTTTGTCCGACGTACTCTTGTAGGTAGCGTTCGTATAATGGCTTAGCAGTTACATTCATTTACCTATTGTTGGACGATACTGAAATGTTTACTTCGATTTTACAAATTGCTTTACAGTGCACCTTTTCTTAACAAATTTGAATTTTTTTCCTGCAAAGAATTTGATTTTTACTCCACACTCTTTAAACATAATGTCAGGAAAACCGCCTTACAGATTTTATAAAACTTTGCATATGAATTTTATATATAATAGTGCAGACCTGATAAGATTTTGAGCATAATCTATCAAGCCGAAAATGTCGTTAACCTAGATAAATATGAGTTGTGTATAGGCCACCTAAATTTCAAATACAATTTTTTTTTATCTATTTTGAATCAGTTTTAACTTACTGCATTTTAATCTCAGATAGATTCTTTTGTTTTGGAGACTTCGACGTGGATATAATAAAAAATGTTACACGCTGCATCATTTCTACAGTAGTTTATTGAAAACTTTTTTCTTAGTTCAAATTATAGATGAACCAACAAGAATTAGTGCAACTAGTAGTACGCTATTAGATTTAATTATCACTTCTAATAAGGACTATGTTGAGTCATCCGGGGTACGTAACTACAATGGATCCCATCATGATCTAACTTTCTGTGTTATTAGAGCGTAAATGCACACAAATAGAAATAAGTTCGTAACATATCGTAGTCTTCAGTCAATAAATGTTAGTCATTTTGAAAACGATTTAAAACTGCTTCCGTGGAATGCAATTTATTATACTTCTGATATTAATCGAAAGGTGATGATTTTTAACTATTGCATCATAGAAAATGTTAACGTACACTCATGAAATTTAAAACTTGGACACCACTATTTCTGTAAACAAAAGATTGCACATTGTGAAAGGGCTTAAGAGTATCATTTACAATTCTAACAGCAGGTAGTCTCAGCAGGGGTTATCTTATAGATGGACTGTAGAATGAATCATTACACTAGGCACGTTTTAGAAAATAGGTAATTTACGTTGCTTACTTAATTTTTTTCTTTAAAGAATATATTTGAAGGTATCGCTAATTAAACACCATAAAGTCTGTATACTGTTGGCGCGGAGTAATAAATCATAATTGCTTGAAATAATTCTTCATTTTCTTGTGAAAGCGGTACTTCTACGGTTAAGTAAAAACCAATAAATTCTAACCAAAATACGATCATTGTGCCGCTCTTGCAGCATATCGACCCATCTAGGGTCTGAGAACAATAGCTTAATCTGTGTAAACACGTTGCTATCAGCCTAGGTACTGACGAAACGAGAATCATAGCCGTACATGTGGGTATTATACCAAGATACAAAAATAATGGTATATACTACGTAAGAAGTAAAATTTGTAATGTGATCTACTATACAAATAAAATAAATAACATATAACCACATAATAATTCATATCAAGGTAGATTTTACTATTATAATATATTTACCTACTAAAAATATGATTTTCCAAACGTATCAGGTACCTACGCCACTGCAATACGGGAGATTCGATAATTCTGACAGGTTTATTACTCCGCGCCAATAGTATACTGAGTATAGCTCGATTAATTATCGAATCAAAATTTTGTTTAGGAAATGTTTACAAAATAAAACTAGAAATAATTTTGATTTAAAAAACGTCTACAAGCAATAACTTTTAAATTAAATCAAAAACTAAACATGGTTATTTGGGTTGACTGATTATTACTTATTTTTAAATAAATCTAACCTACTAATTATTGTAAGTTATTAAAAAAATCATTAAACTCTCTATTCATAATATTTAGTCCTTACAAAATGTATATTTTATGACGTTTCATTTTTTTCTGTAGTTAATATAAAAAGTGAAAATAAAAACTAAGGCAATTCTTATTGTCAACGTATATATTTAGTTTTTGACAAGAATTTATTACATAATTATAATTAAGATACCAAGTTATAGTTTAAAATTAAATGAAAACGTTTTTTTTTTAAATAAAGGTATTACTATATAAATAAATATAAGAAATCAATAATGGGTGTGACCTCCATTATTATTGATACATTCTTGGAGGCGTTTGCTCATTGACGCTATCAAGGTATCAATATAATTAATATTAATCGTTTCCCATGCGGTATCAATGGCTGCAATTAGTGCATTACGGTTTACTGGTATAAAATTTGGCCCTTGTTGTCTTCGGATAACAGCAAGTATTTGAGCCCAAACATTTTCGATAATGTTAAAATCTGGGCTTTTTGCTGGCCAGGGTAACAACTACAAGTTATTTTCTTGTATCCAATTGCGCACAACCCGCAAAGTATGAATAGGGGCGTTGTCCTTTAACAACAAAAATAGATTATGAAAATGTTAATTCAACAGATCCCGAACTATTTTTGGAGAAAGTATAGTGGAATAAGAATATTTACTTGTTGGAAAATATAATCTTCGTCTGGATAAAACACTTCGACTGAAGGTTTCATAATAGTTTCCAAAATATCTAAATACGCAGCAGAATCAAGACGTCCATCGATAGCCCAACAAATTCCTGGACCCCGCGCGCTAACCCAACCACACACATTCACAGAAAAATAACCACTTCGTTTTTTAGGACATATGTGATTATTTTCGTAACGAGTTCCTTCCATCCTAAAAACTTTTAGTGGTCCATCGTTGCGGCTATTGAACGTTTTTCGTCGCTAAAAATCACTCGATTCCAAAATTCCAAAGGTTCGTTCACATATCGCCTTGCAAATTCCAGACGACGTCTCATATTTTCGTCACTGAGAACTTCTTTCGCAGCAGCATTATACTTCTTTATTCCCATCTCCTTTAATCTTTTTTGTGCAGTTATACGGCATCCGGGAAAATGTGTATCTGCTATAGCCCTGGAGTATGTAGCAAATGGTTGTTCTGTTACGTAATGAAACAACTCGAGATCTTGAGCACGTGTAGATACTTTAGGTCTACCACTTCCGATGGCTCTTTCCAAAGTGTGTTCAAGATTCCATTTTACTCGGTAATGCCCTACGGTGCTTTTGGTATATCTAACATACGTGAAATTTCACGCACGCTACGGCCCGCCGCTAATTCCGAAACAATCCGCGCTTTCAAATCAGCACCGAGATGAGGTGGCATTTTCACAACACTTGAAATTTTAAACTAAAATGGAATTTACATTTCTTACTTTATTTATTGGTTTACACTACCCCTTCTCAAACAGTAGGTAATTGTTTATTTATTACATACTTCTAATGACCAATGTAACAACTCTTAGAGCAATATGACTCAAAGGAAGTAAATTAAACAAGCAAGGATATTCTATTGTTATTGAAACTTATTCATAAAGTAAAAGCCATTTCCTTATAATGCTAATGGACAGGATTTTCTTTTAAGTATTAAGATTACAATAGAGGACTTATAAACTTTCGAAAATATCTAATTATAAATATTTACACTGCAATTGCGCTTTTTCCTTAATAATTTCTTAGCAATAACATACACGTTCTTGGTTTTTAAGTTGTCATAAATTTGATATGATATAAATTTGTGTTTCTAATATTACATCACAAACTAATCTTTATTCGCCAAAAAATTGTTGCTTAAGTTGTAAAGCTTCGTACACACCTGAACAACAAACCGAGCAACAAACATAACAACGAACCGAAAGTCAAACAGAACGACAAACGATCTTTTATGATTTCCACAATCCGAACAACAAACGGAACGTTTGTGCTGTTCCATAATTATTTTCAGTAGTTTTCAGTTCATATATATTTATTATTGAGAAGAGAAAATTGCGGAAAACAAGAAGATAGTGCCAACCAAATTTTTACGCACAAAGAAGAGTAAAAATTATAATTTACTTCGCTTTTTTTTATTTTGGAAATTTCCCGCCCAAATGATGCTAATAGGGACATCATTTTTTTCTTGCATTCTTAAACACTGATTAATTTAAAACATTTTTCTTCTGTCAACTCCATAATATTACCTAAAACACAACAAACCCACAAAAGGGAGGACAAAAAATAAATAATTTAATTCTCCCGCATAAGTTTGTTCGCCGTTTTGTTTAGATTCGTCCAAACCTGCAAACGCATTCGCGCGCATTTTCTTTGATGTCGGAGAAAAAACCGACAAGTTGCGGGAACGCCGCAAACCGTTCGTGGAACAATCAGGACTTGCGAATCTGTTCTAAAATTCGTACGTAGCACCGTCCAAATTAATGTTCCGATTGCCGTTCGGTTCGTTGTTCTGTTTGTTCCTCGGTTTGTTGTTCAGGTGTGTACGAAGCTTTACAATAAGCATATTAATATGAACTATATCTTATGAAAGGAGAGTTATGTAACTATAATTAACGACTTAACGTTACGTTAGTAGATTCCATTTACTATTTACACATATTTTCTTGGAACATTCGATAATTAACTATCGGGATATGATGACCCTATACTTCGCAGGTTGTGCGCAATTGGATACAAGCAAATAACTTGGAGTTGTTACCCTGGCCAGCAAAAGCCCAGATTTTAACATTATCGAAAATGTTTGGGCTCGAATACTTGCTGTTATCCGAAGACAACAAGGGCCAAATTTTATACCAGTAAACCGTAATGCACTAATTGCAGCCATTGATACCGCATGGGAAACGATTAATATTAATTATATTGATACTTTGATAGCGTCAATGAGCAGACGCCTCCAAGAATGTATCAATAATAATGGAGGTCACACCCATTATTGATTTCTTATATTTATTTATATAGTAATACCTTTATTTAAAAAAAACGTTTTCATTTAATTTTAAACTATAACTTGGTATCTTAATTATAATTATGTAATAAATTCTTGTCAAAAAACTAAATATATACGTTGACAATAAGAATTGCCTTAGTTTTTTATTTTCACTTTTTATATTAACTACAGAAAAAAATGAAACGTCATAAAATATACATTTTGTAAGGACTAAATATTATGAATAGAGAGTTTAATGATTTTTTTAATAACTTACAATAATTAGTAGGTTAGATTTATTTAAAAATAAGTAATAATCAGTCAACCCAAATAACCATGTTTAGTTTTTGATTTAATTTAAAAGTTATTGCTTGTAGACGTTTTTTAAATCAAAATTATTTCTAATTTTATTTTGTAAACATTTCCTAAACAAAATTTTGATTCGATAATTAATCGAGCTATGGTGTTTAATTAGCGATACCTTCAAATATATTCTTTAAAGAAAAAAATTAAGTAAGCAACGTAAATTACCTATTTTCTAAAACGTGCTTAGTGTAATGATTCATTCTACAGTCCTTCTATAAGATAACCCCTGCTGAGAGTACCTGCTGTTAGAATTGTAAATGCTACCCTTAAGCCTGCTTAACAATGTGCAAACTTTTGTTTACAGAAATTGTGGTGTCCAAGTTTTAAATTTCATGAGTGTACATGCACCACTTATAACATGTAAAATATCAAAACCACACGCCCCATGGGTTACTGATAATATTAAATTATTGCAGTCACTTAGAGATAAATCTAAAAACAAGTTTCGTAAAACAAAATTGCCAAAACACTGGGACTACTATAAGTCGCTTAGAAACTTCACTAATCTTGCCATAAAAAAGAAAAAAAGCGTACACTTAATAAGAAAACGTCTACAAAAACTTTATGGAACGAAATAAAAATATTAAATATTAACACAATGATTCGTAATAAAATTCCACAGCACCTAAGTAATGTAAATCAGATTAATGAGTACCTACAAAACAGTGTTACAAAGCTGGATGTAAATACTATGCAGACAATTAATTTTTATAATTCTCAAACAATGGGTACTTTGGGATCTGTTTTTGATTTTCAGAGTATAAGTGAGAGTACTGTAACTCTTTGTCTGAAACAAATCAAGACAAATGTCCAGATGGGATCAGTCTTGCAATGATTAATATGCTTTGTCCATTTATCCTGCAGGTCTTAACTCATATTATTAATTATTGTTTGACAGAGAATGTGTTTCCTGATTGCTGGAAAATGGCTTATGTAATTCCTATTCCTAAAATTAAAAATCCGACTGAATTGAAACACCTTCGCCCTATAAGTTTATTACCTGTTTTCTCTAAAATTCTAGAGAACGTTATTCAAACTCAAATTAGAAGCCACCTTGACAGATTTAACATCTTACCGGAAATGCAATCAGGATTTCGTCCAATGCATAGTTGTACCACGGCACTACTGAAAGTCACAGATGATATATTGGGAGCAATGGACCAAAACAAATTAACAATACTAGTAGCACTTGACTTCACCAAAGCATTTGATAATGTTGATCACGATATTCTATGTGCTATATTACACTATGTGGGGTACAAGCAAGGTGCTATAAAATTAATTCAGAGTTATTTAAGCAATAGGTCACAAATGATAAAAGTAGAGGATGAAATATCAAACCCAGCAAAATTAAAAATGGAGGTTCCGCAAGGATCAATCCTTGGTCCATTGCTTTTTACAATATACTCATCTTATCTCAGCAGATGCATAAAATACTGTAAGTACCACATATATGCTGACGATACTCAGGTGTATTATCCCTTTACCCTTTCGGACTTACCAAGTGCTTTAGAAAAAATTAATGAAGACGTAAATAATATTTACGTAAACTCACTGAATCATACTTTACATCTAAACCCATTACAATCTCATGTCATTGTTAATGGAAGTAAAAAACTACGTAAAAACATAAAACCAAGAATTAAAATTAACGATAATGAACTACCTGTACAACTAAATATTAAAAACTTAGGCATAAATATGGATCACTCTTTCCGTTTTAACACACATGTATCCCAGTGTATCCAAAAGGCATATTTTAAGTTACAAATCCTATTTCCACATAGGCACTACCTTTCGATTAAGTTAAAAACCTTACTTTGTGATTCACTGGTCTTGCCGCAATTTAGTTATTGTAACCTAGTATATAGTCCATGCCAATATGCAATAGATAATGCCAAAATACAGAAAGTACAGAATTCTTGCTTGAGATATATATATATATATATATATATATATATATATGATAAGTTTTTCGACATCTAGTGTCGACTCGTGAAAGCGTTCACGTACGAAAATGTTAGCAACTTTGCCGACAGGTATGTAAAGCAGTTTACATAGTCGATTCTTTAATAATTATAGCCAACCTAATAGTTGGCAAGTATAAAAATTTCGAATCGCCTGCAGTAAAGTACGCAAGAAGTTGTACAATAGCAAACAAACACTGAGAATCACCCGACAGCTGTTTCGTCCTTTTGGGACTCATCGGGAGTGAGAGAACTCGAGTGTAAGTTCACTATTGTACAAACGCGCTGTCGACTATATGCCCTACTGGAGGGATCACAATATTTAAATGATAAGTTTTTCGACATCTAGTGTCGACTCGTGAAAGCGTTCACGTACGAAAATGTACATTTTCGTACGTGAACGCTTTCACGAGTCGACACTAGATGTCAAAAACCTTATCGTTTATATATATGGAATTCGCAAGTGCCATAGGATCTCGCACAAACTAAGTGAAACCGAATGGCTTAACATGAAAAATCGCTTTCACTTGTGGAAAGCATCCTTATTTCATAAAATAATATATTATAGAACACCTCCGTATTGATTTAATAAAATATCATTTTGCACGGACGTTCATAACATTAACATTAGAGGAAGGGGTGATATCACAGCACCAAAACATAAAACCAAAAAAGTACGAAAGCTCATTCTCGTTTAATATTTATAAGATTTATAATAACGTTCCTAAGGAAATTAAATACTTATCGCAGAAAAATTTTAAAACAAAATTCAAAAGGTACTATTGGAAAAGCAACAAATGAGACAGTAGCGTAACGAGCAGGCTTGGATTTTGGATTTTGTAAAAGTTTCTACGAGTAATGGTAATCGGGATACATAAAATGTAATTATTACAATTAACATAAACCGAGTCATAATTATAATTTTAGAACTCTTTAGTTATAGGCAAAAATCAGTATACGTTATTATTTAACTATTTAACTTTCTAGGAATAAGTGGTAGAACAGGGTGCTGGGAATGCTCAGTACAGCTGAACTTCGCCTAGTGATTTGCCCTAAAAGGAAAAAAAACTATTATTGTTTATTGGTTATTTGTATCTATTGTGGGTAAATATTATTATTATTATTATTATTATTATTATTATATATAATAGTGCAGATATGATGAGATTTTGGGCACAATCCATTAATATATAAACTATTTACGCTTTAAGCAATCATCCAATATTATTTATTTATTTATTATTTATTAACTAGTTTCAACTCAAAAATATATCGTGAGTGATCTTCAGAAGTTATCAAATTAATTTACAAACGTTAAATATGGCAATTGGTTTACATGGAAATTTAGAAAAACACAATTGGTTTGTAATAAAAGGTTTTTTTAAAAGATATAAAATGGGTATGTAAAATGTTTGAATCTGGAGTTAATATATTAGGGACATAAAAATTCTGTTTGATAATTTAATGTAAGATCGTCAAAATTTGTTTGATCGTTGATTATTAAATTTTGATTTGTTGTTTTAATGTATATTATTTCTAATTTATCTAAAATTTGTCTATTATAATTAGTTATTTTAAAAGGATGTATGAGTGGAGTGAATGATTTAAATGTTTATGTTTCTTTTGGATAATGTGTTTAGCGAAAGTGGATTTAATTGTATCTAAATTATAAGAATATTTTTCTGGTTGTTTAAGATATCTTAGATGTTCTTTTAATCGAATTTCTTTTAGTTTTACCAATATATATTTTGTTACAAGAGCATAGTAGTTGGTATATGCCGCTTGATTCAAGACTATTATTCATATTTAATTTTTCTAAAAAAATGTTAGCTAAATTGGTAGGTGCTTTGAAGACAAATTTATATTCAGTTAATTTATTCAAATCTTTAATTATGTTAATAAATTCAGGAATAAAAGGAATTGAAATGTATTTATTTTTTGGATTTTCATTAATGGAATTAATTTTGTTAGATTGCGCCAATCATCCATCAAGCATTTTGGGATTCTTTAGATAATAATTTAAGAGGTAAGATGTTTAATTTCGGAGTTAATTTATACAACAAACTAAATAATAAACTAAAACGTTTACCACATTTTCATAAACCTCAATTTAAATCATATTTACATTCTAATTGTCATTATAAATATGTTCCTACACTTAATAATTCTAGAACAACATTTGAATTTCATAAAAATATATTTAATAAAACTAATGTTAATTTCAGCATTTCTGAGTTAGAATTATTAAACAAAGGACTAAAATTTGCTCCACAATTCAAATGTAACAATTTGATGTTGAATGAATTTAAAGCAACAATTGAAAATTTTAGTGATTACAACCCTTTAATTAAAACCCAAAATAAAAATATCTTTTATTTTTCTCCAAAAAAAAAAAAATTTTAAAAAAAAAAATAAAAATATTTCAAAATAAAAAAAAAATTAACCCTTCAATTAAAGAAAAACTTAATCAAAATAATTTGCATAATTTCTAAAGAGATTTAATCCTACGACAAAAATGAATTATTAACAAATCCTTCTTTTTCCCAAAACTCATTTAATTAAGAATATTTGCTTCAATTATTCCAAAAGATAATAATAATTTTAACATGAATTATTATTTTCTTTTCTACGAGAAAAGGCCGATCTAAGAGAAGAAAAATAGTCAAATCTGTCAAAATTAAAACAATTAACTTAACCACTAATTCAAAATACCAAGGAAAAACTTAATCAAAATAATTTAACATAATTTCTAAAGCAGAGTTCTCTCACTCCTGGTAAAAAAAAACAATTAAAATTAAACTTTATATGAGTCCCAAAGTACAAAGAAACAGCTGAGAATCAAGTTTGTCTTTTTGGACTCATCGGAGTGAGATTTTTTTACATACCTGTGTTGCTTAATTGTACGTGAACGCTTGCACTATGTCCGAATACTTTATTACTGATCCCTCGTCAGGCAACTTAACGAAATTTTTATACCTTCAGTGTTTGTTTGTTTTACAACCCTTGTCTTTACTGGGAATTCGAAATTTTTATACCTGCAAACTGTTATGTTGGCTATAATTATTGAAGGATCGACTATGTAACTGCTTTACATACCTGTCGGCAAAAGTTGCTTATATATATATATAATATAAATAACCAATATTTTAATTAATGGATTCTATATTCATACATAAAATACAATCTATTAAGCGAAAAGGCCGTTAACCTAGATAGATTTTTGGAATCTTAGAATATTTACAAAAATATTTGTTTTACACATTTTTATGTTTTTTTTAAAACGTATCCCTAATTTCCATTTGTTCTTTGACGTTTATTAATATTGGGGCGATGTGGAATTCTGCGATAACCGCTTGTTTTATCAATTTTTATAGAGTTTGAAATATAAGCCCGGTAATGGGTACTTTTGAAATTACCAGGTTTATACTTTGTAACTGCTTACAAAAGTAAAATTTTTTGCCAGTACATAATATACTGTATTCACTTTCAAGACGAACCGTAGACCAACAAATACATGCAAAGTTCACGTGAACAGAGTGACCAGAGCCGTACTTAGGTTCGCCTTGGAATTGAATGAAGTATAGAAGGAATACTATTCGTTGACAGTTACTACCCTTACGACAGTTTATTAAAGTTTTAATTTAGTGTAAAATTGTATTGAAATATTTTAAATCATTCTTATTCTTTTTTCATTAGAAACGTATAACAAAAAACGAAGTTAATTTTTTGGAACTAGTTTGATATTGATTTGCTTGTCTCTCAATTATTAGCAATATTATTAAAATATGTTCTTTGATAGATTTCTATTTCTGATGGATTATTTTGGCTTCAATTTTTTTACATAATATTCCTTATGGTGGAAATAAATATTGTTTATTACAACGGAAATGAAATTATTATACAGAGTCAAGATATAGGTAATTGTTGTTACAATGTACAATTTGTTGGAATGGATATTAGACTTCAAAAGGGACTGATATTAATAATTCAAAGAAGCCAAAGACCAATTCAAATGACTGTTGGAAAGTTTGTACCGTTGTCACTGGCTACTTCGATTGCAGTAAGTAACGCAATCCTAATTATCTATAAATGATATCATTTTCTAGATAATGAGAGCTGCGTATTCATATTTTATGCTACTTCGTGGGCAGAAGTAAGAAGTTTTATTGCCCACAACGCACTATCAGTAATGGATCACAATATAATAAAACCACAGCATAATAAACATATAACAGTGTATCTTGGACTACTGAACACAACAAATAGCCGTCATTTTGTTAAATCTGACGTGGAAAACAGTATAACTCGTTTGCTAGGATGATATCACGACACAATATACATAATCAATTATTATCCATGCGATTCTGTAAATAGATTGAATAAATAGTAGTTATATTGATTATTAAAAAAACATAGATTTATACTTATTTACATTTTGTTTAGATTATGTTAGAAACAAATTATAAATAAACATGTATTAAAATCACCTAATATTTTTCACAAATAAATAATCAAATAAAATAGTCATACATACAAAGTTAAAAACGTAACATAAAAACTGTCAATAAAAATCGATAAATTCGTCAAACTCAATTGAGCGCCAAAGAAAGTCACGACGTAAAATAGCTTCTAGCCCTTGTTCAGTGAAAGTTCGCCTGGAAGGATTGTTTCTGATGGATTTAGCTTAATAAAGTACTTACACAAATCTGTAAAAGTTATCACCTACCGCACAAAAACAAAATCATTTACAAATTAAAAAGGATCGTTACAGTCTAACGTTAACAAAATGTATTGCATTTCAAACATAAAACAACTACCAAATAAATAGGGTACCTAAATATGTGTACATTAATAAACGGAATTTAAATTGATCACGTGATTGCTTATTTTCAATGAAAAACACTTAATTATTTACATTAAATGGAATCTGAACAACATTCTTACAAAACAAAACAAATTAAATCAAACATAATAAAATTCAATCTTACGCGTCTCGCATTATGAGATTAAATTTACACCTACACAATATCCATTTAACGAATGAAAATGCGCAGAGTAATAATATTTCTAATTCGCATTAAAACAAATAATGAAAATATACGCATAAATACCCAAACACACCCGGACAGTTTAAAAATTTACAACGGTATTTCTAAGCCATTCTTAATTTTAATAACGTTCACATATTTATTAAAATAAAGTAAATAATACTTTAAGGACTCGCTTCCGTGTAACAGCAGGGCGGCATTTACTAAGTCTGGAGGCGACGGAAACTGTAGTGTATTGTGAAGATGATACAGAAGTCAAATACGTAAAGGTCGAATTACAACGATGATAAACGACAAAAACTGGCAAGTCGTTACTTAAGATTTTTTTCTGTAAAAAAAACTTTTGTAGTGCGAGAACTTTTATAAAACCGCATTACGCATAAACAGGGCACAAAAATTTAAATCCCCAAAAACGTCAAAAACTAATTATTTTTCGGTCTGAAGAAATTTTATTATCCGCAATTGCAAAGCGAGAAACACCCTTAACTAATCAAAACCAGAAATTTTTATTTAACTTTCCGATACATTACGTAAGTGAGTAAAGCAAAAACTTTATGCAAACTGAAACTTTCCTGACGACGAAATCACGAAATACTCTCGGAAGAATAAAATGATACAGCAGAAATTTTATTTCAACGTTTATTTATTCGTATGGTACACTTTAAATATTGTATTATGATGTAAGTGTTATGTGTGGTGCCTTACAAGATCAGTATAAACCTGTATAGTGTGGCAACAAAACCGTGTGCAACCTAAACATGCCAACTCTTACCCACCTTAGTTTTTATATGTAATAATATTAAATAAGTGTGTAAACATTATAGAAGGTAAATAAGAACATAAAATATAACAGGACAGCGATTGCATGACGACATACAATGGACTGGTCCAATCGCCAGTCCTTCAGATTCGTAAGCCATAATATAGCTTTATCCGTTAAATTATGAATGTTACAAACCCTCCTTTAAACGGGAGCCCTAAACACTTTGACGAGAACGGTTTACGGAAAATTATTTGGCGTTAGTACGAGTCGCCAAGAAACGAAATGGTAAATAACTACAAGTATACCGATAGAACATCAGAAATATATTCAAACATTATTCTTAATTTATTTCTTTAATTCTTAAAATGAAATAAAACAGGAAATTGATAAAACCAATAATTGATGATTTGTTAGTAAATTCAAAGATGCCGATATGAAAGAAATTATTCATGGCTTCCTTTGACAATGTTAACAATTCTGTAATTAAGTAACTGTGTTATTCTACGATTAATAACTCAATAACGGTTCAAGATAAAGACTGCATATGATATATTTTGAAATCAGAAAAAAATATCTCTTCAAAGATATAATAATAAACAGGATGATACATTAAAAAAATACACCATTTTTTTTTGTTTTTCCCTGTAAACGGCGAGTAACTGAACGATTGATAGCATTTTAAGAAAATTCAGTTGGAACTATACAACTTCCATATATAACTATTTTTTACTACGAGTAATAATAACGATAATAAGGGGTGGGTAATTTATAGTGAATAACCTTGTACAATAAAAAATTTAACAATAGTAATTAAAGTTTGTATTTTTTGTATATGTAAACAAAAATAGTAACGACGAGAATGCCAAATTGTCATTATCTAAACTTTTACACCATTAATCTACCTAAGCGTAATATACCTAAATACATATCCTTTACGTTGCTTCTGATTTCCTTGAGGGTCTTTTATCGTTCTTGTCATAGATTATGTTACCATAAACAAATACAATGAGGTATTATACTTATTTATTCATTAATACATAATTACTCAATCTTTCCTTATAATTTTTATACAAAATTAATGTACATTGGTAAATAATTTCCCCACTCAATTTATCTATAAAACAGAAATTGTTAAAACGTGTTAAAACTTACTCTTTATTAACTAAAGTAACATACTAATGAGTACTTTAAGTTTCGGCAAAGTTTTGAAAAATGATTAAAACAAAAAGAGTTAAGGAACGATTGACATATTATGGCTACATGCATAGTTTTGACTCATTAAGTGCAAACAGAAATAAAAAACATTTTTGATGTCGTAGAAGAGATCTAAAATCGGAATAAATGGTGAAGTTATTAAAAATGTGGGTGAACATAATCACGAAGCTTCAGCAGCAAACATAGAAGTACGTATACCATCATTAATTGTTTACACAACGAATTTCTTCATGTTTGTGACACAATCTGTTGGCGGACAAGGAAATTTTCCTAGTGATAAAGCTGCTAAAGCAACGTAAAGGAGGCCCAGAAAACAGAATGCATTTGTACCGGTGGCACCAGAAAATGTTTTAGATTTAGAAATTCCAGAATTCTACCGGGAATATCAAGTAGAAGAAGGAGTTGTAGAAGGAGACTACACGAAGGGCGCATATGAATGTTTGGAAGACGTCGAGGGCTGGATGTAAGTTTTGCTTTTGAACGCAGTATATATTCATATAAACAATTAATTAATGATTTCCATTTAGTTGCTTTTGAAATGTATTTACACGTAATTTTTTGTATACCGCTATTTATTTTGATTACTACTGAAGCGCGGCATTTTTATTTTACAAGCAAAACAACTAGGTGTAAATTTTAACAAACGGGAAAACACCAAAAAACTGCACCAAAAATAGCTAAGCTACCATCATCAGCGCACCGATACTACAAATAAAAACAATAGGAAGATTATATATACCATCTGCGTGTCACGCATCGTTACACTACATTGATTCTTATATAAGCTTGAATAATTTCAAAAATCCTAATGGACCGTGATTATCATAATTTATAAGCAAATTTTTGTTTTTAAAAATTTCCAAACTTTCACAAGAATTAAGTTCGTTTTTATTATGACCATTTTTAAGCATATGCATGGCAGCACTGGACCTATCTGTGCGATGATATTTGACATGAGCTACGTGCTCTTTAAAACAAGTTTTAATAGGTCTCTTGGTTTGCCCTATACGTTCTCGGTTACTGTTTTTACAATTTATTTTATATATTCCCGATTTATCACACATTTCTATTGGGTATTTCAGCAAACCCGGCGAACTTTGTTTCGCCACCAGATGGTCTCGTTTTATGTAACATTTCGTTTAGTGATTAAAAGATGAACAGTAATGAATTCATTTTGATTACAAAAATGAAGTGTTATTTAGTTAAACTTCCATAGTAAATGAAAGTGAATCCAAAGTAAATACTGAATCGAAGCGTTATACGTGTCCGCAAATTATCCGTTTCATTGAAGTGCACTTTGGTAAACCACATTTTCTGTTTTTTGGTCTGACGTTAACACAAACAAAGCGGATGGTTTCCCAACTCGTGAACACGCAACGTATAACTACCCATGTGAAAAACAATGATTTTCTAAATGTATCCCGCAAACACTAAGCGATTGGCCTTGCGACTTGTTAATTGTCATTGCGACGCACCGGCGCCATCTACTTAAAATATTGGTTTGTAGTACATGCTATGTATCAGAGATGGTGCTGTATGTGAAAAAAGATTTTCCCGCTTTTCTGTTGAAATTTTTCCTGAATTTTCTTTGCTATAAACCTCATGGAGCCCGAGACCTTTCCAACGAATGCAAACCCGTGGAAATCGGTGCGTGCGTTCTGGAGTTATAGCGTCCGGAAGAAAAACCCGACTTATTTTTATATAGTAGATTTCGGATTGCCTAAAAGATTTTGCAAGTTGTTACTACTAAAGATTACTGTTTTATAATTCAGTTTTGAAAATATTTTTTGAAGACCTTTTGTGGATGTAGGATAATTTGGTAATTTGACATATTTCTTATCTATTTTGATATTACTAGTTCCTAACGTTATAATGTTCCTAATGTTTATTTTATGTTTATGTTTACAAATTATGTTTGTGACAATTGATTCCTGAAAACAATGCAATTTGCTTAGTAGTTGACAGTTCTTTATCAAAGTTTTTTTTTAATGGAAAATGTAATAATCTGTAAATCAAAAAGTTGAAAGATGCAAGTTTATGTTGCATACTATGGTTGGAATCATTTGTTATAAACCTCATAGTGTTAGTGTCTTTACGATAAATATCTATATCTAGTTTGTGGCGATTTCTTGTCACTAAAATGTCTAAGAAAGGTAGCTTAATAATTATTTACGATATAAGTGCGGGAACACAATGTTCCCGCGTGAACGCATTTTGAAAAACGAGCGACTGAAGGGAGCGAGTTTTTCATCTGCGTGAACGCGAGAAAATTGTTCAAGCATGAATATTGTACAATATTTTTTGAAACGAACATAAAACAATAATTCTCAAATAAATTTCTAACTTTTATTTAAAAAAAAATGATCAAAGGAACCGTAGGTAAACAATTGCAATTTTGACAGTTGTTTATTGTGTTACAATTATTTCACAATTAAAAATATTAATTATGTCTTCTGATTCTGAAATTGAATTTACACCACCAGAAATAAGAGAAACGGCCAAAAAGGCGATCGACAACTTATTGCCGGATAAGTCAAAAAAACGGTATGAATTAGTGTATTCAAAGTTTCTGGACTGGTGCAAATTACATAAAATTAGTAAATACACTGAAAATTGTTTACTGGGATATTTTCAAACGTTTTCCAGTAAAAAGTCTCTTTGGTCACATTATTCTATGTTAAAGTCCTGTTTGATAATACACAATAACGTTGACATTTCAAAATTTACAAAACTTGTGGCCTTTTTAAAGAAGGAAACGTACAATTTAAAACGAAAAAAATCCAAAGTTTTAAACGATAACGAAATTGATAAGTTCATTGTTGAGGCCCCAGACAATGCATTTCTATTAATGAAGGTGTGTAATAAGCAACATATTTCATAAATACATATAAACTAAGTATCTATTTCATTTTATAGGTAGTAGTAATAATGGGTATTTCCGGTGCATGTCGTCGTGAAGAGTTGTGCAAAATGTCAATTAATGGTATCGAGTTCAAATCTGAAGTTATTCTCGTCAATGTACCAGAAACAAAAACAAATGTTTCTCGACGTTTTGCAGTAACTAAACCCGAATGGATAAACTTGCTGCTAAAATATAGAAATGTAAGACCAGCAGCAAACAAACGTTTTTTTTGCACTTACAGAAACGGCAAATGTATTAATTCACCAGTAGGGCTTAATACAATTGGTAGAATTCCTAGTCAAGTAGCCGAATTCCTTCAGTTAGAGAATCCAAAAGACTACACTGGCCACTGTTTTCGAAGAAGTGCAGCAACTCTGTTGGCTGATAAAGGTGGAGATCTGCTAACACTTAAAAAATTTGGAGGATGGAAATCTTCAAGCGTGGCTGAAAGTTACGTTGATGACTCCATTCAAAGTAAAATTAGTATTGCCGATCGTTTAATGGAGCCAGCACCGGGACCATCTCGTATAATTCATACTGTAAATGTAGCACAGTCGTTATCTGATTCTCACCCTCCAGGAACTTCTGGAATAACAATTTCAAATTGCACCAACTGTACGATAAATATATATAACAGTAACACTGTTTAAGATACTGTATACATTAATTTAATTCTAAATGTCACTTACTTCATTTAAAGTCAAATAAAATATGTTTAATCTGTTTTGAAACGGAACAGACAGTCTCCTTCTCTGGCTCGATTTTGTTATTGAGGTTATATTTGCTCTGCGACTATTGAACATGGTCTACACAAAATCCACACAATTATGTCGAAACCACTTTACAGGTGCACCGATAACAATTTCCAAACGTCAAATTATCAGACCAATTTTCTTTCACCAGATGAACTATAATAAGGAAATACTACATTTGACATTTACGTTAAGTTGGTTGCAAAATTGTGCGATCGTACAATAAAACGAAATTTGTTGTTGATGTTATCCTTTCAGTTACTTAATAAGAAACATATAAAACAACACGCTATGTTAGCTCATACAATAAACGAATGAATTATAGACACCTTATTATGAAATAATCGCGGTAACATGAAACTTTTCTACTTTGAAAGGGTTGGTACCACTGTGTGTTTCCCGGTCGACTAAACCGGGAAACACGCGTTCCTGGTTGACTACACAGTGCGTCAGACGTTGTTTTCGAGGTAGTGAGTTCAAAAAGTTTGTTTCAGTTTCATAGGTAAACTTGATCGTTTTAAATTTTGAATTTAAAATTTTTACAAATTGCTGAGGGTTGTAAACTTTAGTGTCGATGACTGCAAAAACATCAACATGTTCGCCATAAACGGAGAAACCCATTGTTGTACCATGATTTTGTTGATAAATGGTATTGTTAATTTGGAAGTAAGGTTGACTCATACATAAACTTGCTAATTTAATAAAATTATCTACTTTTAAATTGACTAAATGACTTTGGTGTAACATATCTTTCAAATAATCTAAAGTGACAATTATCGGAACGCTTGGAAACAATGAACAGTCATAGAATGAAACTAAAACTTTGCTCTCAGTTAGCTCAATGTTTTTAATTTTTTCAATAAAATCGTATGAAATTTGAACACTGAAATGTTATTGAAAACTGTTGAATTTATTTGACAACCATTTAGATATCAGATAAGTAGAAGGATTAATAACTGAAACAATGGGCCGCATTGCTTTTTCGTGTTTATGTATCTTAGGCAAACAATACATTCTAGGAAGAACCGGGTTAGATACCGTTAGTTTAAACTTAAGTTGTTTTGGTATATTATTTTCACATTCTAATAAGACTCTACCGGTATCAGCATTTATTTTCGGAAGCATCAAATGAACTGTTTCAAAATAATCCCCTTTGTCTAAAAATAACTACTTTATTGCTTTTATCTGCTATGAGATAACAACAATTTTTCTCTTAAAGTCTTTTAACAATGTTTATTTCTCTCGCATTAAATTTAAATTTTGGAGCTGCTGAATATTATCTGAAATTTGAATATTACAGGCATTTCTAATGAAGTTATCATCTAAAGGTTTGATCGAACTTTCAATTTCTACAATAATCTGATCTATATGTGCTTTGTTAAATTTGAGGTTATATTTCAAGCTTTTATTCAACGAAGTTAATACGTCATTGTTAAAAATCTCCAAGGATTTGTTTACCAATATATTAGATTTTTGGGAATCAAGTCTGTGCACCTCTTTTTCTTTTTTAGATAATTCTGTAAACTTTTTGTTCTGGGTCAACTTTTTTTGCCAAAATTTGTTTTGAATATTTTCATTAATATGGTGCAAAAACTTAATCCATTCAACATACTCGTCATCATTTAATCTTGAAGTCAGTTTTATATGTAACTAATATGCTTCTAACTCTAATTTATCTATTTTACCATAATGACATTTAATTTGCAAATCTAACCATTTACGCTTAGCAAATTCAAGCGGCTTTTTACATGAGTATCAATTAAAATTTGCATTAACTTTCATTCATTTTGGAAAAACACCTGCTTTGCGGTAAGATTTAATAATTTAATGCCACATTTAACAAAAGAAATCGTACTTTTAATCTTGAAGAACCTGTTCAGTAGTGTAGACCTGGGAGCCATTTTGATCAAAGGAATGGAACTCTAAACTGCAGCGTCTATTTTAACGAACGGGAAAACACCAAAATCGGTTCACTGATGATGATAGCTTAGCTATTGAAACACGTGTCCGAGTATAGTTTTTTTGGTGTTTCCCGTTCGTTAAAATAGACGCTGCAGTTTAGAGTTCCTTTCCTTTGATATGTGTAAATCATTAATTAATACTTTGTAGTGTATTATACTGTAAGGTTATTATAATTCTTACGCAGATCTTAAAAACATCTGAGACGTGGTATGCAGATGGTACGTTTACAATTACACCTAGACTTTTTCTCAAGTTTTCGTATTAATAGGTATAAAAAAACGGCCCACATCCTTGTGCTTACGTACTCTTGCTTAGTAAACAACAAAATACATATAAGCAAATGCTACTAATGTTGCTAAAGTAATATCCCAAACTTGCATTGAGAATAGTGTCTGTTGATTTTGAAATTGCTGTTCATAATGCGTTTCCTGAATGTTTTATAAACATATCAATAGATGGATGTTTTTTTAATTTACTACAACATTTCAAAAAAATGTTGCTCATCAAAGATTACTGTAGTAAGTTTTAAATGCTGTTTTCTATTTTTAATTTGAAAAATAATCTGGTCTACTGATTTTTCAGAGAGTATAGTGCATTTGACGAACTTCCTTAAGAAATAGTTTATTTGGCCAGCTGGTTTAAAAGATTTTATATAGGCGAAAGAAATCTCCGAAAAAATGGACGCCGTATAGATCGATGTTTCCTCCAGAAACATGGAATTTTTATCAAAGAACTTTAAGTAGTGTTTAAGTACATTATTTAAAATTTACATGTTTGCGCATAAACACAATGTTTTTTACGGAAAAAAAAAACAACATTGCAGAAGCAGCTCATAGAAGGTTACAACACAATTATCTATACAGAGGCCAACAATATGGAATTTATTGAAGGACTAAAAAAAGTGCAAAAGAATGGGAACATTTTTTATGAGCGACTAGTAGCTGGAAATCAAGTACCAGAAAAAAAACCGGAATACATTTGAATAGAGGCTCGAATATTACGCCTGGTAAAGGATTTTGCAAGCAGAGGATGTTTGGATTCCCTCCCGGGTTTAATTAATAATTTTGAGCTATTAATATAGTATTAAAGTTTTTTCATAATTATTATTATAGTAACATCATAATTTTAGTATAATATTTCTACACACTTATTTTGTAATTATTAAATTTTTTATAATTGATTATATTATTTACATGAAATAATTCACTATTTTTAACCGCGCAATTCTTAAATCGTTTTTATGTGTGCAAATTATTTCCGGCGATTCGTTCCTTGCGAATCATACCTACCGGCAAATTGTTCCCGGTGAATTATTTCTCGTCGAATTGTTCCCGGCGACTTTAGTAAAGATGAAGCAAAAGCTATAAAATTAATCCTGTTGCAACTAAAACCTTTGCCAATTCATTTACAAACCGATCATGGTTTAGAATTTTATAATAAAACGTTTCAGACCCTGATGAAGAATAGTACTTTTATCACAAAAAAATATCGATAGTAGAACGTGTTAATCGTACTTTAAACATGTATTGTGTTTAGTTTGCAAGGAGACTACAAATGGGTTAATATTTTAGAAAACATAACAAACCGATACAACAATAGTCATCACCGAACAATATAAATAAACCATGGTTAACAAAAAAAAACGAAAAACTTATTTTAAACTCTAGCTACAGTAATGTAAACATTGTTAATGTTAACAATGAATATTCAATTGGTGATCATGTTAGAATAAGTAAAATTAGACAAATATTTTGAAAGGGTTATAGTCCTAACTGGTCAAATGAGATTCTTGTAATAAGAAAAATTAAATTAACAAATCCAATTACTTATTTAAGATAAGAAAGGCGAAGATATACTTGGAGGATTCTACGAAGCAGAGCTACAGAAAGTAAGACATCCTTATGTATACTTGAATGAGAAAATTTTAAAGAAAAAAGTAAATAAGCTATATGTAAAATGGTTAGGTTTTAAAACGAACCACAACAATTGGATTGACAAAAGCAGTATCGCTTAAATATTTCTACATTTAAAATAAGTAAGGTAATTGTAATTATTTTGTAATGTACGTAATATGTTTAATATAACTTTATTAAAATTCTACTTGTTTACTTCATATCCTTCCAATGAATTTTCAAATTTCGTTAACTTACACACGCATTGTATTAAGTTAATTAAAAAGCAAGTTTCAATTAGTAGTCGAGACATAACAATTGAGGTCACAGAATACTAACATAAATCTAAGGCGTTGCACTAAATTGAGAACAAAGGTCTTCAACCTACCGCGCCCCCGTCACGAGCAACACCGATTGATCCCGTGCCCCCCCTCCCCGATCGTCCCCAAACACCACAGATTGTCCCCGATCATGCGCGTACGCTTCCGTCAACAAACGAGAATAACCAAAGTTCAAATTTCCCCGCCCCAAATTAAAAATTTTGCGCCAAAAGTAAGCCAGAAACGGTATACTAAGAGACAATTTACGTACTCAATTGCGGCCGTAAAGTTTGGTCATAAAACAATTAGAGGAACAGGAAATTGTATAAATAAGAATTAACAATGCTAAACTAATTTTTTGCTAAACAGGAATTAATTAATAAACAAATTGTGTAGAACAGATTTTATGTTGTTCCACCATTTTGAAACTGAAGAAGAAACCGGATTTGGTTCGTGAGAAACGTCCCACGATTCAATGACTCACTACATCAGTACGCGGAGGGACATTTGCAAAGGGAATCTTACTCTTTTGGCAATGTTATTCAAAAATTTCAATTTTTTTTTTTTTTTTTTGATGCATGTCTCTAGTCCAAGCGGTTATCAAAATATATTATACATTCAAATAGTGCCGTATTAAATGACTCTCTTTAAAGCGACCAACAATTCATTGTAACGAACGTTAGAAGATAGCGTTCACAAATATAAACACAAGTAAATTTGTGTAACGTCAACTCTCTACCACGCAAGAACGAAATTGTTCCTACTATTTTTCCACCATTCTCCCCGCTGAAATTTTGACAACGACGGTATAAATACAACGTCCCCGGTCCTAAATGACACTTACTTACTTTCTTGTTCTGAGTTCCGCTCTCAGAACACCTTTTTCCGTATCCGCACTCCATTTTCCAATTCTGTTAACTTTCTTGGGTATCCTAGAAATAATCAATCGTTAAATTGCTCTCACTGTATTTACCTGATACTACTTCTTTCTCTCTGTTACGTGGTAGTCTGCAGCAAGTAATTCAATTTGTTTCCTCCAAGACAATCTCATACGACAGGTTTTTCTGTTTGCTAAACTGTTTATTTCTAAATGTCAATACTGTCAAGTAATTAAATTTGTTTTGCAGTGTTTACTTTACCAAACCCTGAAACCTCTCCAGCACGATTGATCATAATATTTTAGCGACAATCGGCTGCTTACTTGGTTGAAGAAGGGGTTTGAATACCAACTTAACGTTTGTTGTTCCAGGACAACACGTTTAATATAAACGTCCTAAGAAGCCGAGTAAAACACCTACACGGGGAGATAAACCAGTAAGCAATCTTCCTCCGTATATATTAATTCATGTAAATGAAGAGTCACCCCTGTAAGACTATAATTTAAACTGCCGATTGAATTAAAATTGAAACTCCGTATTAAGTCTTACCTGTATAAAAACCGTTACATGCAAATCAATTTAAAATAAAGCAATTGCTGGATCAATTAAAACAAACATTTACTAACGTTTGATTCACAGGTACTCCGCCGGCCGGCGGCTATTAAAGTAAACTGTTTCGTGCGGTATATGGTATTACTGCTGATACCAACCTACTGATATATAAGTTGACCAACATTAGCCGTTTATATATTATTTTTTTGTATCACGTTTATTTAAGCTCTGTATAATAATTGTTTATTTGTTTAATAAGTTTGTAAATATATTGTTTAAACTCTGGGCCATTTCTGAAGCTAACTGAAGTAAAGAAAAATATAAATTCTGTGACACACTTAGAACTATTTTTAAATTTTATTTTTAAAAGTAGTTCAGAGAGTTACAACATCAACATTGTTTGTTGTAAATTGTTTGTAAGAACGTTGTTGTGTTTAGCAACTTTAGCAACTGGGGGTTGTGTAATTGTGTAACATGTTACTAAAACAGAGTTCAAACCTAGACTAACGTAAAAATACTAACATATGAACTGGGGACGTGCAACCCCTTTCTTTTTAATTTTTACTCAAGCAAAAGCTTACAAAAAAATACGTTACAGTTTCTCACAAAGATAATCAATCAGCACATTCAGAATTTTAACCGTGGCTTGTAATCAGTATACTGTTTATTTTAGTCAAAACAAAATACTCAGTTTACTTTATAAAAGCGATAACATTCAATCACGTTTCTTGAAACAAACAAAGACTTTATTAATTCAGCAAAACAAAACGGTGATATAAGTTAAATAATATTACAAAAACCCCGATAGTGACTGCCGAAATAAGCGTTTCTTGAAAGTTTTCTCGTGCGAACATTGAAAATAAGGCATTCTTAACACCATAACGATTTAAAACAAATATCAAATAACAAAGAAATCAACTATTGTAGCGAACTTGGTTTGAAAACAAACGTGCTTTATCAACAAGAACAAAATAAAATTAAAATGACAGTACAACTAACCCTTAAAACAAACACTGTAATGGAAATCAAAACCATTTACTCGTAAAAATCAATTTTCAACAAACAGAGGTGACTAGCTATCAAAATTAAATAATAAGAGTAAAATTTGAAGAAGTTAATGCACAAAAATAGACCTACTCTTCTTCTATGTCATTATATCAACTTTTTCAAAATTTAAATTAATACATTATTAAAACAATCAAATTCAGTGTGTAAAATGAATTGTGTCTCAACAGGTGCTTATAAGAGATACTAACGATTTTACTCAACTTTTTGTACAGTTTAAATCTTATAATACTGTGATCTTAACAAAATATTTAACTTATAATGTTTGGCAAGTACTACGCACAAAATTAATAACGTAAGTAATGCGAATTCTCTCTTACAGTATAAAAACCGCACAATTGTTTAAACCCAAAACAATCATTTACAAACATTTCAAAAACAAGTACAAATAAAGAAAGTATTAAACCTGCAGTCAAAAAAATGAAAACGATATAAACGTGATCCAAAGTTAGAACTGCTGGTCTAACTTCAACAACAGTTTTGGATTCGTCAATTATTGATCTTTTTCCAAAATCATTAGTTATTCCAGATTCGAAAAGTATGTAAGTAATTTTTTCTAAGGTTGTAGTAACATAACTCCACTTCATTGAATGAAAAGAGTAATGAAAATGTCCAGTAAACGAATTGTCTTTGATCGTATGAGATATTTCAAAATGAGTAGTATTTAGGTAATATTCACTTCCAGCAAACACAGCGACACACAGGTAATCTATGATGCAACAACTAAAGTCATAAGGTCCTAAAATTAATTGTAGCGATTCGTACATGTGTTTATATAAGCTATCGTTTTTATTTATATAATAAACTTCATTTGCTAGTTGAGTACTTGCAAGAACCTTAAGATTTGAATCAGAAATATCATAGAAATTTTTTATACCGCGTTCATATTGAGGAACGGTTAAAGATTGTAATAGTTTTGAAGTAAACAAAGCTTGAATGTGAATGGAGTATATAATATAACTAATTACAACAAACCGCAAACCCCGAATGGTGGGTACTTTATAAACTGATCCAAATAATGTTGCTCCCCACATATTCAACAAGACAAGGGTAAATCCGTGTTTATTCGCAACACATTTATTTACTAATTTCAATATTAACCACCACACCAATACTGCAATTAAAAAGAAGAATAATATGAAACTCCATAATATTTTCTGAAAGATTACGGCTATTATTTTTAACGTTGACATTTTTCTAGGTTTTGGAACGAGCCAAAGTGCTGTTCCACTGTAAATTGATGGACCGCTACTTTCATAATAGTTAACATTTCTTATCAAGTCTACAAAAAATTTACTCCTAATATCCATTGAAGTTGTAGATAAATTCAGACGACAAGTTATCAAATTAGTGAAAAAAAGAGATTTAACGTAAGGCTCATAGTTGTCATGAACAAATTGATTTATACCCTCCAGGATAATACTACAATTCGTATATTTTCTTAACACTTGAGGAAATTCAAACTTAAATCTCGATTGGCAGTTTTGTTCATTTATTATACTTACGACTGTTCCACAACTGTTAGGTATTGCCTGTGGATTTGCTGTGTACAATCGCAAAGACGTATCATTTTTATTAGTACTGTAAACCAATACGACAACGTGCATAATTTTGTCTTGCCACAATTCTAAAAAGAATCTCGAAAAGTCTTGCCATGATGTTATTATAAGCCATTTTACATTTGGATTAGCATTTGGATAAAATATAGACGAGTCAAAAAGAAATCTTAGGGCATTTTTATTAAAATCTGACACAGAACCCACATGAAAAACAATCCCCATTTTAAAGTACTCAGATTTTGGAACGTAATATTTTTTATCAGTAGATAACAATAAGCGAGAATTTGTAACGCTGTTAGGCAAAACAAAAGGTTCACTTTCTGACGACAAAACAAATAATGTGTCTTCTTCCGCAAAAAACGTTTCTGTCACACGGTGAACGCATTGATCCAAATCGAGATTCATTTCTTCTTCAAACTTGTTTTCACAATTACACTTTGAAATTGTAAACTGACATAATAATATAAATTTTAAAATGTAAGTCATTTATGCTACAATAAGCTTTCTAAGAGTTTAACCAACATTAACAGTTCTACTAGCTGTTCTAAATTCTTACTGGCTACTAAAATAAGTTTATTTTATTAGGTAGGTTCTTTCATATTTGTATAAACAGTTATTATTTATCATTAAATCATTTGTAGAAGCCCAAGTATTATATGACAAATCATATTTAAGTTTGTTGATTTTGTATTTTACTCTACACTGTACTTTACCGAACTACTTAAATATGAATGTAGCCTTCAAATGAATTTAGGTCGTTTTTTACAAGATAGAATAATACTAATGTAATTTAAATTTAAAAAAAACATATTTTCGTTTAAACTAATGTAGATGTGAAATTCTAAAGGTAAAAGAAAAAAAAAAGTGGGTTGGGCAGGCCATGGAATTTAATTGACATAAGTATTTTTACAATGAACAAAAATAGTGCTTTAAAAGGGATATAATGTAACTTAAAAATGTGCAGAAATGAATTTTCTTGCTTTGTTTTGCACGAAATAAAAAAGCACCGATTTAAATTTAGGCTTGCAAAATTTGAAATGGAAATATAAATATAAATTAGGAAAGACTCATCTGCTAGATAATTCACTTTGTAACCTAAACTTGGTATCATCTTACTAATTTTTTATAGCATTGATTATAAAGTAATTTTATAATAAATGGTTATAGTTTTCATAACACGCTCAAAGGTAACAAAAGCACAGGAGCACAGCTGTTATTTGTACTTTCGAGCGAAAAATGAACATTATTTTTTAACCGAGCAAAGTAAGTTTTATTCAGTTTAATTTTTATTTGTTTTGTTTTCAAAACTGACTGACATATTATTATTTGTGCAATTATAGAAAATTAGAGGATGTTCCATTTTCTTTCTCGTTCTTGTGTTTTCTGATGATCTAGGAACGTTGATAATGAACGCGAACAAACCTTTAATAAGTTCAGAGTAGTATCAACAATCTTTTATTTTTTGTGCCGACTCTTTGTATTTTTATGTTATTTACCTAGCCACGAAAAAGCACATAAGTAAACAACAAAAATTGTTTTTCTATATAACTCCCTTCAACACTAATACACTTATTCCATATTCTTTCTAATTACCCAATAAATTTTTGTTACCCAGACAAAAGTGCAACAAACCTCACTACTGTAAATTATATTAGGTTTTATTTTATATTGTTACTTAAATAATTTTTTGAAAATATTGCTTTTTGAAACTTGACGAATCATACTTTTCAAAAAAAATTTTCAGTTTATATCTTACGTTTTTACGTGGTTCTCAATATGCATAGTGAAGACAATATATCATACTACCATATAAATTTGAATAAGTAAGTCTATCAGAAATAGATTTTTATTACACAATTGTAATATCGGTGTTGCGTTTACGCAACAACAGCCGAATGTATAAAGTCTAGGCGGTATTTGCCTGCTAGACTTATCGAGACGAAAATGGTATTTATTTAAAGATGCCTAAATTTCTTACACAACAAGAATTAGAATTAGCGTTAGAGGAAGTAGTTAAAGAATTACAAGGAACGTAAGGAAAACTATTGTCAACAACATTTGAAAGTTTTAATTCTTTTCTTAATTCTTAGAAATAGACGATATTCCCCCAAAAGTAGATGAAGTTACCGATGAAGAGGATTTTGCAGAAGATGTAGAAAACAATAAATTAAAGAAAAGGACGGACATTGCTGGTACCTTTGAAACTCATGTTGAAGACGGTGATTTGTGTGATGAATCTGACGACAAAAGTCTGGCTGTAAAAACACAAAAGATATTAGAGCAGAAACATTCGCATTTAAAGCCAGTCTGGAAGATTGGACAATTTTTATACCCAAATGTTCCAAAATCGAAAAAGACGGGGCAATAGAACTTTTGAGAAGTCATTTAGAAGGTTTAACTCCTTTAGAAATATTTTTTAAGTATTTTGATGATGTAGTACTAGATTCGATAATACGATTTTCTGAAAAATATGCTAGAGATAAAAACCAGCATGATTTTCACATATCAAGAGAGATATTAATGAATTTTTTTGGTATTTTTATTTTGTCTGGTCATCACATGCTGCCCCAGACAGATATGTATTGGTCTATAGATGAAAACAAAACGGTAAAAGTAGTAAGAGACTGTATGAGCCGAAATAAAGGAAAGCGAAAACAGATCCGATTCGGATTCAAACATTAGTGCCTTTGTTCAGTTGATGGATATTTGTACAAGTTTATGCTTTATGGAGGAGCAACACAAAAAAAGTGACTTTGGTCTAGGTGCTAGTGTAGTATTTGATTTATAATCAGTAGTGAAAAATGCTTCAAATCATAGTATATTTTTCGACAGCTTCTTTTCGCCATATAGATTTACTTTTAAAGCAAAACTCTTTTTTTTGCCACTGGAACAATAAGAGAAAATTCTACCAGTGGCTGTCCTTTAGAATCAGGAAAGATAGTATCAAAGAAAGCAAGGGGTTCATATGACTCACAATTTGAAGTTACAAACCACATCGCATTGGTAAAGTGGAATGACAACCCAATTGTTACGGTCATTAGTACATATTGTAACGTTGAACCAATCAGCAATGCCAAAAAGTATGATCAAAAACAAAAAAAAACAGATATTTATTCCACAACCAGCAGTTATTTCGTTATATAATAAAAACATGGGAGTTGTCGATTTACATGACAATGGAGTCGCCAATTGCAGAATAAGTGTCATGGAAAAAAATGGTGGTGGTCATTAGTAAATTGCTGAAAATTTACAACAAAGTAAATGAAAATAAAATCTCCCAGCTAGATTTTAAATCATTTATTGCCGTACGGTTTATCAAAGCCACGATTAGAGTAACGAGGCATCTTGCAGTAAAACCACCCCTCGAAGTTAGACAAAACCACGGATCTAATATAAGACATTTAATTACAAAAATGCAATTAAGGAGAAGATGCCGGGTTTGCCACAGTCAAACAATTTTTATGTGTCAAGGCTGCAATGTTTTATTACACACAACTTGTATTAGCGCGTACCATTAAAACATTATATTTTTGGTCAGTGTTGCGTAAACGCAACACCAGTTTTTTGACAACCCTATACATTTAAGTTTATCTGTTATTATATATTATTTATTATATTATATTTTTATATACTATACATTTGGTTTTTAGTATTTTATCCGGTTATTTCAATGACCGACCGAAAATGGGTTAAGAGGTCTTACGGAACTAGGTCGGAACTATACACCGAATGCTTTAACTGTATAAACTTGGTTTGCTTTATCCAAAAAGTTTTTTGGGGCATTTTTTCTCCAGAGCAGTGTTTAAACTCTTAATTGTGTTTTAGCAGGCCTCTTTAGTTATGGTAGACCCCTCGGCATATGTTCAATAAGTAACACTTCTTCAGTATCTCAGAATAAAATTATTTTGCCCCTTTCCAACTCAACCAAATTTTCTTGGGAAACTTTTTTTCTGTACAGTTTTTGATCAGGTGTAAGCCATCTGGGAATTCCCCGTGCAGACGCGTTCTTCATTCATGCAAAATTTTAAGAACACTTACTTTGGATATATAAATTTTATTGGCAACTACAGAGATTTTTTAGTATTAAATTATTGACTTTTCGCAATGTCTTCAGTTTGAGCTTCAACGGGCCATCCAGACATTGAGTCATTACTGAATATCTTTCAACTCTATGGAAAAATCAATATCTTACTTGAAAATAAAATGGTGTATCTTTTCTATACATACACAACAACAATTCTTTCATGAATTTCTTTTGGACCATTGACTAAAACGTGGTTAAAAAAATTTTTCATCAAACTTTGCCATGAACGACAAAGCAATATATAACAGATGTATCTTAGCTTAGCTTGTACATTTGTCTATTCTGACAGATTTAATTTTAACACATTTTGTTTTATGCATTTAGAGTAGACGTACGTGAATTTTTTCATTGTTCACTTTGATGAAAAATTTTTTGAATCACGGGTTACTTTTTGAGGAACTTTATTACGCTACGATGTTTAAACTTCGGTCAATATATGGAAACGTATTAAAATGTTCAAAACCTGTTTTATCTGATTTATACAGGTTTTTAAAGAGTACGTTTTATAGTTATGATGTACCGAGTGTTCATATACATGGTGTACATATCAAAGTTACGTTTTTTAAACAGAACATAGTGTTTTTTACGGCACTTTTTAATTTTACAGTCAAGATAACTATAACTTGTTATTATGTTTTTTAGTATACAAAAATCAACTGTTTACGAGATATTCACTTTTTTTCGAAATATTGAAATAAATTTTTAATTTTGCCCTTGCTTCAGATGTTGACATTGTCTAGTCAAAACCGTATCCGGTTGTTAGCAAAAGCAGATTAAAGTATATTTTAATAAATTAGACAAGATAATAAACGGTGGTCTTCAAACTTTGGGATTATATTAAGTCAAAATTTTTTTTATTTCAAAAAACACTCTGTGAGGATAAACATCAGATTGGTTTAATCTGACATAAAAATTAATAGTTTTCCAACAAGTATAAGGCTTTTGAGATTTAAGCGGTTTTATTACGTACTTATGCAGTATTACATGTTGAATATTTTAAACATAGCCACCTAGTCAAGACTGACAAACTGAAATTTAACCTACAATTGGATTATTATTGTAACAATTGTTACAAGTGTCTATTAATTCTTATCAAAACACTCTTAGTACGTATGATTGATACATTGGAGTTACCAGGCTTGCAAAAGTTCCGTCAACCATACATGAATGTAGTTTATGTCATAACAAACATTTGTAGAATGAAGGCCAACCTGACAGGCAGTCATCTTAGTCACTATCTTAAAAAATGGCCTCCAAAATTAATTAACCAATGTCTCTGCAACCGTTTGTTCAAATCTAACGAATAAGAGTTAAAAATACTCAGCATAAGATTCAGAATGAAAAAAAATTTAATCATGTTTAAAACTATTTATAAAATAATTTTCATCAATGTGACACAAGTATATTGAAATCATATTAACAGTTTATAATACATTATCATATCCATAATGCAATAACAAATATTCATAGATATGTCAGCCTTGGAATTTTCACGTTCGATTTGAAAATTTACATTCAATTTGTCGTGATTTAACTATATGTGATTTAACAAATTATTTGTTAACACCCTGTATAAACGCAAATAATTTTAAAATGTGCAGCTCATTGAGTTGCACAACTTTCATTGCAAAAGTTTTTTTCTAACCCTAATATTTTCCGAGATATTCACCTTCCTCGCACTAATGGGCACCCTGTATTTTAATTATGTACATTTTTACACATAATTTAACATAATTGCATTGTTTAAAAAGAAACCTCCTTCATTGAGACACCTTCATTTTTAAACAAATATTTAAAAGCGTTTTTTGTTACAGGTACCATTTCTAGGTTTTGGTTTTTATGACAAGATATTTGTTTGTGCAGTTTGTTGGCTCAGTCTTCTTCATTTAGTTTCTAACGCAATAAATTCCATAGATTCCCAATTAATTTCGGTAAATAGAGTTTACATCAGTTGGACCATTGTCAAGGACTCAAGGTTTTTGGGCATTTTATCCAGGCACTAAATGCTGTTCTTTTAAGAGTCCGCTAATAGAAGATGTTGAATCACAACCGTTGAGGTTTACCCAAAGAGGAAGAACAAAACTTCTCTGTGGTTCAACGGTTTGTGTCCGATATTAAGCAACCTCATGTTTTTTTCTGTTCCAAACTTAACTGTAGTCTTGTCGAATCTATTAAAATGATGAATTAAAATTATGACAACATCTGAATCAATCAATCATTCCAAGACCAACGCGACTGACAAAATCTCCATTCGTAATATAGATTTGCGATTTGTAAGCTAAAGTATGAAAACAGTCGATTCCGAAAAAAACTTGAATAATCCTGTTTTATTAATTGGATAGAGCAGAAAGGTTGACCAGTTATTTGGCAAATTTACATTTGATTCAACTTTAACTCTATTACCACTTCTTCTGTCGGTTTTTGTCTCTCCCTTGATAGAAATGGTCCAGTACGAATGCCGACTATATTTACTCTTAACCTATTTCTGAATTCTGTTTTGATAAACTTTACAAAAATGTTATTGAAGTAGTTTGGAAAGATTTAATACTTGTTCGTGGAACCAAAAGGTAAATAAGCACTAATCATCCCAAATAGTTACGTCAAAATGAGCTGAAGGTATAGGTTCAACTTTAGCAATATTATAAGTTTCTACTTCTTGCTGCAGAGAGACAAGCACATCCGACTTCTTTGTATGGTAAATTTTTTTTTTGTGATTAATGGCGGAAACTGTAGAACTTTGTAAGAGATAAAATTATCAATACCACCCTCTTTAGACTGCACTTTAATGTATATTTTGCCTAGGACAGATGTGTTATCTCGAAACATTCGCAATTTTTAAGGTGGCATTTTTTATTTTTGGGTCCTTTTGGTGATCGGAGTGTTGTATTTCTTGTACTGACCTTTTCCAGACGTTTGAAGTATCAAGTATCAAAATGGCAGATAATTTTTGTGCAACCAATGCATATCATTTTTGGTTTCTTACAACAAAAATTAACAAATTAATTTCTTACAGTGTTCGAGTAAATAACCAGCATTCAAGAAAAATGAACTAGTTTCTTTTAACATTAGTAAAATAAAATGTGTTAAGTTTAGCTACATTTAGTCTATGAGTAAATGTAAGGGGAATGTTATTCAGAATATGTTGAGTTCAGGAACAAAACATTGCGGACATATTGACCAAAATAATAATATTTTTAAAAGAGTCATGTTTAGCCACTTGCAGCACATAACAAAATTCGTGTAAAATCTTATGCTGAGGATTTTGAGTTCTTATAAATTAGATTTTGACAAACGCATGCGGAGATATTGACTAATTCATTTAGGCGGCCATTTTTGAAAATGGCGAACAGGATGGCAGATTTTCAGGTTGACCGTGATCATAAAATGTCCCAGTGTGAGTGGTCTAACTTTTGCAAGCTTTGTATCTCCCACCCTATTATATTATGGTGATTCATGTGTACTATCTTAGCAATTGTTACTATAATGACCCAATTATTAATTTTTATCAAAACACTTTTAACAATTATTACAATAATGACTCAATTGTAGGTTAAATTTCGGTTTGTCTTGATCAAGTGACTATGACTAAAAAATTAAATATACAGGGTGTCCAGAAACTCTCCTGACAAACGAAGACCGGAGATTCCTCAGATAATTTTAAGATAATTTAACCCAATTCACCTAATCCGAAAATGCTTCCTAAGGGAGCTAGAGCTCTTTGAAGACGGCCCCTTGTAAATCGTTTTTTTTTAATACCTCCAGAACGCTTCTACTTAGAAAAGCAAAAACTGGTATGCTTGTTTGGCCTTCAGAGATAAATCGATTCCATCAATTGCGAATTTCTAGTACCGGTCATAGGCGTCTGTTTTGGGTAGGTCAACGGTTATTTTAACGCATAACTTTTTTGTCTTTAACTTTAAGCATTTATGACACTAGATTATTAAATTTTCAGGTATTCTAGTACTAAAAGATACTCTTACTTTAAGTTATTAGGATACACCGTTTTCTAGAAAAATGGATTTGAAATTTTTTTGTTTTTTTTGTCATTAAAGTTAAATTTATATTTTTTGCACTAGTTGGCTCTGAACTGTCAACAAAAGTAAAACCTACGTTTTTCATTGTCAAATTGTTGTCAGTTCGCGAAGTTTATCTTTTAATTTTTTACTTTACCAGGCGCTATCTTCAAAGAGGTCTAGCTCCCTTAGACTAAGACTAGATGAATTGGGTTAAATTGTCTTAAAATTATCTGAGGAATCTCCGGTCTCCGTTTGTCAGGAGAGTTTCTGGACACCCTGTATAATACTGCAAAAATACGTAATGTTTGAAATAAAACACTTATATCTCAAAAACTATCAAAATATAGAGAACTACTTGTTAAAAGGCCACTAAATTTTATAACAGATTAGACCATCAGATACAGGGTGTTTCATTCAACCTAAAAAAGTTATATAACTATAAGCAATTTACCAACATATGCTAATAAGACATTTTCGAAAAACGATGAATTTATTAGTTAAAGAAAAGAAAGATTCCAAAATAAGTTTTTCCCACAAGTTCTAAATGAAAAGGACCGGTAAAGAAAGTCTGCTTTTGCTTCACCCACGACCGAGCATCTACCGACGGAGGTTAACAAGCAACCGGTTACTAGTACTCCGGGTCTTGTGTTGAAAACACCTAACGGACTCCAAAGGGTATGTGGCCTGGGCGGACACCATCCTTATCGGAAGTACGAGATCCGAAACCCCCTCACGCCGATGCCCCCGACACCAATATGAAACAAAACCCAGAAGAATAAGCAAGAGACAGCTGCTGCACAACAGACAGAAAGAAGATTGGGGAACTTTACCCTTCTCACTGTAGAAGCGGGGAGCTACGTAACCAACCCATAGAAAGATAATAGTAGAGATCGTAATATGGCTTGATGTAAACGCCAGTAGACTGACCCTACCAACCGCTAAAAACCCCAGACTAAAAAGAAACAAAAATCTGGTCAAAACAATCTATAAATAAAAGATGTAGATAATATGATTTACAACATTTTTTTAAAAATTATATTATTAAGATCAATTCCTTGACCTTTAATGTTAGTGTTCCTATCAAAGTAGAACCTAGATGGAGCAGTGTTCAGAAGTTTCAGAGCAACCGATCTGCCACCTTGAGATGCTTTTCAATATTGAAAGAAATTAATAAAACGATCTGATATTTTAGATAAAATATGTTTTTATTTAATCGCGATTATTTATAATTAGATAAACGCAAGCCAAAAGAAAGTTGCATTTAAATTCACATTCGAATCAGTAGTAAAATTGTAGTCATAAATAGTCAATTTAACACACTGAGTAGAGTTCAACAATGGTCTCTTGAAGAGGATCTATAAAAAGCATAGTGATCGAATGTATGTAAAGGGTGGGTAAAAAATTGAGGTAAGCGCTGCATCTCGACTTGCAATAAAAAATTATATAATATAAGTAGTCAAGTGAAAATGTTTGATATTATTTTTGAGTTTTTAAAATAGCTACCATAATTTCTATCTTGAAAACTCGTTTTTTAATTTTTTTTTTGTATTAACGATAGCTAGAGTCAATGTACTGCTCTGAACCGAGTGATGAATTGAAATTTATTAGGTGTAATTGTATTTGTATAACCACCCAAATTGTTGGCACAAATTTCATAAATGCTTTTATCGGTTTAATTAATTGTTTTACTTCCTTTAGCAGAAAATAAAAATTTTGTTCTAACTAGCTGCTCGTTTACTTCGTTTCTTTAATAATAATAAGACTTGATCATGAGATTCTAATTTATTAACTAAAACAAAATCATGTCCGGTACAAATTTTTACAAAAAAAACAAACGTTCAGCAACCTCAAAAATGTAGGTCAACTAAATTTCTATAGCGTGAACTCGACTTTAACACGACTTTCAAATTTTAGTTAACGAGTTTGCGCACCGCAAATGTCAAACATTAAGCACGTGTTTGTTCTTATTCGCAATCGCGTCTAATTTTTAGAAAACAAAAGTAATTAACAAACAGGTTTGTTAATAATTAGATTCCGCTACAATTGTGATCATAATTAAATATTAGTTCTAACCTTGTCACATTCGGTAAGTCTTGTATCTTTTTGTTAGGTGCATTTCTTCCCCCTTTTTGTCTTGTTCCAGGGCTTCCAGACAATTTGCTAGTTCTTGATAGGCTTTATTAAATTGATAATTGCATCCAGCATGCCACTTTCACTGCACCAATGTTTTTTTGTTGATAAGTTTTTGAGTTCTAATTTTTAATTTTAATTACTTTCGATTATTTAATTTCAGTTTTGTATTATTGTTATATTTGTCGTATTTAATAATAACTTAGTCTATTTTCACTATTACATTCAATGTTTACACCTTCTTGTTGTAACCTGTCTTTGAATTCATCGGCTACCGATTCGAAGATTACATTTTGTTACATTTTTTAGGCAAAACGACGTGGTCTCTACCACTTTAATTATATAACGGTTTTTTGTAGGTCCTATTTGTATTTATAATCTGTTATCAGCACACACTTAGATCTTTTTAAAAGTTTTGAAATTCGCGGCTATTTTACGCATCCTCAGCGATTCAAATTGGAACTATGATTTTGCAAATAATTATTAAATGATTTATAATTAACCTTAAACGACTCAGAAAATTACGTTGATTCTTTTGAGATAGGACTTGAATGTCTGTAACTTTCTAATTGTTGACTTATTTGCATTTTTCTCAACATTTCCAATGTTTAGGTTATAATTTCTTTATTTTCTAAATTTTTATTCGGCGCATCGTTTTTCGATAAAATTCGATAAACTCAGGAATCAATTCTTTGAGTTATCTAATTTCTTTATTTTATGTTTAGTACAGGCTGATTTTCTAAATAATTTTGGAATTTCAGAAATATGGTCATTTTTCACGGGATGGAACCCTTTATTATTATTATTACTGGATAACGTTCAATGGGTTAATGTTCCATGCTCACAACACTAAACACTTGTTTATAAAAAGTTTTTGGAGACTGGAACCTGTACTAGAAGTCATTTCACACTAATTTTTTCATTTTCGAAGAAGTCACTCGGATGCTAGTAAGTATGATTCTTAAAGCTAATATTACAGTAAATTTCGTTTAGGAATGCAATAGATATGGTTTTTCTGAACTCTATACAATTATAATTTTTTAATTTAAGAGGTTTATTTAAAATTTAAAAAAATTTTCGGAATTCAGTTGTATTGTGCATTTTCGAACATTCAAATAAATAAAATAAGAAAAACGTAACATATTTTAAAATACTTGGTGTCGTGAAAAAGGTTTTTTCTAGGCTACCAGTCGTGTTGTGAGTGATGTGGTTGCACGTCGATAAGAAGATACCAAGCTTATTGGCCCACCCTGAACATCAAATAAATATTGTAATATACTTGTTTAGGCCATTTTTTAATTATTAAATTGAAATTATGTTTTATCTAGTTAGTATGATATTGTTTTTGAAAAAGTTAGTTAGTTGATAAATAGAATATAAATTGAGTTTTGAATGTAAAGTTAAAAAATAGATTTTCTTATTAATACAGTCCACTTTATCAATCTTCTTCGAGTGCGTTATTATTCGTTCTAAGAGCGAGCGATGCTTTTATAAAACAACACGCATATTCTTAACATGGTCTTTACAACCGGATATTTGAAGCCTCCTCAAGAAACTTGAAGAAAAAATCGCTATCTACTATACCGCTGAATCCTTTTAAAACTACCGCTACATACCGCACCATTTGGAAATCCAACCGCAAAGCTATAAGAACCGCATTGAAACCAGGTCGGTGAAGTTAGCGACGATGCCGGTATGCGTACAACTAACCGTGCATAGGGGAGGTACCTACGAGTCGTTACGCGGCCTCTTGGAAAGAAACGTCTATTTCAAAAACTATATGTTTTTAAAAAAATTTTTTTTAAGATATGTAGATAAAAGCATAATACGCACAATATAAAAAATATACGATAATGTTTTTCATTAGAGAAAATAAATCGACGTCAAATTTAGACCGCATAAATGCACGCGGGTCGTTCCGCGCCCTCTTCAAAAAACGTTTATTTAAAAACTATAATTTTTTTCTCAAATTTTTTAAGTGTAGATAAAGCATATAAACACAATATGAAAAATATACGATAATGTTTTTTATTAGAGAAAATAAATCGACGTCAAATTTGGAATAACATTATCGTATATTGTTTATATTGTGTTTATTATGCTTTTATCTATGTACTTTTAAAAAAATTTAAAAAATATAGTTTTTGAAATAAACGGTTTTTACGAAGAGGGCGCGAAACGACGCTAAATTTGAAATTAAACCGTAAAAAGGCCAGATTAACCTAACCCCGCAAAGAAGCTAAGCCAAGTAGTGTCTTAATTCTTACTTACTATCTTCTGTTACTTCTTAGATACGCTTTGTATTTTAAATTGATTTCTCATTTGTAATTTTGGCATATTTGATCATTTTTACTTGTCAACTGCTTGTCATTTGTTTAACGCATTTTAATATAAAATTGGCAAAAGCAAAAAGATACAATTAAATACACAAAAAGTAAAATTACGTTCCGTTCGCGTTGTAAGCAATTTAGAAAGATTAGAAAATATGCTTAATAATTTATCATCTGCACTAAAGGAATCTGAAAAGAATATGCTCGAGTATTTACATAACAGAGCCTCTAATAATGAAAACAGTTATATAGAAAACTAGCCAACCCGGCGAACTCCGTTTCGCCACCAAATGGCTTCGTTTTATGTAACATTTCGTTTGGTGATTATTAGATGAAGAATTTTTTTTGTTTTATATTTGAAAAGGAAAAATTTTATTTCATTTCACAACAGTAATGAATTCATTTCGATTACAAAAATGAAGTGTTATTTAGTTGAACTTCTCTAAGTAAATGAAAGTGAATCCAAAGTAAATACTGAATCGAAGCGTTATACGTGTCCGCAAATTATCCGTTTCATTGAAGTGCACTTTGGTAAACCACATTTTTGTTTTTTGGTCTGACGTTAACACAAACAAAGCGGATGGTTTCCCAACTCGTGAACACGCAACGTATAACTGCCCATGTGAAAAACAATGATTTTCTAAATTTATCCCGCAAACACTAAGCGATTGGCCTTGCGACTTGTTAATTGTCATTGCGACGCACCGGCGCCATCTACTTAAAATATTGGTTTGTAATACATGCTATGTATCAGAGATGGCGCTGTATGTGAAAAAAGATTTTCCCGCTTTTCTGTTGAAATTTTTTGAATTTCTCTGCTATAAACCTCACGGAGCCCGAGACCTTTCCAACGAATGCAAAACCGTGGAAATCCGTTTGTGCGTTCTGGAGTTAAAACGTCAGGAAGGAAAACCCGAGTTACTTCACTCCAGTAATCTCTAATGTTTGTGCAGTACAAAACTGATATAAAAACTCCTAAAAATCTTAGGATATCGACTATTTTTATGGTTTATTGGGATTGTTTTGAGCGGTATATAGAGAAGATTCGACCGCAATTTCTAATAAGGTACCTATTATCAAAAAAATATCTGAAGAACTGACACGGCGATTCAAGATCTAATATTTCAGATTTGGGATTTACATTACTCAGCAACTCTTTGTCGGTTTCAGAAAAACTTCAAATTACCACTTTTCTAGATAACTCTTTTGCTGGAAATACAAGTGTTCTCTTTAGAGGAAGGGGGAGTTCAGTGGCAAATCTTTTGGATCTGTCACAACTGGTTGCGATGTAATACTTCCAGGGAATTTTGAAGTATTTTGAGAAGCTGAATCTTTATCAGATGAACTTTCCGAGCGATTATCTACAACTGCTATTGGATGGAGATTGTTTTGATCTACGGAATCAGAGTCGAGATAACTCACGTACACTAAGATTATTATCTTCCGGGTTGATCCGTGTTCGCCCTTCTTTCCTACGTTCTCTGCTTGACGTTTCGCTAACTATGCTGTTAGCTTCTTCAGAAGATACTCTAAAGACTGATATTGTTGTCTTCTGCTCCTCGTTATATACCTATGTTCTGTTACGGTTGGTTGATGTCGATTAGTGACGGGTGGTTGGTTTTCGATGGTTGGTTGATCTTCTGTTTGGTATCGACTAATTTTGTGGCTACATTTGTTTTCTTTGTTTTTGTGAAGAGTTAGTTTCCACGTGTTGCTTAATCGGTAACCATCTTCTCGATTGAAGTTGTTTTTGTTTTTCATAATTTCTAAGGATTCTCTGATTATCCTTGGATAGTAGTTGTTAGTCCTTGATAGAACTTTAGCTTCCTCAAAGTTGATGATGTGCTTTCCTTTTTTAGCGCGTCGATGTAAGCCTAGATACATGCATTCAGACAATGCAACGAATTTTATTGCTGCCGCGGATGAATAAAAAAAAATGTATTTATATCTCAAACAGAGTTTAGTTTAGTCAAAACTATGTGAATATTTTTCTTCACAAAGTATTGATTGGAAATTTATACCTCCAAGTTTACCGCATTTTGGTGGACTTTGGGAAGCGAATATAAAAAGTGTTAAACGACATTTATATAAAATACTTAAAACAATTAATTTAAATTATGAAGCGTTGTATACTTTGCTAACTCAAATTAAATCTGTTCTTAACTCTCGTCCGTTAGCACCTCTTTCAAATGATCCTAACGATTTTCAATCTTTTACTCCTTTCCATTTCTTAATTGGTCGTCGTTATGATGCATTATCGGACCCACAGTTAGAAAGTTTACCGGTTAATCGATTGGATTCATTTCAACATCGCCAGCAGCTTCTACAGTATTTCTGGAGAAGATGGCACCTGAAATTTCAACGACGAATAAAATAAAAAATAAACTCAGAAAATCATTTGCAAGTTAGTACTTTGGTATTTTTATCTGATTTGTGAAGTCCAATTGTGAAGTTATGTTTGATTACATTATATTTTATTTGTAAAGTTTAATTATTTATTTAAATCATACTGATTCCAAAGCATTTTATAGTTATTAAATTGATGTTTTATCTAGTTAGTACAATAATGTTTTTAAAAAAGTTGGTTAGTTACATAAATATATTATGAATTGAGTTTTGAATGTAAAGTTAAAAAATAGATTTCTTTATTAATACAGTCCATTTTACCTATTTCCTTCGTGTGCGTTATTATTTGCCCTAAGAGCGAGCGATGCTTATATAAAACAACACGCATATTCTTAACAATAGTGATTATAAACAGTTTAACCAATTCCAAGGTAGATTCAATTTTTTACACGTGAAATGCTATCAAATAATTCTTTGAGTTGCTATAAAAAAAACTTAAATAATTACGTTCAAACCACTGTAAGGGTATATTTTTCAAAACATAATTGGAGGTTATTTAAAATTGATGCAGAATAAATAATTATAATAATAAATTTTTAAATATCTTATTGGCTACGTGGTTATTCCGTTAGTAGAATATTTATTCTATAATTTAGTTTTATCAAGCACAGTTGTGTGTTTAATAAATAGAGTTGTAGTGTTTATGTGATCATATGTAAGTTAGAGGACAATTTTATATATTATAAACTAGGCAACAAATCTTATTCTATACAAAAAATTAAATCTAATTTAACAATAAAGTGAGTATTTGATAATCAAATTAAGTGTCAAAGTTTAAACCACTGTAAGGGTATATTTTTATAAAACATAATTGAATTTTATTTAATATTGATGCAGGACAAATAATTATGATAATGAATTTTTAAATTTACTATTGGCTGCGTGGTGTAGCTATTTATTCCTTTAGTAGAATATTTATTACATAATTTAGTTTTATCAAGCACAGTTCTCTGTTTAATAAATTGAGTTGTAGTGTTTAAGCAAAAAGAGCTCTATGTGATCATATGTAAGTTGAAGGACAATTTTAAATATTATAAACTAGGCAACGAATCTTATTCTATACAAAAATTAAATCCAATTTTGACAATAAAGTGCGTGTTTGATAATCAAAGTAAGTGTCAAAGAGAAGAAGTATCTGATACTTCCTCAGTAATTACAAAATGTATTCGTTTTGAAACTAATAACTTTATTAACACCGATGACTGTTTGGATATTATTATACGTAGTTGCAAATATATATGTGTCATTTGATTTTGGTGATGTTTTTAAAATTAAAAAATACATTGTATGCCACAAGTAACAAAATATGATTTTTATAATTTCACTTGTTTTTTTAATGTGCTTTGTAAAAACTATGTATAGGTGCCAGTGTAGTATTCTAACTAAAGTACTGAAATTAAAGATAAATTTGCTGCTATAGGAAATTTGGTTGCAGTAAAATGCTACCACTCAAAAGTAAGCATGACTCACATTTTCATTTGAATTTACTATCACTATTAACAATATCAACATTATAAATCAACACAATCATCAGTATGAAATACCTTTTCAGCAACAAATTTTATTTATATTGTACACCAGTGTCCCACAGAAAAGTTGACACATACATTTGTATATCTTTTTTCTGGCATAATTTGAACACAATATAACAATATATTATGTTAAATAGATAAAATAAAAACAAATTGATGTAATAATAGTGAATATTCAAAGCAGTAAAATAATTTGTTTTTGTGAAATTTTATCAATTAACCGAATGAATTGTTATTTTTATTTATTAAGCGGCTTTCGTTGATGAATTGCTTAATTTGTTGCCTAGCAATTTTTTTGCGCTTTATAACTAGAGTTCGATTCCGATTGCAGTATTTTATTATTAACTTTATTCGAACGAGTCAAAAAATTATATATACTTATTTTATTAATTCGGTAGGTACATGTTGGTCTAAATCAGTCTATAATTATTTATTTCTATTGGTTATATTTTGTGTTGCTGTCTTTAGGAGGTTAAAATGCCATTTATCTTCCGGAATTTTGATTACCAGGTCGGGTCGTGGATATCAAGTTTTGTGGGCTTTACGTGAACTGGTCGTGGATTGAATACGGAATAGCATATTGCATATTGTTAATTTAAATAAATAGGGATTATACGTATACATTCAATTAAAAATTTGTTTTCATTCTGGTAATTTTGTGTAAAGAACATTTTTCATAAAAATAGGGATTCTAATCGGCCCAGTTTCCACGATTTTTCTTACCCGTAAAGGCGACCATCTGGTAAGAAAATTTTGTTGAATAATTTATTATTTAAATATTGAATTACTTTATAGCCTTTTTATGAGGGATATATTCTCACCTTTTATTCCTCAATTTACATTTCTGCGTCAATCCGGAATTGGTTTATTAATCAACCCATCCGTTATACTAGGTGATGTAATTAGTGAACACCTCCAAATCCAGAATTCGTCTTGGCGTTCCTACTGGCTCTTGAATTTGACACCTGTACATCCGGAACTTACCATAGCTACTGATCACCGGTTGGGTGCTAGTGGTGTCGTAAACTTTCATTTATTGTCGTCGTATTTATTAAATCATTTAATCAATGATTAAATTAACCCTCTAACGGTGTTCGGGTCTTTTTACCCAAATACTTTAAGAAACGAACCACAATTAGTTACCGTTAATGATTTTCAATTGACGTCTTTTTACTTTGTTTTGTTATTCATAAGGAATGTAATTTTATGATTTTATTTGTTTTATTTGGCCACAAACTTACACACAAAAATTTTTACGATAACGGTGTTCGGGTCAAAAATGACCCAGCGGCGTTAGCATGCAATATATAAGGAGGGGTAGGTGTACTGCATTCCACCCCCCATCCAATGAGTGAAAATATTTAGTTCTTCGTAGTATACGGAGGAGTGTGTTTGTTATTGTGATAAAACCCGTGCTTGGTTGTGAGTAAAGAAAGATATTTCTTTCTTTATTTCCAAATATCTACAGGTGAAACCTGAAATATTTATTTATTATTTAGTGTTGTGCATATTTATTTTTAGTTTTGCAATGGCACGTCGATATTTGAATGACAAGGAACTCGAAGATGAACTGTACGCATCCAACATCGATGAAGTTACGTCCGAAGAAGAGGATTACGTATCCGAAAATGACATCGAATCGTCTTCAGATGAATCTGAAAACCTAAGTGAAACGAAACAAGGTTCTGTAATGTGTTCAAAGGATAAGTCAATACAGTGGAATTCGAACCTCCTTCTGAGAACGGTCGATTTCGCTCAAGAAATATCATTACAATGACTCCTGGACTGACAAGATATGCGATAAGTCGACTTACTGATGAAAAATCAGCGTTGGATCTATTTTTTCATCTAACTTGAAAAACATTATATTAGAAAATACTAATATTGAAGGCCAAAATATATTTGGAGAACAGTGGAAAATTATCCAGTCGATTGATTTAGACGCTTACCTTGGACTTTTGTTATTAGCGGGTGTTTATAAATCAAACAATGAGTCGACCGAAAGTTTATGGGATGCAGAAACAGGTCGCAATATTTTTAGAGCCACAATGTCTCTTCAAACTTTTAAAATTATAACAAGAGCAATTCGATTTGACAAACGTGATACAAGAGCAGAGCGACGAATTAATGATAAATTTGCAGCTATTAGAGTTTTTGGGATATGTGGGTGGAAAGCTTACAAAAATGTACAATCCTTCTGAATACGTTTGTGTTGATGAGCAATTAGTTGCATTTCGAGGGCGATGCCCTTTCCGACAATATATGCCAAATAAGCCGGCAAAATACGGTATCAAGTTTTGGATTTTATGTGATAACGAAACTAGTTACGTTTGGAATATTCAACCATATACAGGTAAATTGGCAGGCCAACCACCCGAAAAAAATCAAGGAATGAGAGTTACTTTAGATTTGTCTTATGGTCTAAAAGGTCACAATATCACCTGTGATAATTTCTTCACGAGTTATGAGTTGGGACAGTGTCTTCTGAAAAGAGATCTCACTATGATTGGTACAATCAGAAAGAACAAACCCTCAATTCCTCCAGAACTACTAATCTCTAAAGGAGTTCCTGTGTTTACGTCTAAATTTGCTTTTTCTGTAAACACGACACTTGTGACATATATTCCAAAGCGAAATAAATGTATTGCCCTTCAAAGTACTTTGCACCTGAAAAAGAAGTAAGTAATTCTCCAGGCAAGAAACCGCAAATAATATTAGATTATAATGCAACTAAAGGAGCTGTCGACACTCTCGATAAGATGGTAGCATGTTATAGTTCTAAAAGACAAACTAAAAGATGGCCTATGGTTGTCTTTAGCAATATGCTGGATATTTCCGCATATAATGCATATGTCTTATATACAAGTGTAAATTCCCAGTGGAAGAATAAATGCCCTTTTAGAAGAAGGCTATTTTTAGAAAACCTTGGAATTTTCCTCGAACAGATGCTGCTAAAGCATTTGTAACTGCAAGAAAACAAAATTACCCCATACCGAAACACCCGTTTTGTTGACAGAAGGTATAAAAACGTAAGAGATGTTACATATGCCCAAAACTGACAACAAAAGCTCATTAATCTGTAATAAGTGCGAAAAAGTTGTTTGTAAAAGTCATTCAACTACAATTCACATTTGCAATAATTGTAAGTGAGCAAATATTATTATCAATAATCTTTGAAAAACATTGTATGCAATTCTCTTTGTAACTTAGTTGTATAAACAAAAATATACGTCTCTTTGGACATGACTAGTGATGCTTTTTTTTATTTCTTCTATCAATTTGTACACAGATAGCATGCGGGTCATTTTGACCCAAACGCCTTAAGCGTACCGCTAAGATTAACACCGAAGAAAGGTTAAGAAATATTTGTTTGAATTGATTTTTCCTTCTTTTTATCAATAGCGTTAGTTTAATCTTGTTGTATAAGAATAGTTCTACCTAAGATTTTGTTGTAAATACATTTAATTACGTATTTAATTTACACTTAGACGTTGATGTTCGTACAGATTACTGATTATCAAATTTTCTTTGTACACGAGTCCCAAAGGATTTTGCAAAACAAAATAAATAAGATAAATTAAGAAACTAATTTTACAAAAAACAAAAAATAATATTAACTCTAATCAACAGCTGTAATGAATTTAAATCTTTTATAAATTAAAACTACTGGGTGTTCGTTTGACCTTAACGTATTCTCAGTTTGTATAGTTTATTTACATTAATATTTTAATTTTTGTTTTGTGAGGCGAACATCCTCAAACAAGTAATTTTTTGTTGCTATTAAATTTCTTAATTTTGGTTTTGTGTAAATGAAAATAAATAATCACGTTGTTGCCTGAAATTTACCTGTCTATTCATTTTTCTTATTTTACTTTGGTGTTTTGTGTAACGTTGTAGCAGTTGAGATTATGCTGGTTCAACTGCTCGGCTGGGCTCATTTCTTGGCTAGACCTGGCGCTCATAAAAATATAATTTTTTTGACTGAACTCTACACATTGGCCATGGAGTTGACGGAGCCCCTAATAGCCTTGTCACCGAAGGACGTAGCAAAGTTCTGCATCATTATAATACATTTTTTTAAAGTGAATTTAACGTTTTGAAAAAGGATTAAATTCATTTTATAAAAATTTGTTTTAATAATAATATCAATTATAGTTTTATTAATAAAAAAAAATTACGACAATCGAGATCGAACCTAGATTTTATCGCGTACATTATTACAAAAATTTTACTATTGTTTTTTTTTTATTAAAACACTTTTTAAACACTTACATTACTACATAAAATTGTTTTCATTATCTATCTAATAAAATATGTTGTAATATCTTGCCGAAATTGTGCCAGAAAAATGATATGCATTAATTTTGAATTTAGCATAGAAATGATTATGTCTACTTTTCCATTAAACACACGGTAACGTAGTTGAAGTTTAAATCTGAAAAAGATTTCGATCCTTTGCAAGGATTTACAACGGACCAGTTACATCATCAATTAAATATAAAATACGAAGAACCCGGCTGTTGTATACAAATATTACTTGTTAGTATTGACCTAAGCAACAAAATATGCAGAGAATTGACGTATATTGTACTAATAAACTATAAAAAACATAATTCTTTGTCATGAACGGCTCTAATAATCATTTAGAAACATTAAAAAAAACTCTTAGAGACATATACGAAAAACCATAAATATACAGAACTCGTTAATTAAAATCATTACAATATTGCAAAAAAAAAACTGACCAAAATTTATTTAACTCGGTCGACACTTACTTTATGTTCAGAAAATTAATAAAATTGCGAAAGGAAGGGAAGAAAATGAAAAAAAAAATTCTTAAAACAGCAACAAATATTATCACTACTAATTAATAAAAGTATTATATTGCATTATCGCAAAAATATTTATTAATATAGAATAAGCTACAATAAGATATTTAAGTGTTTTAGCCGTCGAAAGAATTAATTTTTGGGGTTGAATACTAATAAAAATTATAACGCTTAAGTCTTTCGTTGTATTTAACGATTTAACGTCTTTGTCGATTAATTAAAAAAATACTTGATTTAATTGCAAACAAGTTACTTTAAAAGATTTAAGTGAGTTAGTCGTCAAAAGGGTTAATTTTTCGGGTTAAATGTTAATAAAAATTATAACGCTTAAGTAAAATAGACTTAAAAATGAATTTTCAAAAATTAAAAGTTGAATGCAATCATATTTCAGACGATTTGCTGGTAAATAAAAATGATTTGCCGTTTTGTCGTATTATAATAATTTTTTAAATAAAATTTATAAGTGTTGATAGAATTTTGTTAACAGAGTTGAATATAATGTAATTCTAAAGAAATGACTGGATAAAATGTAAAAGTAAAAATAAAAGAAATTTGAATACAACGGTTAATATGAATTGCGCGTGCAGAGTCAATTGAATATAAGAATAACGATTTCAACTGAATATTTAGTAAGAAAAGGTTTATGATGATTTAATTTAATTATTTGCGTTGAATAAATTGATAAAAAATTACAAGGTATATGCTAAGATTTGATATACATAGTGTTTCATTATTTTTGTTATAGTTATTTGTGCTTGGAATTTATTGAACTTAAATTTTTATTTTATTTTGGATTTGAAAAAGATAAACTAGTAAGATAAAGAGTGATATCTTTGTTTGTTGATAATAATTGAAAATATAAATAAAACGGAAACAAGAAATTTAAGTGAAATTAAACATGCACAATGAATGGAAAATAATCAAGAAAAAAATACAGGGTGATTCAGCTAACACGTTCATTAGAAGTTTATGGACTTCCCGTTGAAATATTTGTTTAAAAATTTGGAATAGGGGATTGCTCAAAAGTTCTATTTAATTAAAATATTTCAGCTCTTCTAGCTTACACCGGAAGTGGCTACCAACTTTCTTATTTTAAATGGAATGATATATTTTTTTGTATATTTGGATTCTACGCTAAAATCTGAGTTACTTTCATGTAGCACAACCTATATGAAAAATCAATAGTTTTTGAGATATTCTCATTTTTTGAGAAAAATTGGTTTTGTAGTATTGTTTTCAAACGCTTGTCAATGATTGAAAAAGAAAGTTATAGTAACAAAATTTGGGCTATACTTAGGAGGACTGTTAAGTTTTTAAATGATGTGTAATTTGACATCTCATTATTTACAGGGTGTTCAAAATGTTTGGCTAAATCTGACTAACTTCAACTGCCCAAAAGTCAATTTTTTAAATGGAACACCCTGTATCTTGTTGCTCTATGTGATGGAGAATTAAGTGGTCTTTCAATCTTCATAAGGGTTCCCTATACCTATCTGTTACCATTTTCCTGCTATCGATGTATTTACATTCGACACACAATATTTCTCTATTTTATTAAATAATTTCTGACTAGTGGCCTGTGGAAATTAAAACAATGTGCCTTATTTATCAAACTTGTAAACGTCGACGTGACACATTATACACGATATGGAAATCCACCAAGAATATTCGAATGAAGACATACTAAATTTATTTTTTATTCATGGAGAATGTTACAAAATTATTGAAAGAACTTGCCGTTTGTTTAACGAGAGATATCCACACTTGCGACCTCTAAATAAAACTACGTTTAAGAGAATAGAAGCAAATTTTAAACAATTTGGAATTCAATGTACTAGAACACGCCCCAAGGTAGTCACCGGTGATGAAGACAACGAAATAAATGTATTGGCATATTTTAATGCAAATCCACATGCATCGATCAGAGCTGCGTCTGAAGATTTGGGACTGTCCTACTCGTCGATACAGAGAATTTTGGCACAACGTAAAATGCATGCTTTTTCTATTATAAAACTACAAGCTTTCCGCCCAGGTGACGAAATACGTCGTGTAGCATTTTGTGAAAGCATTTTATTGAAAACGCAGGAAGACCCAAATTTTTGAAAAAATTATTTGGACCGATGAGTCAAAATTTAGTAGAGAAGGAATCATTAATAGGAAAATTGGCATTATTGGGCAGAACAAAATCCTCGGATGGTGCGCGAAGGTAACTTTCAAGACACATTTAGTTTTAATGTTTTTGTTTAATTATGGATAATCGTGTTTGTTTTGAAGTGTATGACGAAAATTTAAATTCTCGCAAATATTTAGAAATGCTTAGAGGAGTGGTTTCAAATTTTTGGAAAATTTACCCCTAAATCTTCTAAATTCATGTTGGTACCAAATGGATGGTGCTCCAGCCCATTCAACCCATGAGGTTTATCAAGAATTATCCCATATGTTCGAAGATCGTTGGTTTGGACGCAATGGTCCATCTCTATGGCCTCCCAGATCACCTGACCTAACACCCCTGGATTTTTTTATGGGGGTATGTCAAGACTAAAGTCTATTCAAGGCCAGTCCATAACAGAGATGACTTATTACATCGGGTTCGAACTGCCTTCGCTGAAGTAGATGTGCAAATGGTTCAAAAATCCACAATAGCTGAAGTTAACAGAAGAGTTTTATTGTGCTTAGAAAACCACGGACGGCATATCGAACAGTTGCTAAATTAATAATTAAATTAATTTGCTTCTATTTTTGCAATGTAATTTTATTTAGAGGCCATAAATGTAGATATCTCTCGTTAAGCAAACGGCAAGTTCTTTCAATAATCTTGTAACATTCTCCATGAATAAAAAATAAATTTAGTATGTCTTCATTCGAATATTCTTGGTGGATTTCCATATCGTGTATAATGTGTCACGTCGACGTTTACAAGTTTGATAAATAAGGCACATTGTTTTAATTTCCACAGGCCACTAGTCAGAAATTATTTAATAAAATAGAGAAATATTGTGTGTCGAATGTAAATACATCGATAGCAGGAAAATGGTAACAGATAGGTATAGGGAACCCTTATGAAGATTGAAAGACCACTTAATTCTCCATCACATAGAGCAACAAGATACAGGGTGTTCCATTTAAAAAATTGACTTTTGGGCAGTTGAAGTTAGTCAGATTTAGCCAAACATTTTGAACACCCTGTAAATAATGAGATGTCAAATTACACATCATTTAAAAACTTAACAGTCCTCCTAAGTATAGCCCAAATTTTGTTACTATAACTTTCTTTTTCAATCATTGACAAGCGTTTGAAAACAATACTACAAAACCAATTTTTCTCAAAAAATGAGAATATCTCAAAAACTATTGATTTTTCATATAGGTTGTGCTACATGAAAGTAACTCAGATTTTAGCGTAGAATCCAAATATACAAAAAAATATATCATTCCATTTAAAATAAGAAAGTTGGTAGCCACTTCCGGTGTAACCGGAAGTGCTAGAAGAGCTGAAATATTTTAATTAAATAGAACTTTTTGAGCAATCCCCTATTCCAAATTTTTAAACAAATATTTCAACGGGAAGTCCATAAACTTCTAATGAACGGGTTAGCTGAATCACCCGGTATATCAAAATTAAATATAAGTAATAAAAAAATAAAAACAAAAAACAAAAAAAAAAAAAAAAAAGAAAAAAAAAAAAAAAAAAAGAAAAAAAAAAAAAAAAAAAAAAAAAAAAAAAAAAAAAAAAAAAAAAAAAAAAAAAAAAAAAAAAAAAAAAAAAAAAAAAAAAAAAAAAAAAAAAAAAAAAAAAAAAAAAAAAAAAAAAAAAAAAAAAAAAAAAAAAAAAAAAAAAAAAAAAAAAAAAAAAAAAAAAAAAAAAAAAAAAAAAAAAAAAAAAAAAAAAAAAAAAAAAAAAAAAAAAAAAAAAAAAAAAAAAAAAAAAAAAAAAAAAAAAAAAAAAAAAAAAAAAAAAAAAAAAAAAAAAAAAAAAAAAAAAAAAAAAAAAAAAAAAAAAAAAAAAAAAAAAAAAAAAAAAAAAAAAAAAAAAAAAAAAAAAAAAAAAAAAAAAAAAAAAAAAAAAAAAAAAAAAAAAAAAAAAAAAAAAAAAAAAGGATAAAAACAAATAGAGTTAAAAAATCAACAGGAGATGAAGATAACCGAGACCGAGAAGAAAAAAAAGTTACTATATGATAGTGAGACTCCTTAAAATTGTTATTAGGTTAAAAAACTTTCCCACAGTTGGGCCTTCTTATTAGAAGTATATGTGATAATGAATCAATGAAAACACAGTCCTTTTATTTATCGACGTTTCGACCAGCAACGTCAGTCTTTATCAAGATATCTAGAAGGAATTGGTGCGTAGTTAAAGAGGGTGCCTCTTAGAACTAGACCATCAAATTTAACATCAATTAACGTCATTAATAAATAAAACATTTAATACTACAATATATGACACACAGTTTAACGTATGCAAACACAATCTTTATAAATCTTAGATCTATGGAATTTTTTCTATTTTGTTTTTAAATTAACCCAAAAACAAGTAAAAATAAATTAATGCACATTTCAACGCACATCTCTAATCAACGTACTAGTAATATTTAATTATAGTACCAAAATGATTTACTTCAAATAAATAATAATAATAATATCAATTAATTTCAAATTTAAAATAATCAAAACTTTTTAACCAAAACTCGCGTTTAGACGAGCGGACGTGTTAAGGAGAGTTATCACCAAACAAAGGAAACCGTAAAAAATTAGGAATGCATTACAAAACACAATCTTTCTAATTATCAATCAATCAAATGTGTTTGAAAAAGAATTAGACAAGTAAGGATATTGAACAAAAGAATTTATTTATCATTAGTACTTATCCTGTAACCATTTTCTAGTATACATGTAGTTTATACTTTCAGTATGTAGCATTTATGAGAGCTTCCGCAGTTTCACGGAGATGTTGAATTGCAGAACGAATTTTATTCTTCAGTGCCTACTCAATATAATAAGGTGTTTTTTAAATATGTCCTAGATGTTAGTTTTTGTCTTGTTCTTCTATCTTCTAAACTTCCGGAGTTATCTTGATTTGAAACTTGATTGTATTTCAAACATAATTGATCATAATTGTGCAAAAAACTAATCAAAGCCCGAGTTAAAATTTCAAGTGTGCTATATCGTTAAACTCAGAAAAATATAAATATACAGGGTGTTTAATTTAAAAATATACAAGTTATATTAATACGTTTGACAGATGATTCGCTTTTGTTTTTTCAGTATGTGTAAAAAAAACTTGGACACGCACCCTAAATGCCAATTTTTGTCCTATTCTTCTATCTTCTAAACTTCCAAAGTTATCTTGATTTGAAATGTGATCATGTTTCTTGAAACGCACTGTACAAGTCGAAGAACATTGCACATAAATAGCAATTATCAACGAAAATACAAATGCAAAATAATGTAAACTAGTTATAAGGTTTTTTACTCATAATTTTTAACTCAAGTTATTTCAAATTTCAGAATGGCCGATATACAAGAGGAAACAGTACAGTTAATCAACGGAAATTACTTTTCCATTTGCAAACGATTATTTAATATTGCTGGAATTTACTTATATAAAGAAAACCATATCATTGAGACATTGTGCAGTATATTTTATACTGTTACGTTTTTTATATGCGTTTTAATATGTGGAAATTTGTTAACCAAGAACTATAAGGAGTTAGAGATATTTTACTCTTTAGGCTTAATTCTTGGTAAGAATTATATAAAAACGACTACCTATTAATACGATTAGGACAGGTTATGCAGTTTGTTTGTCAATGATGTTGAAACGAAAAGAAATAATCAAAGTGTTTAAAACACTGGAAAGTGGGATTTTTTTACCGGATGTAAATCGAGGCGGAGCAGAAGCAATAAAATCAATGCAAGATTTTGTGATTCTTATGAATAAAGTTAGTAAGTAAATCTATTCTTTTATCATTTATCATATTAAGAAGTTTTTATCAATAAGTTAATACAATATTTTTACTAGATATAGTGAGTATTGTTTTGTGGTGAAATATGCAGTTTGTCAATTAAGGTTGTTGGGGAGGTACAATAGGGAAACAAATAAATATCTTTCTAGATTTTGGGCATCTTCAGTTGAACCAAAAAGCCCTTAACCTAATAGATTCATTAATGATATTTGCCATCAAAAGTTTATATTTGTTATGTTATTTCAAGGAGCGACAGCGTTACTGACTGAAAAGCTCTCTTTCTGTTAAGTGCTCATAGAACTTCTCTTTTTGGAAAAGATCTTGTGCATTTACTGCAATTCTAATTTCTTTCAGTTGACTATTCGGATTGGAGTCAAAGAATCAATTGGGTTATAGGTTGTTACAATGCACAGTCTTTTTTAACGGTTTAATAGACCATTGTATGAAACACAATACATTTATACAGGGTGTTTCATAAAAGCGCGACATACCAAAGTTATGTTTTTTTAAATAAAACCAGCTATTTTTTATTACAAGTTTGGATTCCCTAAGGAATTCTAATGTGATTTTATGCCATATACATAATGTCTAAAATGGAAGTTTTTTTTAAATAACTCAGTTATCCTGAAATTTATTCAACTGCAATTTCGCAGCTTTAATATGCATTACATGTGCTAACTAAAGCTATTGCTTCACATTTCCCATCTTATTAAGTTCTTAGTAATCATTTATTTAACTTGAACTCTCTAAATTCATGGAAAACTTAATTTTTTCTAGTGGTACCACCTAATTTCTTATGTGCCGTTGAACGAATTTCATAAGCTTTCTAATGATAAAGTTGTAGGTATCTAACTCTTACGGATTTTTTGCAGATAGACTGCATTCCAAATATGCGAAATAGATCTTAGTCAGTTGCTTCTCTGGTAAATTCTGCATCCCTAGGTGAACCTTTTTTGTCGTGGTATCTTACCCCAGCGGAAACTAATCTTCTTTCTTCTGTCGTAAACCAACATTTTTTGTTGCAACAGACCGAATTCGGTTGTACTTAACTAGTTGAAACCATAGAAGGGCAACCCCAAAGCCAATCAAATAAAAGTATTATGCACTTTCTCCTACCTTGTGAATGCCAAACTTGACTCTATGCTACAGATGAGAGTAGTTGAACCATCCTCTAGCTCTTGTCTTACACGAAAGAAAGAGAAAAATTATCGTTTCTGTAAAGCGAACGTTGCGAGTCAGAAAGAGTCTTATACCCTAGGTCTCCGCTAAACTTGTTATGCTTTGAAACGCACATCTAGTTTGAATATTTGATATACATACATACAACATAAAAAAAATTGGACCAAGGTCGGAACACGATTGCGGACACTTCCAGTATTTTTTATACCTGCGGACTAATTATAGAAATGCAATACGTTCAAGGCATTTATCTTTTAATTCGGCGCTATTATCTTTTAGGATGAGTTTAATAAAAAAGAAAACAACCGTTGTGTAATCAAAGATTTGTAGATAACCTTGCATTTTAATAGAAAACCATACGTAATTCATGCTTCTTTCTTTAAAACTTTCATTTTCAAGTTTTCCCCGGAATTTTGGTAAGCATTTGTTATACATTCAAAAAGATCAGGGTGGCGCCTAATAAAACCCCGACTTTAAATCATGATAAGGACGTTTAGTGGTGTATAAAGTTAAGTAAGAGAAATTTTACTAAACCCACCACTTGCCGTTGAGTTAGTTTGGAACTTTGCCACGCTGTGTTGCGTTTTGAGTTTTATGGCGTAACTAAGAATCTACCTATAGATTCCATAATTTCCCAGCGACTTTTTACTGTCTCATTGATCGTTTACTGGGACCAGAACATATTAACTTTTGTTTTGCGTTAGATGGCATTATTGTCACTACACCATTATTATGTAATGCAACACTTACTCTACATCAAGACAAATGCTATTTCTGTTTGCCAGAACTAAAGTACCTAAGCTATATAGTAAATCAACACAGGCTTATGGTAGGTCCAACTGGGTTTAAATAGTATTTTAAACTTTTAACAAATTCCTCGTACAATTTTTTTTGGTTCTTTTTCGGGTAAAAATTCTCAATCTCAACATCTTGCACGCTTAAAAATGACCTATTAATTCCAACTGTTTTGATTTAGTTGCGGTTATATTAGTTGTTACAAATAAAAATTATTTACCATCATGAGACGATGTGACTTCTCTACTTGGTGTTACTAATGAAATTTTGTAGCATGTTTTAGTTGTAATGTGTAAACTTTTTTGTAACGATAACTTAACTTTTTAAGTTATCGTATTTATATAAAATTGACTATCGTAAGTAAGAATAATTACGCTACTATAAATTTTAATTTAGTTGTCCCAACTAAAATATAATTTTCATTCTCAATTTGAGGAAAGCACCACACTTGCGCAATACTCATCCTATAAGTGATTTGTGCGTATTGTTACTTCGTTTCTCGTGACCATTCCATGATTCTGCTTGGTGTTTGTTTTTGGAAAATGTAAGTACACTCTTTTTATATTTATATAAGATTTATGTAGATCGTATATGTACATTAATTTAATTAGACTCCTTATTACCTTATACCCAAACTCCTAGAGTCATTGTGAATTAAAACGTGCTCACCTTGCATGCAATGGTTTCCACCAAACAACAATTAAAACATACAATGATCATAGAATGATCATGATAAGAGAAATTTCATCATGCAATAAATACATGTAGTGAGTGTGCAGTAAGTTCACCTACAAACACTAGGCGAAAAACAAAACCTAATACAGTAATAAAAATGTATTTAGTAGGGCAAACTTTAACACATTTCAGAAATTTTTACACATTAATTACGTGTTACTTTACATAATGGAATTCCAAACACACTTTGAATGAAACCCGAATCATACGTTTTTGGAAGAAATGTCAGTCATCAGTTCCACGAACTTGCAGTGATCTCAGACTCAGCATAATGCTTATTATATTTTGCTTTAAAATAAACACAATCGTTACGTGATTGTTTATTATATGATGTTATTTTTTTCAACATTTGCAGTAGATAAATACCTAACAATTTTGTAACTACTAGGAATGACAAACAAAGAATAGACGCGGATGACGGACCATCTACTAGCAAAAAAAAAAAATGCGATTTATGAATTCTGAGGGCGAAATAGGAAAATTGTTAGATGCATGGAATCTGCAGGAATTAATTCCAGTTTTCATGGGTACGAAGCTATTTAATTTTAATTTGTTGTAGTGAAATTCGATAAACGCTATTATTTAAGGTTTAAAAATCGAGATATACTTGGACAGTTATTCTTTTGAAATTTAATTAATTTAATTTTGCCAACGTTTCGACAATAATTTTTGTCTTCCTTAAACTTCAGCTTTGATGAAGACAAAAATTAATGTTGAAACGATGTTGAAACGTTGGTAGAAAGTGAAAATTAAGTAAATTGTACAAGAAAATCATCCAAGTATCTCAGTTTTTAAACCTTAATAATAATAAACTTAAAGGTACGTGACAGAACGCTTAAAGTTGGGGTCCTGGTCCATTGTGGGAAGGTTAGGAAACTTTTGTCATATCCCCACCGCGAAAATTTATTAAATGTATATCGGGTGATAACTAGTTTCGGCCGTAACTAGACCATTTTCAAACAAATTTTTAAATTTAAGTTTGAAAATGGCCTGAGTTCGCAAAAACTAGACTACTATCGCTCGATTTACATTTGATGAATCACGATAGAAGATATGACTAAAAGTTTTCTAACCTTCACATTAGATTTGAAGTCAATTTGAATAATCTGGCGCTTCACGTTAAACATTTGTCGTTTTGTTTTCGTACCTGTGTACAACCTGAACTAAATTATATTTTAATGTTATTTTTAGAACATTGCATAACAAATATTGATATCTTGAAAGGTCTAACACCCGGAATTAATGACAGAACTAATCCCGCAAATTGGCCTTAGAATTAAGCTAAAAAACAATTTAGACGGGATTACGTTTTCAAGAAAATATTATTATCATCGACACAGAAGAAACCTGTTCAACAACAGAAAGTGACAAATCATTTAATGAAATCATAAATACAATCGACGTGTTCCCTCACGCCACTGTTGGATTTAGTGAGGCCCAAATTGTCCAAGCACCCTTTTATCGTCATAAAGTAGAGTGTAAAAAACTGGTCTAGAAGACCTTATCAATACTACAGTTAAGAGGTAGAATAATTATGGGGGCATATAAAAAAAATAATGAACACCTCTACAGCAGAATACAGGGAATAAGTTGGTGGAACTAATAATTGAACATGAGCTCGAAAACGATTTGAACAAGAGAATTTCCTGTGAAAAATTTGAAGATTGGGCACGGAAGCGATTTCTGCTGTGTTTCCAAACGAATATAAAGTATATTTATTCAAAATTTAAAAATGTTTTTAAACGAAATATATATTTTATATAGGAAGTCTATTTTATGAAAGTGTTCCATAAAGCAAGAAGCGGCCGAAGTAATTACATTGGGCGAGGAAAATTGTTCGCCAAATATTATAATTTTAGAAAACATTTAAAGGAGAGTGGATTGATTTCTAAAAATAAAGGTTCCTTAAATGTTGACCTTATTCATGAATCGGACATTGGTGGCGGTAAATTGTTAACTTACACGTTTACACTCTTGACTTTTCTTTTCTTGTGAAAAATCACTGCATGCTTCAATTTACTTTCAAACCAATTCAAGAACAAGACCTCACGTCTTGGTCTTTTGAATGCGTATCTAATCTCTGCTTTGCTTCCAATATTCTATCAATCCTTTGCTTCTACACAATTTTAGTATACAATATGTCCATTATCCATTTCGGTATATGAGTCTTTGTTATTTGTGAAGATGCAGTTTCGCTTAAATTAGCAAATTTGGGTAGAAATTCAAGAGCATGACATTAACAAACTTCAAATTTATCGCCTACTTTCTGAGATAATTTGAGGAAACTGAAAATAACTTATTTCTTAGTTCTTGAACATCTTTGACACGGTTAATGTTAAAAAAGAAACTGTCATTTTGTACGTATTTTTCGTAGATTACAATATTGTTTTAAGAAAATCTATGGCATGCATATAGTTCAAAAGATATAACACAAAGGTGCAACTAATAGAAATACTTACATCAAAGCTTAGACCATTGGAATAAAAAAGAAGCTTTTGAAAGACGTCATAGCTAAATACGATTTGCATTTAAGAAAATGTAACTTTGTGTTATATTGTTTGAACTAAGCATGCCTCGGATTGTTTGTAATTTACGAAAAATATATACTAAATAACATGTTATTATCTTTATTACCGTTTACCGTGTCAAAGCTATTCAAGAATGAAGAAATAGCTTATTTTCACTTTTCTCATTTCTACTCAAAAAATAGGCAATGCATTTGAAATTTGTTCATGTCATCTAACTGACCCAACCCAACTTAGCTAATTTAAGCGAAACTGTATCTTCACAAATAACAAAGTTACCCATATATCAAGGTAATATTGGATTATACTATAAGATATCTAGTGTTCTAGTGTAGGTATTGAGTGTGGTATTTTTAAGACTTGGACAATCCAGAAGGGGTAACAAACGGCAAGCAACATGAATATATTGAGTGGTTAAAAAACAATAAAGAACCGGAAGAGAAAGTTTTGGAGTACTGGGAATTTACGTGTGGTCTAAGAAAGGAAATTCTAAAAGAAAAGATATTTTGAGTACTATAAACTCTTTCCGGCATTAGGACAATCTAGAGGCTATATTTTGGTAAGCCACTATTCCTAGCGGAAAGAGCTTTTGTTTTATTTTAATTTTTGTTTTAGTTTAATATTGATTTTACTAAGTTGTATCCTGGCAAGGATAATATTTATACTAATTGGCCAAGATTTGCAGAAAATCTAACAAGGTTCGCATCCCATAGCAATGAGAAACGTATAAAAACTCAACTTGTCGCAATTGAAAATTCGACAACTGAAGGTAAGTTCCATTGGGGTCATTGTATCAAATAAATTTTATACTTATGGTTAGAGGAAAACAAATAAAAATTTTGAAATTGCTGCCTTCTCTGTTGACACCAGTGGCCATTACTCGCAAATGGAAACCTTCCAAACAAGAGGTGGACGAGGCTTTCGTAATGCATGTGAAGGTGAATTAGCACAAAAATACTGTTAATATTAGAATAATGTTTATTTTTATTAAAGGTTATTCAAGATTTGCATTCTACTATTAAAGCTAGAGGAGAAATTAAAACAATTTAAACTCCGGTTTCAGCCAACACCAATAATTGTCGGATCTGATCTAGACAGTATTGATACATGTTATGTGCGTATCGATAATAATTTGTACGAAGTAGAGACACCTCTAAAAGCAATTGAGGTAACATACAAAGCGATCCACAGCCTTAATGCGTTGTATCCAACAGAAGCTGAGCAAGTCTGGCTTGTTATTCAGAAAGCGCTTTTCTTACAGGACACACCATTCGATCGCCAATTTACTGCAGTTAGTACGATAGTTCCGTTACTTAAATAAGGTACTATTTCATTACGTTGTATAGTTCTTAGTTTTTATTACGTTATTTTCATTTTTGTCACCGTGGAAGGTATATCATGAAGTGTACAGAATGCCAAAGTGTGTTTCCTACTTTGAAAGCCCTATTGTTACATTTAAAAATTGTTTATAAATATAATAATTTAAGTACATACAAATGTAGAGAACAAAACTGTACGCGCAATTTTAACAACCTTCACTCATATAGAACTCATTTTGCCAAATCACATACAATACATACAGTTCAAAATTTTAAAAGTAAAGTATCCTTTTGATCAACCTGTTAATCCGTGCGTTATTGAACCACAGGAAAGTGTAGCTCTAGACGTCGAAAATGATGGGGCTAATCTCTCGCAACAATTTAGTTTTACCTCATTTAAGAAACTGTTGAAGCAACAGGTTTTAATTTTTTAGCAAAATTATATGATTCTTCCTTGATACCAAGATCATTCGTACAAACGATTATCGATAATATCTCAGAGTTTTAGGAGGTGGAGGTTTTATTGATAATTTAAAAAATTTTATTCTCGAAAATCTACAAAATATTGCCAAGACTGAATATTCTAGAATGCAACAATTTGAAAAGATAATCATCTTATCCAACCAATTACGTATGTGGTGGGAGAAACTATGAACGACGTTCGAAAAACAATGTAATTCGGTATCAGACTGTCGAAGCCACGGGACATTTTGTTCCACTTAGATTACAATTTAAAAAATTTTTTGAACATTCAAATTTTTTTGATGTCATTCACACCCATGTTATTAGTTTAGAAACAGAAACTGATACTATTTCAAACGTTATGCAAAGTAATCTTTGGAAAACTATAAAGAAAACATTTTCGACTGATCAGTGTGTATTGCCATTATATCTTTATTACGATGAGTTCGAAACAGGCAAACCCTTAGGCTCTCATGCTGGACTTCATAAATTAGGGGCTGTATACATTAGTTTGCCTTGTATTCCACCAGAATATTCATCTAAATTAAATAACATATTCTTGGCTTTGCTTTTCCACTCGGATGATAGAAAGTTGTTTGGTAATAAAGCTGTTTTAAAATTTTGGTTGACGAACTTGTTTTTTAGAAAACAATGGTATTGTTATTAAAACCAAAAATGGAGATAAAACTGTTTATTTTGCTTTAACTAACGTTTTAGGTGATAACTTAGGTTTAAATGGTATACTTGGTTTTGTTGAAAGTTTTACTTCGCACTTTTTTCTGTAGAATGTGTAGAATGTCAAGACAAGAATGTCAACACTCTTGCACAGAAAATAAAAGAAAACTGAGAACAAGGCAGAATTATGAGATTGACCTTAAATTACAAGACTTCTCACAAACTGGTATCAAGGAGGCATGTATATTTCATTCTTTGAAAACTTTTAATGTCATTACAAATCCATCAGTGGATATTATGCATGACCTTCTAGAAGGAATATGTCATTATGATCTAATATTAATTCTGAAGCACTTTTATTTTAAATCAGAAGCTAATATCTCTTGACTGTTTGAATTTTAGACTAAAAACGTTTCCATTTTCAAATATGGATTTGGGAAATAGACCTCCTCAGATACCATTAGATTTCCACAGAAAATCTAAACTTCCATTCTCGGCGTCTGAAATGCTATGTTTCATTAAAATCTTTAATTTTGTTCTTGGTGAAAATATTCCAATAGACAATGAATTTTGGAAGCTTTATTCTAATTTGCGAACTATTATTGAAATTTGTATGGCCCGGAGGATTTCCAATCATGATATAAATCTTTTAGAATTTCTCATTGAAGAACATAACACTTCTTACCAGATTCTGTCTGGGGAAAACCTTAAACCTAAATTTCACTTCCTGTCTCATTACCCAGGAATTATGAGACAAATAGGACCTTTAATTAATATTTGGTCTATGCGATTCGAAAGTAAACACAAAGAATCGAAAATGAACGCAAATGTGATTTGTAATAGAAAAAATATAACGAAATCTTTATCTTTCAAACATCAGTTGAAAGTATGTTTCAGATTGTTATCAAGCGAATGCTTTCATTCTATAACAGCTCATGGCAAAACGAGGTCTATACACAGTTTGAACGAATTTTTAAATATAAATGGCCCTTCAGATGAATTTCTTTTAAAAACTCCATGGTATAGTTGTAAATCGGTACTTTCAAACGGAATAAAATATACAATTCATAGTACGCTATTGATTGATAGCATAAACTTATTCCACATTTTGGCATTCTGAACTGTATCTTAGTCAATGATTCCTTAGACATTTGTCTAATTTTGAAAGAACTCGATACGGTGACATATAATGATCACTTAAATGCGTTTGAAATTAAAGATACCGGAATTATATCCACTATTTTATTTAACGATATGTTATGTTCTAAACTATGTGAAAGAAATACTTTTTCGAGTGGAAAAACTTTTGTTAGTTATATGCGTTAGGTAAACTCATATATTAATGTTTTGATGTATTTGTAGTTTTTATTCAATATACTGAATTTCTTACAGTACTTCTTACTTAATTCCTATTCATGCTAGTAACTTGTTAATACATAATACCACGTTACTTTTATTAGTATTGAATAGTTTACACGAGCTTACTACTAAGTAACAAGTTCAAGGAACTGGATAAATTTTTAGATTCAATTTAATGCAGCAATAGCAAGTGAAGCAACTATAACATTTGCTACGAAAATATGTTTCTGGTTTGGATTTTGATAGCAGAAAATGAGTACTTTTTAGTAGTGAGTACGTGAAGTAATAATAACAAGAAGGAAAAGTACTATCAAATTGAATAATAAATTAAAGTGAAAATATTTTGCGATGTACATATTTATTTTTCATAAGATTAATTATTTTTCTCTTTAGTGGTATGTGTTCTTCGTTGTGGAGATAGGGTTGGAAAAAATTTAGTGTTTTCTTTCCAAACCTATCTCCTTAACTGGATACTTTTTCTCATTACAAAACCCAACTGGTACACCTACTAGTTGACGGGAACGATATACCTACTACAAAGAACTAAAATGGTATAGTTCTCTATACCAATCGTTTAATTTGTACAATAATACACAGTGTACTGCTGCAGTTTAACTTGTTAGTTGGGACAACGAAAATATTATAGTAACGTGTACACATAGTTTCATATGTGCAACAATAAACATTTGAATGTCATTAGTTTTGCAGTTAGTTACAGCAACTAAATATTTTATTTATTTGAATGTAGTGAGGCTTTATAACTCTAAATAAAACCCATTAATTAATTATATTTAGTTCATGCAACGAAATTTTTAGTTGGGACCATTTTAACTAAAATTTTTAGCTCTTCGAACTATTTTTATTTATCTTTAACAATTTATTTCTAAGCGTGTGCGGTATCTTCTTGTCCTATATACCAGCTTTATCTTTTTTATTTTAATTATAAAACCGTCTTAATTCCAAGTATCTTCGTAGCAAAAAAGTTGTGTTTTTCTGGTCCTTAATTGTATCCGCATTTTTGTTACCCCCGAAGTACGTTAGTGTTGTTTAAACTAGCGCCGTCTCTTAATCCAACATAGCATTACAACATTACATAACACGGATTTTTGTTTGCCATTTACTATCCGGACAGACAAAATTTGTCGGACGGAGAACGTGCGAATTGCTAAATTAGCTGCTCACTAAAGAAAAAAAATCGACATTACTTAACTATCGAAAAAAAAATGTTTAGCGATTTCATGAGCTATACAGATATTTTGTTCGTATGTCGAAGACACTCATTTTACGGTTTTCCTGATCTGGTTAAAACGACTTCAATTGCCGTTTGGTCGGCAAGTAACAAATACCTTCTCTACCTTTTCTGAGGATTCTAATGAGGAATGCAAAATCGTAGTTTAAAAAAATACTAACTGCAATATTTCATATCAACTGAAAATTTTTGACTTCCCCTTCTTGTATTGAAGGTTGCGATATTTTAGGTGTTATTTAAAATAAAAAAATGAAAAGTCCTTTTATGTGTGGTTTGGTTTTTAGCCGCCAACATGTTTGGTTCAATATTTACACAAATAAAATTTTGAAACTATTATCTTTCAAAAAATCTGTATTTAAATAAACAAAAAATTTCACATTCTGAAAACTACACCTCTTGTACACCCATGAAATTTAAAACTTGGACACCACAATTTCTGTAAACAAAAGTTTGCACATTGTGAAGCGGGCTTAAGGGTATCATTTACAATTCTAACAGCAGGTAGTCTCAGCAGGGGTTATCTTATAGAAGGACTGTAGAATGAATCATTACACTAAGCACGTTTTAGAAAATAGGTAATTTACGTTGCTTACTTAATTTTTCTTTAAAGAATATATTTGAAGGTATCGCTAATTAAACACCATAGCTCGATTAATTATCGAATCAAAATTTTGTTTAGGAAATGTTTACAAAATAAAATTAGAAATAATTTTGATTTAAAAACGTCTACAAGCAATAACTTTTAAATTAAATCAAAAACTAAACATGGTTATTTGGGTTGACTGATTATTACTTATTTTTAAATAAATCTAACCTACTAATTATTGTAAGTTATTAAAAAAAATCATTAAACTCTCTATTCATAATATTTAGTCCTTACAAAATGTATATTTTATGACGTTTCATTTTTTCTGTAGTTAATATAAGAAAGTGAAAATAAAAACTAAGGCAATTCTTATTGTCAACGTATATATTTAGTTTTTGACAAAATTTATTACATAATTATAATTAAGATACCAAGTTATAGTTTAAAATTAAATGAAAACGTTTTTTTAAATAAAGGTATTACTATATAAATAAATATAAGAAATCAATAATGGGTGTGACCTCCATTATTATTGATACATTCTTGGAGGCGTCTGCTCATTGACGCTATCAAGGTATCAATATAATTAATATTAATCGTTTCCCATGCGGTATCAATGGCTGCAATTAGTGCATTACGGTTTACTGGTATAAAATTTGGCCCTTGTTGTCTTCGGATAACAGCAAGTATTCGAGCCCAAACATTTTCGATAATGTTAAAATCTGGGTTTTTGCTGGCCAGGGTAACAGCTCCAAGTTATTTGCTTGTATTAGTTGCGCACAACCCGCGAAGTATAGGGTCATCATATCGATAGTTAATTATCGAATGTTCCAAGAAAATATGTGTAAATAGTAAATGGAATCTACTAACGTAACGTTAAGTCGTTAATTATAGTTACATAACCCTCCTTTCATAAGATATAGTTCATATTAATATGCTTACTGTAAAGCTTCGTACACAGTTGAACAACAAACTGAGGTACAAATAACTTGGAGCTGTTACCCTGGCCAGCAAAATGCACAGATTTTAACATTATCGAAAATGTTTGGGCTCGAATACTTGCTGTTATCCGAAGACAACAAGGGCCAAATTTTATACCAGTAAACCGTAATGCACTAATTGCAGCCATTGATACCGCATAGGAAACGATTAATATTAATTATATTGATACCTTGATAGCGTCAATGAGCAGACGCCTCCAAGAATGTATCAATAATAATGGAGGTCACACCCATTATTGATTTCTTATATTTATTTATATAGTAATACCTTTATTTAAAAAAAAGTTTTCATTTAATTTTAAACTATAACTTGGTATCTTAATTATAATTATGTAATAAATTCTTGTCAAAAACTAAATATATACGTTGACAATAAGAATTGCCTTAGTTTTTATTTTCACTTTTATATTAACTACAGAAAAAAATGAAACGTCATAAAATATACATTTTGTAAGGACTAAATATTATGAATAGAGAGTTTAATGATTTTTTAATAACTTACAATAATTAGTAGGTTAGATTTATTTAAAAATAAGTAATAATCAGTCAACCCAAATAACCATGTTTAGTTTTTTGATTTAATTTAAAAGTTATTGCTTGTAGACGTTTTTAAATCAAAATTATTTCTAATTTTATTTTGTAAACATTTCCTAAACAAAATTTTGATTCGATAATTAATCGAGCTATGGTGTTTAATTAGCGATACCTTCAAATATATTCTTTAAAGAAAAAATTAAGTAAGCAACGTAAATTACCTATTTTCTAAAACGTGCTTAGTGTAATGATTCATTCTACAGTCCTTCTATAAGATAACCCCTGCTGAGAGTTTTGAAGTTTCATGAGTGTACAGTAACATGTACAGAATTTGAATGTGATGGCGTACATTTTGTCAATTGATTGACAATAATTTACAAATAGAATTTTGATTCTCGTTGAAAAATCAAACCTAATTTTTAATATTACTCAAAATGATTAACTTTTTCAAGATAAGATAAAGGAGCTTTTGTTTATGGAATTTAATTATCTAATGAAATTGTTTACTTTTCTAAAGATATGTTTGTTTCATTTTCTTGCACCAAAATATCAAATTTTGTCCACCGAGTGCATGGCACTAAATTAAAGATCGCGGTCTTTAACCTTCGCGCCCCCTCCGTAGGCCAACGCCGATTTTTCCGAACGTCCAATATTATGCGTTCATGCACCCGACGACAAACGAGGGCAACCGAAATTCCATTTTTACAGATTTAATTGAACGTGACAGAAAAAAATAAGAGTTTTGTTTAAAATTTCTCAAGCACAATTAATATTGTAACTCAAATCAGAGAAAACATTAATTAAGAATACTTACATAAATTAAAAAAAAACAACAGTTAATTTTAAGTAGAGACAAAATGGGACAAATCATGATCGTACATAAACTCATCGCGTTGATAATAGAATTAATTGCCCCATCTTTGTTTTACATTAGTTTATAAATCGATTATAAAACTTTGAGAGTCAGTTTTGTCTTAGATTGTACCTCCCTAACATATTTTCGTCAATTTAAATGGTATTGTACTGAATCCAGAACTCATAGCAATACATTGTCATTTTTTTCAATACCCAAGAATTATACTTAAAGCCAGCCGCTTAGAGTTGCTCCATAATTCTTGGAAGTGATATCAATTCTACAACAAATAACATCCTACTGTAAGTGACTATATGAATTAAAAACAACAAGCTTAAACAGAAAGAGTACAAATACAAGGTGTTCATCTATAAATCGACACATCTTAACATATAACTCGAGAACGGAAAAAGATATCGACAGGCAGTTTTTACTAAACTTCATAAATATACTTCAAGTTTCTGTTGAGATTGTTGTCACATGTAATTTTTCTATGAAAAGTGACGAAAAAAAATTAAATTTTTTGAACAAAAATTGTAAACTTAGTTTAAATAGGACACCCTATAAGTCTTAACATAATTGCAAAAGCCAATTCATTTCAAAAATGTATACATTGTTGGCATTAACCCACGTTTTTAGAAAAAAATTTACTTTTTCGTAAAAACTTAAAACTTCCAAATCTAAAAGATCACATTCTAGCAGCTTATAACTAGAGAATGAGATAAGGTTTGAAAACTGGTTTTACTGAATATCTTAGCAATGTTTTAATTTTTATCTAACGTGGTTGCCAAGTCTCAGTCGTCTAAAACTTTCGTTAAAAAATGACTTTTTCAAATTCATATAAAGGACTTTTGTCGAATAAAACTACTAATATTTCTAATAATAATTATCTGCGAACCTTTATCCATAAATTATCATTTAAAAGAATAGCTTAACCATTTTTAGTACATATTTTCTGTTTGATGTTCCCGTTTTTCTAAATTGACTTATTAAGCTAAGATATATAAACGTACGTCAATTTTCTTTAAAGTTTTTTCGTGTGTGTTTTTTAGGGGTTTTGGTGCAAATATAAATTATGGAAGGTGATCAGTACAATACAGTATTCCATGGTCACAATCACATTACACACTTAATTAATATTATTACATGTGAATACTAGGGTGGGTAAGGGTTGGCATGTTTAGGTTTTAGTGGTTTTCCTAAACCTTGAGGTAAATGCTTTGTCAAGACGAACCAATCCACAATTGCACACGGTTTCGTCACTACACTGTACAGGTTTATACTGATTTTCTGGGGCACCATACATAACACTTACATCACAATACAATATTTAAAATGTACCATACGATTAAATAAATAAGCTAAGAGTGACTGAATAAATGATATTAATTTATCAAGGGTGCCGTGTAACGCAAATCGAGTTGACAGAAGTGTCAGATTAGTAATAATTAGTGCAAGAATTTCTTGACATGGTTTTATAAAAAGTAAATTATTCCCTAAAATTGTGGATTAATGCCAACAGTGTATACATTTTTGGAGAGAACAAGAAATGGCCTTTCCAATGATGTTAGAAATTATTGAGTGTCCTATTTAAACTAAACTCACAATTTTGGTTCAAAAAAACTTTTTTTTTGTCAATTTCTATAAAAAAATTACATATGGCAACAATGTCAACAGAAACTTAAAGTATATTTATGACGTTTAGTGAAAACTGCCAATCGATATCTTTTTCCTTCTCAAGTTATAAGTTGTTAAAATGTGTCAATTTATAGATAGACACCTTTATTATTGGTAATATGTTTTATAACTTTTTTTAATATTCCAGAGTTGGGTAACACTATGTACTATTACTTTTTTGGATGCAACGTGTATTACGTTTTGGATATTTTATAGATACACAGATTTACCTTTTGGTTTGTTCATTGAAATAATAAATAGAGAAGTAACAACAATTTTACAATGTATATTGTTTTTCATGATGGGTACGGGTTATTTATTATCGGACGTTACATATTTTATTGTTTTGTCTCATGTGAAATTTCATCTTACGAATTTGCAGTTTTGTATAAACAATTTTGTGAGTTACACAATGAACAATCATTTGAAAGTGTGTTTTAAGTTATGTTTTAGAATATAGGCGACCTTGAAGAAAATACTGTAGAATGGAATTATTTGAAAAACAACTGAAAGATGTTGTTACATATCATACTGCAATTTTAGATGTAGCTAAATTAATTGACAATGCTTTTCACTTATGTCATTTGGCAAAATTTATAGTTTTGTCAATTTTGCTTTGTCTGCTAGCATACGGAATGTCAAAGGTATGTAATAAACTGAAATACTATTTATAAGTGTAGTCTAGATTTGGGTCTAAAACCGCCGTTGATTGGAAGGTTTCGCTAACAGCTTGTTTAGAGATGAGTCCATTTCAATTTAGGATGTAAACTTAAATGTGGATCTTTCGTAACCTGCCGTTTGGGTATTAGATACTAAACTTGGTTGAGCTTAAGGTTTTTTCTTTTCTGTTTAAGTTTTTTGGTTGTTTGTGAATCTCGGTAAGTTTTCTTACTAATCTGTTGTGATAACCGTTAACCGTTGATAGGAACTTGGAGTTCTTGAAGAGTATCTTGTCATCCCATTGCTAAGCCAAGACAACCTTGTAAGCTTTGACGTGTTTTCGCTGTTCACCAAAGTGCTACTGAGGAAATGTTTTGATGCCGTGACAAATATCTTCACAATTGATATCATCAAGCTTTTCAAAGTCTGTTTTATCGGAAGCTATTTTGTTTGGAAAGTAGAGTTCTTCCAACAAGTAGATTGGGTGGTAAAGTTAATCCACATATGTACTTAAGTCTTCTTTCTTAGCTATTTACACATTACTACTACACTATGTTCTACACAATATTGGATGGTTTTGTTCTCTTTGGCTTCGGCTTCTACCGGGTGGTGAATAGTCGGACGCACCACAAGAAAACCAATGGGAAATCAAAAACTGTTAAATTCCTGTTACCCAAATCATTTTAGATAAAAATTCTTTGAAGAATTAAATTCTGCATCAGATGAAACTATTAAAAATGTGTTTCAGTTTTTGGAAGTTAAAAAACTGACCTACTTATTCACCATTATTGCACAATATCAATGCCGAAGTTTGACCATTTACTGTAATTTACCGTTTGTATTTATTTAACAATAATTAAACCTGCTTTCTTTTATTTTAACTATTTAAATTTTTTGAATTCTAAATAATTTTTGTCATTTTACATTTCATTGCTGTATGATGCTGTGCAAAAATGGTAAATGAGTAGGTCAATTTGTGACGGTATTAGTTACAAACAAACGAAAATTCGTAATTAAAACTTGATTTGTTACTCAAGATCTTCCTACAGTACAGACAACTGTGTTTACACTTATGCGATGGGAAAGAAACTCTTTCAATTTTGTGTTATGAAATTTTCTATTGACTTTTATTAACATGAGATTGCCGGATCGGGAAAATTTTTCCATTAGGCGGTCGAAAAGACGCATTTCTTTCGTTTTGACCTGTCTGTTAAAGGTGCTACATGAACATCATCTGAAATTCAAACAGCTACACATGTATTAATTGTTTAGTATAAACCTAAGTAAAAGCATCCCGCACAACAAAAGAATAAGTTTTCACCTCCTGTTCGTGTGTGAGTTCACTTTTCCTTTTTGATGAAGTATTCGCTATTACGATTTTCTATCAATTGCAGACATCTTTTTTTTTCTCTTTGCTTTCTTCTGTGGGTCTCTCTTAATGGTTGCTATGCTGGTGTATGGATAATAATCCGAAAATTACTTAACCTAATGAAGCTGGGTCTGCATATTATTAATGAAGGTCACCAGCGTGGGAATTCAATATCTACGTTGGAGCCCCTTTCGTTGTTAAGAGCTAGTGAGTTAGGTGTGCTTTTGTTAATATCCGCACAGGGTACGCTGCAGTCTACAGAAAATATTAGTGAAAAAAAGCAACCCAACATACACACACTTCTTACAATTGTAAACAAAAGGTTAAAGATTACTAAAAGATTAAGTACCTGCAACCGATGTGCACAAAAGGAACAAAAACAAACTACTTAACAAGTTTTACATAATTTTATTTTACCTTGTTTTCATTTGTCTCGGAATGCGAGGGTTTGCTAATTCAAGCAAAGCGTAGTTGTGCCAAAATTCGTTCAATTTGTTTAACATATTTGTACAAAAATCATTATCACGTCCAATTATTATAAATTCTAAATCTACGTCCGTATACAAAACTAAATAACAATACTTCTTTTTACATATACACAATTGTCTCTGGATTTGGTAATAATAATTATAGTTTTGTTTTAAAATCAATTTATTGTTTTCGACGTAAACACAAGCGCTTTTGTTGTTAATGATACCTTCCCTAACTTTTAGTTGTTTTATACTGTACATACACTTTACTTCTATGATTGTTTCTTCGTCTATAACACCATCAGGACTAGCACCTAAAAACACGTATTCGTAATCTACAAGTTTTAACTGCCATGCCAGTTTCATCTAAAAATTTTTTTAATAGCAATTGTTTCATTTTCAACAACATATATATTACACTGCTTTTTAAAAAAACCAGTTCTATAAAATAATTCCTTTAATATATTGTCAGTAGGTGTATTTTTTCTGCGTTTACATATTCTACCAAAGTTTGATGCTGTTAATCTGTTTTGTCTTTCTTCAAACCAAATAATGTTTTCTCTTTGACCTATTGTTTTTTCTTGAACTGTATTAAAATCCGTATTGCGTAATTTTTCCATTATTTAAATTTTCTTTTCTTCGAATTCACTTTCACATGTCAGGTTGTGCCGCGGCGTCTCCATATTCTGCTGAATCATTATCTCTAATTCGTTTTTTTATCTTTTTAGGTAGTTTATTAGCATTTAGTCCAGCTGCCCTTTTTCTCGAACAATATCTGCGTAAGTAAATATTTTCATGGCTGGAAGACATCAAACAATTGTAAACATTTTCTCCACTGTTGTAACTCAATGCAGCTCCAATACATCGAGTGCGATTTCTTTGAACTAAGTTTGTTCTTGTTCCACCCGTAAATTTTGCAATTATGGACATAAATCCTTCAGCAAAATTCGTTGTATGGCCTTCTCAGCAACCTGTCAGCTTTTCTTACAACATAACTTGTAATTTTTATAATTTCACACCAACTTCCAGAAGATTATAGTAGAGGAATATTGTTTATTGTTACAGATTTTATTATTGCCACGGACATCTTCGCTGCAATTTGAATGGTCTCCAAATATATTTATTGGTGCATTCTTAAGATCTCTTTGTAGTTGACATATATCTTTAGAGCACGATATAATTGTTCTAATTAAGTAGCATAAAACGGAATGTTTTTCTTTTATTACTTTCTACTACCACATCAAAACTTGTGTTTTTATTAATTTGTACAGTTTTGTTGTTACTGCTCGAGTAGCATGATTCGTGCACTCAAGTTTTATAACACTTCGTCCATAAGTTACTCTTTCGATAATTCTGGTGTAAACACTCGAATCACCATCACCAACAACAAATGTATAAACCAGTCCATAATCTTGCTCACTTCGATTAAAACCGTCAACTATTATTGTTTGCTCCATTGATAAAGAAGGTCCATTAAAATTCTTATAACAAGTATAAATTCTTTTTGTAGATGTTGCACAAACATAGCAAAATTTGTTTTTTACACCTACGTATAATAATTTTTAGTTTTTTCTCCATTTATACATGCAACTCCCGATAAATGATAAACAGCGATCGTAGGGATCTTTAGCCCACCCTCCATCAACGATAACCGTAATATATGGCAATCCATTAAACATATGTCCAGCTTCTATTGCTAATCGTTTTCTTCTAATGCATTTGAATGCATATTGGTAAGTAAACGACGTTTCAATCAATAGACATTGCGGATTCCACTTTTTTATATGTTTTTTTAGTCATGTATGGTATATTTAATACAGAAAACAATTCCTCTCCTTGGCTGTAGCCGACACCGATTGAAAAAATTCCCCACACGAACGAAAAATTAATATTTTCTGTAGGCTGCTGAAATTAAATTTTTAGTTTTTGCTTGCAGGTGTCACATTTAAAAACATATATATATACTGAATGGAAACCATTCCTTTGTTCTTTTAAAAAATTCATTTTTCCCATAGTGCATAGTTTATTATGCTCAACCACCTTTATCATTTCTTTGAAAAAATATCCTATATTGATTATACGGTTTCCATTAAGATTTAGGGTTGCATCAGGAGTTGGTTCAAATTCTATATTTAATTTGAGGTAGGTGTTCTTCTGGTAATCTATAAAATTTATATGAAATTTACCTCAATTACCTGAGAATAAGGATACTAAAACGTGTAAGTGTAGTTAAATATATTACTTACTTTGCTAAAATATTTGATGTGTGCATCTTCTGAAACGTAAGTTGAGCTGTTTTCAATACTGTGCAGTATCGCTGTTCTTGCCCATCGTTTGCGCTGCGATATTGAAGCTCGATTTACTTTTCGTTTTAAAGTACTACCACAGATAAAATACCTTACAGATGTACCACCGTATGTAATAAATTGGACGTCAGTTTTGTCGGCGATTTGGAAATAGTTTGGAAGCGGCTCACTTTTAACATTGGCGCTGTAGTAGTGCTATAGATACCTCAACTATTTGTATACAGATGGCTCTTGTAAAAATTCACTACAGTTTCCTTTCTTACATTATAGCACAGAACCAGACAAAACAATAAATGCAATACATACGAATTCAATTACAATTGAACAGCAGAACAGCTTCTAGCATTGTAGATACAATACAATAAAATTTTTAAAGCGTTACAGTAAATTAAAATTACAACCTAATTATTTTACAAATATTGTCTCTTTACCTTTTAAGTAAAGTTTAATTACAAAAAAAGCGTACGTTCCGGATAAGAAATATTACTCAAAGTTCTGCATAAATTCCGAGTATTTTTTAAGGTTGTCAATAAAAGAAACACTTATTGCTGTTTTCAACATTTAACCGCACTCCAACAAAATGACAATAAAATTACATAATTTTTTCATTATAGTATCTATACTAAAAAAAATTTCATTCTATACTTTCATTCATAATATTTACAAACCAAAACAAAAACCCAAAGATAATGAAATCAATTGATTAGTGTTTAAATTTATACGACAGAAGTTAATTGAATAAGTTAAATAAACACTTTAAACATGCCGAGACACCTGTAAAGAATTACGGCAGACTTTATGGTAACTGATACGATTCAATGAAAATATCGAACACGAAGGTTTAATAAATCCTTACATATATGTATAAATCTGGAAGTAAATATTTTTAGTGACATCTAATATTTTCACCTAAGTGAATGTAGTGATAGTTCACCGTGTACAATAATTGTCTATAAATTAATTATTCCCAGTGTTGTTACGAAATTGCATTTTCGAAATAGTAAGTCAGCTAGTGAACATTTTTATCAATATTAAAAGTCGTAGGATTATTTTTTTTAACAAATTAAAATTAACAAGTACTTACATAAAAAAACTTGAGATTTCGAAAAAATGGTGAACCCATAAATTGAGCTGCACAACAATGTTTAAAACGACTGCAATAATGTAGAACAGTATCAAAAATTTCCAAATTTAAAATTGTTTTTTAATATAATAATTTGAGTTACGGATTTGTTTTTCTGGAAAAATATTTAGCAAAAACTAAGACAATGTAGAGCAGTATCGGAATCGTCCATATTTAAAATAAGGGGTGCAAACTCAAAAATTGTTTTTTTTTCATTTGTGGGCCATAATTTAAGTTACGGATTTGTTTTTTTGGAACAATGTTTAGAACAATGTAGAACAATATTGAAATGTTAGATTTTTGAGAAAATGGGTCCCAGTTGAAAAAGTAGTTTTCTGCTTTATTCGAAAACTATTTCAGTTGAAACAGTGTTACTATGGAACAATGAAGTACAAAGCGAGAACATTCGGTAACAAATGTGACGAAACAGTATTAAACGATGTGCGTTCTTTTGGTGCACAATTGTATATTTTAAAAAAATATGATTTTCAGGAAACGCAAGACTTGCAACTTTAGATCCCAAGACTTTAAGAAATCGTTATGTTTGTGAATGTCACTTTACAACTGAATCATTCACAAAACCTGACAAGAAACGTTTGCTGTGCAAGTACTACTAAGTGAATTTATTAAAATAAAGATATTGGTTCATATCTTAAGTTGTCTAATTGATATTATCATCGAGTTTTTTTTTTATGTTTTATTTTATAAATATAAATATAAACACAATAGTTTCCGGCGTATATGATGTAGAAGTAATGACACATTACTTATTTTATTCCACAATGGAATAGTGACGAATGAAATGATACAATCAAAAGGAAACAACACTAGGTATTTTATTTACAAAAATATGTATGTAGTAACAGTACTAGTAGTTTATTTCGTGACCAGTGGTATTAAAATATTTACAATATAAGTATACGTATACATACAAAAACAGAACGGAAGAAATATATAAAATACAGTTTTAAATTAAAAATAAGTAACACATAATCTAAATAAGTCAATATATCACAAAATATTTTAAATATACTAAATTATTTTTTTAAATTGTAGACAAATTTTAAAAGGGTAGAAATAATTAATAAAATATTACCATACAAAAAAGTCGAAAAGTTTATGACAATAGCCAGATCCCGACAGTTGGAGTTGCATTCTTCCAAGAGCACGTCGTTGTGGAAACGGAATGTTATTAATAAAGCTAATATCATAAAAATGGGTAATTGCTTTCATTTTAATATATTTTTTTAATTTAGAAATTTGTTAGTTTCGTTTTTATCATTTTGTTTTTAGTTTCTAATAAACTTCTTAATTTTTTTTTCCTCGGAGAAACTTAATTTTATTATGCCTTGATGATGATAATGGTAACGATGCTACATCAATTAAAAAGTCTTGGGTTTGTGGACTAACCGTAGGAGTTTCATTATCGTCTGAATTTTTTAAATTCTGGTTTCGATTGAGAGGAGGAGATAAAGTTGGAAAAATTGGTGTGTAAACTTTCTTAGGAGTCATGACTTTTAAAAGTTCAGGTGAAGATTCAGATGATACATATTGGGATTTGTACGATAATGGCACGGAAGATTTCAGCAAACGTTTCTTGTCAGGTTTTGTGAATGATTCAGTTGTAAAGTGACATTCACAAAACCTGACTGATTAATAATTATTTCTACCCTTTTAAAATTTGTCTACAATTTAAAAAAAATAATTTAGTATATTTAAAATATTTTTGTGATATATTGACTTATTTAGATTATGTGTTACTTATTTTTAATTTAAAACTGTATTCTTTATATATTTCTTCCGTTCTGTTTTTGTATGTATACGTATACTTATATTGTAAATATTTTAATACCACTGGTCACGAAATAAACTACTAGTACTGTTACTACATACATATTTTTGTAAATAAAATACCTAGTGTTGTTTCCTTTGATTGTATCATTTCATTCGTCACTATTCCATTGTGAATAAAATAAGTAATGTGTCATTACTTCTACATCATATACGCCGGAAACTATTGTGTTTATATTTATATTTATAAAATAAAACATAAAAAAAACTCGATGATAATATCAATTAGACAACTTAAGATATGAACCAATATCTTTATTTTAATAAATTCACTAGTAGTACTTGCACAGGGTGTATCTGACGAGTTTCCATTAAAAAGTTTATGAGGAAGTCTGAATTTAATTTTGAAAATTTTCTTCACTAGGTTTCGACATAAGCTCTATATGAAAAAAAATTGGCTTCTTGTTTGCGCTTTAGGTTGTACCACAAGTAACCATCACCTTTTTTTTAAATAGAACACCCTGTATATCTTTATATTATCAAATTCTACGTTCAATTTTAAGTTGACTTCATGCATTAGTCTCTATACCTATCTTTAGCCGTTTCCGAATTATTTATGTTTTTTGAAAAAAACTGACATATGAACCACATTTTCAATCCAACGTGATATGAAGCCGTTCGAGCACTCAAACAAATTAGATAAGTGATTGATTGGAGAAAAGTTCTTTGGATATAAATTAGTACAGTCATGCTGCCCTGATATACAGATTGTTCAAAATTCGTGTATGATTTTTCAAATAAAAAAATCAATTAATTTTTTCAAATAGAACACCTTATGTTTCATTACATTATGTAATGAAAAGTAAGGCATTCTATTTAAAAAATCAATTTTTAACCCTTCATCATTCGAAAAATTGTACACGAATTCGAACACTCTGTATATTAGAGCAGTATGACTGTTGTAATTATATCTAAGAATATTTGCTCAAATAAATCACGCATCTAATTTGTTTGAGGATTCAGAACGGCTTCAATAACTATGGTATGAAAAGTGTAGTTCATATGACAATTTTTCAAAAGACATGAATAATTCGAAAATAACTAATGATAGGTATAACAAATAATACAGTCAACTTAAAATTGAACACAGAATTTGAAAATATAAAATATTTAGAATGTCTTATTTCAAAAAATAAGTTGGTGGTTACTTTCGGTACTGCATTTTTTTCAGTTAAATCCTATACCGAAACCTAGTGAATTTTTAGAATTGAATTCGGATACTACTCCATAAATTGCTAATGGAATCTCGTCATAATACACCCTGTAATTAATTAAAATTATTTAGTATTAGCAAGATAAATATATCTTTTAGCTGTGGTATTAGTTCTTCTATTGGTAAGCACTTAGGTACCATTTAACAATCAATTCTTAGAACATAAAGAATTAATTCATACAATTGAATTACAATTATTCAAACAAGTTTATCTTATATATTTAAGAATTTGTTTATATTAGAACAGCTAACCCTGATTTGTTATTAAGACATCAAACTGACTTCATGAGGCTTATATTAAATTCTTCCTAATTTTATACCAATAATAAATTAATTTTTTATTAAAATTTTCTTTGTGAAATTATTTATATCAAAATTATTATCGTTTGCCTTATTTATGTGTTTAAATCTCTAATTTCAAATTTATTATTGTTTTCGTGTCAATAAGCATTTCTTATTATTATGTATTAAACTAATATTAGATAGTTTTAATTAATTTTAGAATAATTGTCATGATCACTTTATTATTATTATAGTACAAAAAGTATTGGTCGAGATTTTTAAGTTGTACTAATGCTTTTATAAACAATGGTTGTACTGTGTTTAGATTACCTGCAAAGAATTGCGATAAGAAATAAGAGTGGCGTAACTGGAAATATCCCCGAAGGTTGATTTAAAATTTAGTGGGCGATTTACTCGCCGTTATATATGTAATCTATAAATACAAAAGTAAATGTAAAATTGTATTAAATTATTGATTTAAAAAAATCATAAAACTATGTAAATTTTCCATGAACGAAAACAACAGCAAACATTTGAAGAAACTTCAATCAACGCTGTATAATTCATGACAAATAAATATACCTGTATTTATTTGTGCTTTCTAAAAAATAACATTGCTTACAGTGACTTTATTACTAACAGTGGCGACAATAGAGCGTTAAGCTCCGCCTACCCACCATTATGTTCGTAAATTTGAAAAAGTGTTATATACCTAATCTATCAAAAAGTCTGAAAAGTGACTGAAATTAACAAAATAAATACATACTATTTTTAAAAGGAATGATAGCACACATATATAATAAACATCTTTATAATTAAATCAAGTACTCATTTAAATAATTTTATTCAAACAGCATTAAGTTTTACAAGTAATAACTATCTAATTTACATTTTCTATTATCTAAAGGAATATTATATGTTGATTACAAAAAAATGTAAATTTAAAAATGTCGTTTTGTGTTGCAATACATAAAGTTTTATGAAGAATGTCCAGCAATCGATTTACTAGCATATTTTTTAGATATGTCCTTTCTTTTCTTTGCATTGATTTTTAATCTAAATGTTGTATATCTTTCTATAATCTTAGTTTTTAATTTATGGCAGTTGGGGATATTTACCTCAACTACACTCATTTCTTTTATATAAAAACTTTTATATTTATATTTTGATCGGCATCAAGTGGAAGAAATTTTTAAAATATTTTCTAATTCTAAGAAAAATAAAAGTTTCTTCGGCGCAAAAGAAGAGAGTATTTTCTTTAAAGCATTTAATATTGGTAAATTTAGAAAAATTTCTAAAATAGGTGTTTTGGAACCTACCGCATTAACACATAAAGTACAAGTTTTCGAAGTTTTTCGAATACTTTGAATTATATAACCACAAATATTGTACAGTGAATTCAATTCGCTATAATTTAAATTTAATCCTGTATAATCGAGTTTACCAGCAATGTTTATATTACTGTAATGATTTGAGACAGTGGCAGGTAAAGTATCAAGAAATCCCGAAATAAATTTTCTATCGTCTTCTTCATAGCTGGTATTTCTTGGATGTGTTAAGTACTGTGACACACTAATTAATTTAAGATGATTTTTACCTGAAGGGCGTTGGGGATAACTTGTTTGCTTGTAAAACACTAAACAGATTTTCCAGGCAGTCCTGGGAAAATCTGTTAGTCAAACAAACCCATAGTTTTTATTCTCTAGCAAATTGGTATGAATTTCTAATATCGATTGTGTAGATACAAGCACACCTGTCTGAGATGGCTTCCATATCTTCTTTTCTCCAACAAGCATTCTCCCAAAAGATCCATAAAATTATTCAAAAAGTTATTGAGTCGTTGTAGACGTCTAAATTAAATTTGCTTAAAGCAGAAGAGGGATGTCTTGAGGTCATTAAATAAAACCATCTTTCAACTTGGTCTAGAAACCATGCCGTTGTTAAATATTCAGGTTTTTTATTTGCTTCAGCAAGAAACTTGAGTGAACTGCTTACAGTGTGACTTATAACATCATGCTTTTAATGTTTTTAAATAAATGTGGCACATCAGCTAACACATGCACAGATTCCTTTGAACCTCTAATAGGATGATCAATTTTGCATGATGTTATCGTGTGTCTTCCTGCTTTAATATTCCATATTCTCCAAAGAGCTTGATTGCAAGCACCCATGTCGGAAGTTATACTTAAAATATTTAATTGTATTTCTTCACACTTTTTAAAAATAGTTTTGATAATACCTTCAAAAACTCTCCCATTAATCGAATTCCCAGTAAAATAGTAAGCAACGACTTGCTTCCAACGAGTTCCTATACCAGCCAACATAAACACAAGAACATGTGTTGCAGTTCCAAAATGTTCAGGTAGTGTTACATTTCCCAAATATTTGTTAAGGGAACAATCATATGTAGTGCCTGGAGTAATAGCCATTTCATCTAAGATTAAAACGCAATCCTTTTCATGAGTATTGAATGTATCCACTTTTATTCTTAAGAATTCAAAACTTCTTGAAGTACTCCACTATCAAATTTAAGATTCTGCAGTCTCCTCTGCAACGTACGCACTGAAGGAAATGGATAACCTAGCTTCAACAGTTGTTCATACCCTGTACTACCACAACTAAATTTTAATTGAAGGGATTTTGCTACAGTTTCATTTGACCATTTCATAAATTTTGTAGACTTTTTCTCATATAATTTTTTAATGCCATTAATTGGTTCTTATTAAATAATTGTAACAATAGATGCTGGTCATTGCATACATGTTTTTCAAGATTTTTATTTTTTATTGGCATTTCTCGTGGCATTTCTTAGAAGCCTCTTGTAATTTTTCGCCTTCTTTTTTCCCTTAAAAACGCATTTTTGTAACGAAGTAGCAGAGTATTTACAGATACATCAGGGTCGGTTAATTGAAGCTGTGAATTGTCAGTTTCATTATCTGATGTTGAAGCATTAATCGGCTCGGTTTCAGTGATTGTACCTGCTTCAGAAATCGGCAGCTCAATTTCATATGCTGTTGTAACTTCCATAGTATTCATGTTAGTAGAGTGAGCTTTTTTTTATTCCTATAAATTCACCATTTATTGATTTTTTTAAAAGTATCATCACACTTACTTTGTGGAGACTTGATCGTTCGAACAGTTGGGGGTTTTCGTTCTTTAATAGGTGCAGAAAAACTAAATAGCGTTGGAATCGCATTGGACCTTAATTTACGAGAACCATCCTCACGTGTTACCTCCCACATGTTAGGTGCAAAATGTATCTACAATGTAATATTTTATAATACAAAACAATTTATAATTTGATTATCTAGTAGCATGCAGCTCGAAAACCAACCTGTGTTAATCACGTAGAGCTTACACACATATGCAACTGGCAGGCTGCAACTGGCATCGTGCAGCGTCGCATGAAACAAGCAGCGCCGAAACACCGACCGGCCGGTTCCAGTTTCGCTGCACGCTGCATGATTCCAGTCGCAACGTGCTAGTCGCATATGTTTGTAAGCTCTACGTGATTAACACAAGTTGGTTTTCGAGCTACATGCTATTAGATAATCAATTCTAGATGCTAGTCGCACCGTGCAAGATGCATATGTGTGTAACGCGCCATAATTTATACTTTAGTCTAAAAACTTACTTCACATAAATAAGAAGTATCTTTTGGGTACCATTTATCTCTTCGCATTTTAACATGCCACTGCTTACGTCTTGCCGGATCTTTAGGAAATCTTTTCATAAGAAACCCTTTTTATCAGAATTGCTGCAAGCTATTGCAGTACAACTAGGCATGATCACACCTGAAAATACAGTACAATGTATCCACACACTTAAAATAAAACTTATCGTACTAACAATGAAAAAGTATTTCTGGTTGAAATTAAAGAAAAAATCTTATGAGTAGCAACTACAAAGTTTATTTATGTATACCTATCTGTTTTGAGCCAAATTAAACTACAGTGAATTAAACGTTCTATAACAGCTGATTTTATTTCAATGAATATTATAATCATAACGCGTAGCAGGGGTTACATTACTGTATATATCTAATGTACTTACCTTTGTAACACTCTTTCACTACAAAATAAGTAATTCAATAATGTACAATAAAAATTAAAGTAAAAACACGAACATTTGTCGTAAGAATCCAATGTAAATAAATCGAAAATTGGGATATTAATGGCGGAAAGTACCACGTGCCGCTTTTAACCAATCAAAAAGAAGACCATCTATTGTCGCCACTGTTAGTAATAAAGTCACTGTAACATTGCTTTTACAACAGTACCCTCTGTAATGCAGTAGTGTCAAAGTATGATGCACTAACTTCTGTGTGTTTTTGCTATTCACAATTATTTTACCTACAGCGGTATCTGTTATCAATACTTGACACACTACATATTTTAAAGGAAACGTTAATTTGTGTATCTGTGCTAACTGCCAATATGTCCTATTGCATGGACTATCTGTAAGATATATTTATCTGTGGTACTACGAGGCATTACAATTTTAGATGACGCCATACTAGACGTAAAAGTGCAACCAATGTGTTATAGAGTATGTCGTAGTCCAAAATTCAAATCCAAATCAAAGCCAGTAGTCAAAAACTAAAAATTCAATCAACGCGTTATAAAATATGCCATAGTCCAAAATTTAAATCCAAATGAAAGCCAGTAGTCAAATACAAAACACAAGTAAGTAAACAAACGGAGCGCAATTAAACTAAGTAAAGATACTAAAATTAAGTACGAAAGTGCAGCTTTATAAAGCAGCGGTCATGAATGTGAAAAATAATCCGGTTAGAAAAGTCTTCCTATTGAAAATAAATATAAACAATGGTAGAAGGTACCTCCCATTTGTACTTTAGACAAATGAACAAAAGAAAATCAATAAATTAGTTTTTATTGACAAAAATACTGACTAAAACTAATCCCCGCGTTTTAAAAGGCAGGTACTAAACCACAATGGGATTATTAATACAATGGAAGTATGTTGGGCTGCTTATAACGCAGGAAACAGATTTTTTGATTATATCATTTTAATTGTCGTTTGCTTTTAACTGGAGTAAGTTGAAACTCTGAAAATTTCAGTATGGTTAAGAAGCACCTAACTTAGAATCGTAATAATTCTTCAACATTTTTATGTAACAACTTTTAAAATATTGGCAATCTTATCGTAAAGTGATATTTTTTTAAAATTAAAATGATCATAAATCAGCACTGCAACAAAATATTACAATAAATAACATTACAATAAATTTTAGTAGAAGTCCTGCACATAATATCAAATAATACATGGCCAAGAAAATAAATTTAATATATTTTCTAATAATCGAGGTAATGACAAAAACTGAATTTTTTTGTTTTTTAAATTATATAAAAAATTAAAGCTCAATATGCTAAATCATTCTTCTTGTAAAAAGTTGCCGTAGAGACATATTTGTTACTTTTTTAACTCCAATGTTATGGCATGATTTTGAACTCCATTTTCAGTGGGCTACCATACCCTTAAGGATACCACAGAAGATAATACTGTTATCTGACATTGACATTTGTCTACTCTAGTAATGAACTGACTTACAAACTACGGTATTAAATGAAAGATTAAATTTTCTTTCAATGAACTTAAAATTCTGAATGTAAAACGCGAGTATCCTTTACAAGCGTTAAAAAACCTTACTAAGCCAAACTAACTTATTAAAGATATTAAAATGTAAATTTGAAACTTAATCGGCAACTCAAAAAGATAAATATAACGTAGTCGTTAAAAAAACTACTGCACAACATAAGGTACAACCAGTGCTTTTAAGGTACGACAAGGAATGCTAATAAGTGCGAACAAACTAATGTAAAAAAAAACAAAAGTAACCACAACTGCAATTAATTACGAACAGTTTAGGCCGACTTTGGTGTGTCAAAATTAACTTTGATGCACGGAAAGTTCGAATTGTTAATATTATGAAAGCACTTACTTGAAGTTCCTTGTGTTAAGGGACGTCAAATTTGTCAAAAAACGAACAGGTGATTTGACTGACCTTGATCCGTTCTGTGAACGGAATCAGATTGCTTGCATATCGAGACTGCACTTAGGATGATGTAATGCATATGGAATTTTTCACAAAACGTATTTTCTCCCATAAATGAATAACGAAGTTCATCGACAGAAACGTAGAAATCAAACCCACAAAAGATAACGAATACTCTTCAATTTTGGAACGCACATTTATTCATCTGAATTAAACTTTTTTTAACGGAACGTACACAACACCAATAACGTAGATAGATTTGCTATAAATCTAATCCATTAATTCAAACTTCGTTTTACTAAAACAAAACAGATAAAACGTAAACGTAATCAGCAACGGCGTGGTCGTACTTGCACTTCAGTCGCCATTGTTATTCTTCGTCTCGTGCGGAAGTAGTTACTAGTCATCATGCATTTAATGTAAACTAGCGGGGGAAATAGACGACTTATTTAAATATAAAGTAGCAACCCAATTTGGGAACGCTACAAAGATCTTTCGAAGTATTGCTCAATCGTGTTGCGCTTTGAAACTGTTTAGATAATCGGCCAAGGTCCGGTAACTCACGCAAAATCGGTGGGTCTCTAGCAAGGAACTATCGGTGCTACGACTGTTAAAATTTTATGGTACAGTACAACAGCTTCCTACTCGGGTGCTTGTGCCTAAATTATTACTTATTTCTTCACTCGCTCTCCTGAGTTATTATTATTTTGTAACTGAATATTGTGTATTTCTCTAAATCGTATTATATTTTTGTGTCTATGTGTTTCTATGAGCGTTGTGATTGAAGTCTAGTTGCTATAATTATATATTTTTACCAACCTACGGTTTGTTTCTCGTGTCTGCGAGTTTCTAGTGGCTCTAGAAGACCTCTTATATGCAATACTAGGTAGCACCTTATAAATTTTTTGTGCAGTGTAGAAGCTCTTGTTCTAACGGTTTTAAAAAAACCCACAACCACTCCCGACAACTGGAACTGCCAGCAAGGTTTTCTAACACTATTATCTCATTATTTAGTTTGTTTACAAATAAACCGTAACAAATTTTGGAACTACCAAAAACTGAAACGCATTTTTAATAGTCCCATCTGATGCAGAATTTAATTCTTTAAAAAAAAGTTCCCATGGAGTTTTTATCTAACATAATTTGGGAAGCAGGAATTTAAGATTTTATGGTTTCCCATTTGTTTTCCTATGATGCGTCCGACCATTCACCATCCAGTATATTAATGTCTGGTAACACAACAGGGTAGACTATTTGATTTTAGAACACTTTCGATGATGTCAGTTATTCTTTTATGTTTTATGGTCGAATGTTTTTGCCTGAATCCAAATTGGCAATATGGGATTAGTGATTATCCGCTGGTTGTAGCCTCTCATGGAGTAATTTTTTAAAAAGTTTTATGGAAATCGGTACATAGGGTTTGATGTCATTAGATTGTTTTCTTGGTTTAGGTATCATTATTACGCCCGCTAGCTTCTAGTATGCATAAAAACTCTTACTCAAAAGCTACACTGAAGAGGTGGGTCAATATTTGTATACCTTTTCCAGGCAGATGCTCTAAGCTAAAGTTTCACCAGTAATTAACATTGTTACTCAATTGTTCTTAAGTTAATGTTCAAATTAATGTTAGTGTGGATATCAATCTAGAAACTTTCAGTTGTTTTACTGATGAGGATGATCGGTTCAGAGATAATTGTTGAGTAAGTTTGGAATGTTTTCAGGACCAGTTTGCCAGTACAGTGGCTTTTTTGTCAAGCGGTAGTTACAGTTGAGTAGTTGTATGACTTTTCTAAGTTTCTTATCTTTCAGCTGGAGTCCGGACTAGATGTTCCAAATTAGTATCTCCTCCTACAATAAATATTTGACCAAGGTTTTGGAAGAGTAATCATCTTTTTTTAAATTTAATAATTTTTAATTAAATTGACGTCAAACTCATATCTGTGAAAGCCTTGTAAATAAGAAGCAAAACGTCGGCAATCACAGCCCATTGAGTCACTACGACACAAATATTATGAAATACGAAAAATGCGAAATGATGAATAATAATGTTAACTGTGAATTGTTGTCTGTTATATGTATATTTTAAATCGCGTATTTATATTACATTTCTTGCTGACAAACTTGCTTATGAGGGGCGAGTTCATTGCTTCAACTTTTTTGGAAAGTTGTTAGGCAATCTAGTATTGCTGCTTATTAAACACAGTGAATAATTTTGCTTAATTTAGGATGAAAATTATTGTAAAATTTTGGGGTCGCTACAGTGTCTTAGCGAGTGAGCAATAGAGTGGCCCAAACTTTAATTTGTGTTTTTGTGACATGCTTCCAATCATTGCTAGTTGAATATTATTTCTTTGCAGATAAACGGTAAATCTTCTGTTTTATTATGATTCTACTACCAACTCCGGCTTTGTTATATAACATCAACGGCAGTGGCTTAACGAGTTTAGATGTTTTATCTAGTTGTTCTTGGGGGTTTGCGCACTCTTTTCTCCTTAATGAGCTATGAGATTTATTTTTCGTTTGTTCTTTTTTGGGTTCTTTTGCTAATTTTTTATTTTGTACCTGCAATATACTGACTACTTAACGGCTCTATTATTCCTTGTTTATATCATCTTTGCTCCTCAAGTTTTAAACAAAGCGTCTTGGATGTTGTCGTATTGCTGGAGCTTCCCTAGTACTTATCTTGTGTTTATTTACAATGCGATTTTCTTCTGTAGAGTTACTATTTAGGCAAACACAAATAATATTCATAAATCAAGTTTTTAATAGGGACAAGCGGGATACATTGGGACGGTTAACAAAATTTTTTGTCTGGTGCAGTAAAGTGCTTTTGTCCCACTGCAGCATGGGGTACTTTTTGACACCCTTAGGGGCAGATGTAGACAAGTTTGCTAAAGTACAAAAGAAAACAAAATAATATAGTATTTATTACATACTATCAAAAGTAATATAACCATAAATTTATTTTTTTTTAATGTAAGAATTCAACTAATACAAAATAATAAACTAACTTTGTAAAATACTATTAAATCGACAGAGAACATTTAAATAAAGTTCACGCATCGTGTTGTATTAATTTCTTTTGGTTTTGGGAGTTTTAGTTTTATCTGCTCACATTCTATTAATTCCTTGTCTACTACGATAGGAAAAAACGAACCCATTTCCTTTTTTTTCTCAAACAATTTAACTAGAATTCTCCTTTAACGATTTTTTCGTTGACTTCACTGGTACTTTGGAAGTTTCAGAAAGAATTCGCGATTTACTTTGTTACGGTCCTGAATTCGAACTGAACGTAAGTCGTAAGCCTTGTTCAAAACGTAGGGCGTAGGTTGTGCGTTACGTAGGAATTTAAATCGATCACGCTACATCGAATTTTTTTATTGGAGAATAATCACAAACTAAACGACGGAACGACATCTTGACACTATTCATTTTTGCTTGGGTGATTGACGGTAACACATGAAGCAACTAAAATACAATTGAAATTTCAAGGTGACTTCAATAATTACTCCATAATTGTGTGTGGAAAGATAAATCCGATCAATTTACACTCGTAAGTGAATCCTTTTTACTGTTTTTTGTGGGTACTTTCGAGGTTGTATTAGTGATTGATTGCAATGTTTGCTTTAACAAGTGTGTTAACCTCACATTTTCTCCTTATTCTTACACCTGGAAAACTCCTGGGGGTGCTAGAATAGCTAGTTAGGAACCTCTCGCTGTCTACTTGTTCAAGTACCTCGCTTTCGCCTACATTTACGCCGACAACAGCTGGTGAATGCTGAAGGCAGATTGACTCATGCAGATGAAAATGTGTACAATTATCGAGCATAGTGCTGCCATCTCACGATATTCGCCAAAGCAAAATTGCGTTATTTTTAGCGCTAAACTTTGAAACGTCCCATTGTGCCCCTTTCCCAATATACCCCTCTTTCTACTACCTCGTACAATAGTTATTGTGAACATTTTTGCCTCCATTCTGTCAGTTGTGTTCAAACATGTTGTAATATGAGATTTTAGGTTATATTTTCCTACTACTGTACTTCTAACAAGTTTACAGTTACCACTTAAAATTGCCAGTAGTTGAATGTAATTTCCACATACAGCTTGATACTATCGTGCAAATTTTACTCACCTCAAGTTTAGATAAAATATTAACGTATACATTAATTAATGTATAAAATACAAATAAAATACTTGTTGCGGAAAACCCTTCAAGCACACATTTGTTGGTCGACTAGCCGCCATGCGGATCGTTTTAGAATTTCAAGTTTGTGCTTGAATGAACGTCTTCTGCCACTTGTATTTTAATATACTATTAAGCATGCTATTAATAGATGTTGTTTGGCAGATTCGCATATCTGATGTATTATTTTGGATTCATTTTACGCAATATTCGTTATAGCGATAACAAATATTGGTTATTATTTTGACATGAAATTATTATACAAAGTCAAGATATAGGTAATTGTTGTTACAACTTACAATTTGTTGAGCAGACATTCGACTTCAAAAGGATTATTGTTAATAATTCAAAGAAGCCAAAACCAATTCAAATGACTGTTGGAAAGTTTGTGCCATTGTCATTGGCAACATCGATAGATAAGTAACACAATTTTAATTATCTTTAAAATACTTGATGTTACTTTCAGATGTTAAGGAGCTACATATTCTTATTTTATGGTACTTCGTGGTCAGAACTAAAAGGATTCATTCCATATGTCCTAAATGCAATTAATATTCTATAAGTAGTATAAAATATATGTTATTAATAATACATGTTTAAATTGATATCGGATTATAACAAAATGTATCTTGTACCAATATAATAAAGATTTTAAAAATGACTGATAATTATTGGTTTTGAGTGACATTAAAAATATTGCATGTAGGGAAGAAAGGTAGTCACCGGTGATGAAGACAACAAAATAAATGTATTGGCATATTTTAATCCAAATCCACATGCATCGATCAGAGCTGCGTCTGAAGATTTGGGACTGTCCTACTCGTCGATACAGAGAATTTTGGCACAACGTAAAATGCATGCTTGTTCTATTATAAAACTACAAGCTTTCCGCCTAGGTGACAAAATACGTCGTGTAGCATTTTTAGAAAGCATTTTATTAAAAACGCAGGAAGCCCAAATTTTTTGGAAAAAATTGTTTGGACCGATGAGTCAAAATTTAGTAGAGAAGGAATCATTAATAAGAAAAATTGGCATTATTGGGCAGAACAAAATCCTCGGATGGTGCGGGAAGGTAACTTTCAAGACACATTTAGTTTTAATGTTTTTTGTTTAATTATGGATAGCCGTGTTTGTTTTGAAGTGTATGACAAAAATTTAAATTCTCGCAAGTATTTAGAAATGCATAGAGGAGTGGTTTCAAATTTTTTGGAAAATTTACCCCTAAATCTTCTAAATTCATGTTGGTACCAAATGGATGGTGCTCCAACCCATTCAACCCATGAGGTTTATCAAGAATTATCCTATATGTTCGAAGATCGTTGGTTTGGGCGCAATGGTCTGTCTCTATGGCCTCCCAGATCACCTGACCTAACACTCCTGGATTTTTATGGTTGTATGTCAAGCCTAAAGTCTATTCAAGGCAAGTCCACTAACAGAGATGACTTATTACATCGGGTTTGAACTGCCTTTGCTGAAGTAGTGTGCAAATGGTTCAAAATCCACAATAGCTGAAGTTAACAGAAGAGTTTTATTGTGCTTAGAAAACCACGGACGGCATATCGAACAGTTGCTAAATTAATAATTAAATTAATTTGTTTCTATTTTTGCAATGTAATTTTATTTAGAGGCCACAAATGAGATATCTCTCGTTAAGCAAACGGCAAGTTCTTTCAATAATCTTGTAACATTCTCCATAAATAAAAATAAATTTAGTATGTCTTTATTCGAATATTCTTGGTGGATTTCCATATCGTGTATAATGTGTCACGTCGACGTTTACAAGTTTGATAAATAAGGCACATTGTTTTAATTTCCACAGGCCACTAGTCAGAAATTATTTAATAAAATAGAGAAATATTGTGTGTCGAATGTAAATACATCGATAGCAGGAAAATGGTAACAGATAGGTATAGGGAACCCTTATGAAGATTGAAAGACCAATTAATTCTCCATCACATAGAGCAACAAGATACAGGGTGTTCCATTTAAAAAATTGACTTTTGGGCAGTTGAAGTTAGTCAGATTTAGCCAAACACTTTGAACACCCTGTAAATAATGAGATGTCAAATTACACATCATTTAAAAACTTAACAGTCCTTCTAAATATAGCCCAAATTTTGTTACTATAACTTTCTTTTCAATCATTGACAAGCGTTTGAAAACAATACTACAAAACCAATTTTTCTCAAAAAATGAGAATATCTCAAAACTATTGATTTTTCATATAGGTTGTGCTACATAAAAGTAACTCAGATTTTAGCGTAGAATCCAAATATACAAAAAAAATATTTTATTCCATTTAAAATAAGAAAGTTGGTAGCCACTTCCTGGTGTAACCGGAAGTGCTAGAAGAGCTGAAATAGTTTAATTAAATAGAACTTTTCAGCAATCCCCTATTCCAAATTTTAAACAAATATTTCAACGGGAAGTCCATAAACTTCTAATGAACGGGTTAGCTGAATCACCCGGTATATATGTTATAAGGTTCTTTATACATAAATACAGAGTGTTCTTAGTTCCATCAATTTTTAAAATGTGTAGTACTACAAAAAACAATATCTTCTAATCCAACAAATTATAACAAATTTAATCTACATCTGAATAGTTGAATATTTTATGAATGTATTCCATGATTCTCTTTACATGGTGGTCAGAATTTATAGGTTAATTATTCAATATGTAATATAAACCTTATTTTTAAATAGAACATCCTGTATTTTGAAAGGTAGATATTTTTTCCTATAAGTTTTGTATTGATTTGTTCTTCTGTTGAGGGGCGCGAAAACCAGTATGTCGTTTTGGAAGCAACGTTTCGTGCAGCAGAATTGCACTTCTTCAGGTCTTTAAAACAAAAAGTGGTCCACCACTTATATAAGTGTAAAAGCACATAGATATTCAACAAACACAAAATAAATTAACAATTATGTAAATAAATATCTCTAATAAAACACACACTCTATACGTAGAAACGAAAAAACATGAATGTTTGTTTTAAAGGCCTGAACAAGTGCACATTCTGCTGCACAAAACGTTGCCTGCAAAAACGACATAGTGATTTTTTGGTGCAACTCCTCAACAAAGAACAAATCAATCCTGTATTTTATTAATACATAACGTTAAAAAAAATATTCTTTCGATTGGTATAAGTTGTCGTATGCATAAGTGTTACAATTTCCTTCAAATTAATGATACCAGAGATTTTAAAACAAAAAATACATACGTAATCTAATCAGTTATTGTTGTTTCTTATCATTACAGGTCAGGGATTGATCATAACCGTTTTCTGTCAAAGGCTGGTGTACTTGAATGTGATACGGATAATAGTGGTTTTTCTTAAGTATTCTTCCTACACTCGTTTGACTAATCGCTTAATTATCCAAAATTTTGTTTGTACTTATGTTAGTGTTTTCGGTGACAAATGTGACGTAAGTATCAAAATAGTTAACTACTTACCAAAAGTTAATTTTTTTGCCACTTGTTAGTTTGTTTCGACATTTTTTTGAAAATAGTAACCATGGTAAGATCGGTTACACTTTATTAGAATTTTAATTTGAAACAGATTTAATTCTTTTTTTAAACTTTTTTTTTTAAATATATCGTATGTAACATGTAACAAAACATGATTTTTTGTAACTCATGTCTGTAATGCCTTAAAATGTTATTAACTAATTTAATTACGTATACATTGTGTCCAAGATAAGGATGAACAGCATGGGGATCTCATAGACCGTGAGAGATACAGAGTCGGTTAAATTTGGAATAAGTTGCCCACTCGAGGGGTCAACATTTTGCTGTTGAGAAACTTGCTGAGGTTGGCTTACTTCCAAAGATATTTAAAAAAACCGAAATTGTGCAATTTTGTTTTCATTATATTCTGAAGTTATCCAAAAAACTGAATTTACTTTGTCATTGCCACTCTTCTGTTCTACAAGATGGCTTTTACAAATTTTTACTACAACGTTTCGTTTCGAAGAAACCATTATCAACTTTGTTTTTTCTTATGGCACTAAAAAAGTACACTCCGTATAAGAAAGCATTTTTTATTACGAATTCAACGATGTATTACACAATATGGTTATTTGTGATTTTATTAAGAAAAAATAACGTTTTAGTAAATTACTAATCTTTTTGGTTTAGTGTACGCTGAATGAAACCATGGCAGCGAAAAATGAAGGCTATTGTTAGTTCTGACAGAACCGATTCGATTGACATAGTAGTATCAGTTTAGCAACTTCATTCAGTGTAGGTCATATTTTACAATGGAACACGTAAATTTCAAATCTTTTGATGTAGTGCGTTGAAATAATTACGGCAAACAGAAAATGTTGCTGCGCTCGAATGTTTTTGGCGGTACAGTACGGGTTGCTTGAATGAACCGTATTCTTTCAGACTGGACACCAAACGCCTAAATATGGATTTTCCTGGTTGCCTCCGTCCTGGTACTTGATCAAATACAAGTGTTCGGTTTCTACAGAATTTCTCCGGCATGTAATGTAGTAGGACAGCATATCAAATTTCTCTTTATTTGAAAACATTACTTGCTCCATTGTAAAATATGACCTACACTGAAAAACGTTGCTACACTGATTTTACTTTGTCATTCAAAAATATTCTGACAGAATGAAGAATGAAAGAAATGGAGTCGATTGTTAATTCGACTTTATTTTTTTGGTTGTCATGATTTCATTCAACGCACACTAGACCAAAAAGATTAGAAATTTACTAAAACCATTGATTATAAATTCAATGCTAAAACGTTATTTTTCTCAAAAAAATCACGAATAACCATATTGTGTAGTACATCGTTGAATTCCTAATAAAAAATGCTTTCTTATACGGAGTGTACTTTTTTTAAGTGCCATAAGAAAAAATAAAGTTGGTAATGGTTTCTTCGAAACGAAACGTTGTAATGAAAATTCGTAAACGCCATCTTGTAGAGCAGAAAGAGTGGCAATGAAAAATTGCATTCAGTTTTTTGGTAATTTTTTGGATAACTTGAGAATACAACGAAAACGAAATTGCACAATTTTGAGTTTTTTCAAATATCTCTAGAAGTAAGCCGAACTCAGTGAGTTTCTCAACAGCAACGTGTTAACCCCTCGAGTGGGAACTTTTTCCAAATTTAACCGACTCTGTATCTCTCACGGTTTCCGAGATCCCCATGCTGTTCATCCTTATCTTGGACACACTGTATATTTTTTTTTTATAATATTTCCGGACCCCATAATTTTTTAAAATTAAAAATTCTTTCCAAAAAACCCCTTTTTTTCATGGTAGTGCCTTTTTCCATTCTTTTATGGGAGAAACTTTTTTTTTTAAAATTTATATATATTAAGGTTTTCATTTTACAATATATTTTCCCTTTTATTTTTTTTTTTTTTTTTAACTTAATTTTTTTTTAAAAAAAATTTAAAAAAAACACCCACAAAAACAAACAAATTAAAAATTTTTATTTATAATTAACTGTAAATTCTAAACACCCTGTAAAGAGGTGTATAAAATATTCAACTATTTTAATGTAAGAGGAAATTTGTTATGATTTGTTGGATTAGAAGATATTGAATTTTTTTAGTACCTGCTCCATATTTAAAGAAAAATTGACGTAACTCATAACACTTGTACTTAGGTATAGGAAACCTTTGAAAGTATACTTTATTACGGGCAATCAAAATAGCAATACAATACAGAGTGCTCCGTATAGAAAAGTTCAAGTCTTTGATGCGCCACATTATTTCAAAAATAATCTTTAAAATGTAAGTACCTGCAAGCTACTTAAAAGAACAAAACTTGTAAAACTTTTTAGTTTTGTTATAAATTTCCGTCCCGTTGGAGATGATTCACTTTGTATACACAGAGGTATTTCTCTATTTACTCAGACTTATTTTAGTCTAGAATCTGGATTAGTTGACACGATGATTACCTGACTTTTAGTTGTCTACCTTAAACTTTTTTTGTTTGCTTCTAGTTTCTAGACCTGATTAAACCCCTTACAATAGGTGGCGAAACGTTGGCAACTATAGTTACCGTTTTGACACGGTCCAATACCGGAAGTCGTTTTTGTTTCAACATTGACTCCGGCCGTAGAAGCCTCAATTCTTATCAAACAAGTTATTAAACCAAATAACATTTTTTAAAACTTTGGTTAAAACAACTTACAATAATATTTTCTGTCGACATAGTTGCTATAATGCAACTACATTTCATCAAGCATTTATTAAATAAAAGGTAAGCATTTGATCTAAGTTAACAATAATATATTCTATGATGTTAATTATACAAAAAACAACTTTGGCATAAGTTATTGGTAATTAAATTATTTACAACTTTAACCTAATTTTTTTTTCTACACTGCATCACGATGTGGAGTTATGTTGCAATCAACAAGTTATAACATTGAATTGTTTCTGTTAATATTTTATTGCAGCTGTTCAGGGTAACAAATTATGTTGAGGTTAGTATTATAGTTAGTACCTAAAGTATACTAACTTGGCCAAGTGTATTTGTTAAATGTTATTCTACAACTACCTACTTTTTTGTATTTAGATTAGTATTTTTAAATATTTTTAAGATTCAAAATGAATATAACAATCTGCTTTCAAATCAAAACGTCAACAATCTTTCAGTCACATTTATCAAAAATTAATAATATTTTAACAGCTTGTACTCTTTATAAGTTAATATATTCACCAAAAAATTTTTTTACATTTAATAGAATAATAAAAGCAATTGAAAAAATATTTTATTAAATTCGTTATATAAATGGTTTTATTATTAACCCTAGCTCGTCGTGCCATAATTCTCTCGTTGAACAATAACTGCTTATAGAACTAATTTAATAAATATAATTATTATTATCTTAAAAAAGATTAAATCAGGTTTAATTATATTTGGGCTGTTTCTTTACAAAACTGAATTGATTTTTAACTATCAATTTTTCTCATAATAAGGCAACAAAGGTTTGAAAACTATTTTGGTTTATCTGTACCCAAATTGACTGTAACCTACGAAATGAACCGATTTGGAACCCTTTGACACCCTTTGCAATGTAGCAGTATTAATATTCAGAGATGTAAAATTAATTCGCTTTGAATATGAGAAGAGTTCTATTTTGTAAATCTCTCTAGGAACCTCCAGCTACCTTGAGTTTTGGACACGTAAACCTGTTATCAATTCAATGTTTTAGTTTAGTTAGCAAATAAATAATTTACTCAATACCAATATAATCGTTATTTCTTGTGCTTTAAATACATGCAAGGAAGTTTTACGGAAGATAATTAGAAGTTAATCATTAATCCCCGGTAAGTAATTATCTAAATGAATTTTTTTTTAAATATAAGTGGAATTATTAAGTACATCGTGTAGCTATTTGCTCTCTTAGTAGGTTATCTATTCTTCAATTTATTTTATCAAGCTCAGTTGTGTGATTAACAAATATTTGTGATATTTATTTATACTGTTGTGATCATACGTAAGTTTACATTTTAAGATTTATATCAAGTCTATTTTTTATAAAGGTTTGATATTAGATAGTAAGCGGATTTTTTTATTTTTACACGTTTTTCTTCTTGGAACCATATTAATATAATTCATTTACCGATTTGATGAACGGTAATGTGTTTTACTGATTAAAGTATTCAGTTTTTCAAAAGAAACATGCAGTAGAATTAAAGTTTAAACTAAAACTAATTGCTAGAAAAGGTTTTATTGTTTTAATGGCTCTAATATGAATGTCTATACTGTATTCCATACATCATAGTCAGTACGGCTTAATGTAAAAAGCGATGTAGCTTTTATTTCAGTATAAAACTTTTATATTCCTGAGCCCCGAGCAGGTAGTTAATGAGTTAGTAATGCCTTTTCCTCGACTAACCACATTTTTGTCAGCGGTATTCAAACAAATTATTTACTTATTAGTTTAAATTTGTTTTACCTTTTAAAACCATTCCTCGCTGAGAGTCTATTTTTTAATTATAATAAAACAACAAAAAATCCATGTATTTATAATAAAAGACAAAAAATATGTTTTATTAAACATATAATTATTTACAACTTTTAAATTTTTTACATATATATAGAGCAAACAAATATTTTTTGTTATTCATTGTGGTCACTGCTATCAACATCACTAACAGTATCAGTATTACTATCATTGCTAACATTTATAATAATCGATTCGACATCGTCGAGCAAATTGTCCACATTCCACATTTCGGCTTCTGTCGTTATTACGTGTTTAATATAATTTTTCCATTTTTGTGGTGTAATCCTTAAATATGCTTCTGTAATTAAATTTCTTACTTCGTCTTGTTTAAATGTTGTGTTGTGTCCGGCGATATATCTTTTTACTTCACTCTACACCATTTCTATGGGGTTGAGTTCGCAGTGGTAGAGTGGAATCCGCAAAATTTTAACGTTGTGCCGCTTTGCAATGTTCTCTATTACATAATTATTGTCGTATTTTGGCTTGTAGGCACTGACGACTTCCAGCAGTTCTGCTTTTAGATAACTTTCTTCAAAATATAAATCTTTCGATCGAAGCCATGCCTGAATTTCCTGTTTATTTGATGCGTTGGTAGGAACCTTTTCTAATTTCCTGCTATGGTAAGAAGCATTGTCCATTACCGCAACAGCTTTTTCTGGCAAGTTAAGAACGAGATGATTTTTGAACCAATTTTCAAAAATATCCCCATCCATTTCATCATGGTAGTCATCGGCGTTTTTCTTTGCCAGAAAAGTCAGTTCTGCTTCATCCATGAAGCCGTTTTCGCATCCTGCGTGTAACAGAACAAAACGAGGACCACGCGGTGCGGGATTTATCTACCCATTCTTTCGACACACTATGACCTATATTCACCCAAGATTCATCTAAGTACACTGTATTATAATCTTCTTCGCGATACCGATGAATCGAGCGTAAATAACGATGACGCCATGAAACTATTTCTGACTTTTCAATTAATATCGCTTTTCTGCCACGCTTCACGAATTCAAAATCCATATCGCGTAACAAACGATATAATGTAGTCTGTGCAAAATGAGAAACATTCTCAACATTATTTACCACAGTTAATATGGAGTTCAGAGTCGGAGGTTTATTTTCTCGAAAAACTGGTGCACTATCCTACGGACATTACTTCGAGTGCCTTCATCGAAAGTATTTTCGCGAGATGAACGAATTTTACAATTTAGGCCTATCCTGCGGTTGTTGCAATCCAGCAGGTGCCATATATTCTGAAACGCCACTCATTTCGGACTAATTTTATTACAGTTGATAGTGAATCGTTACCGTTGCGATTCAAGTGATAATGTACAAGATTCATTATCATCTGCTTCTCCGACAAAATGAGGTGCTGACCACGTTTGCGTTGAACTATTATATGCGCCATTTCTCGTTGGAAGTTAGGGGCACAAAGTAACAACCACAAAATAACAACAATGAACAATAAAAGTAACACAATGACCGCCGATGCGATAGGAATAATCCGCGATGTAGCTACGAAATAACAAAATAAATACATAGGAAACTACTTAAATATGCAAGCAGATTAATTATATCGTAAAATTGCAATTAAGTAATTAACGTTCCAAACCTACAAAACATATATTTTCAAAATTCCATTTCACCTAATAAGATATCTTAATTACCAAAATACCTTAATTGTATGCCATTATGCATCATAATTACAGAAAATAGGCCTCTTTAAATTGTTATTATAGGAAGTGTTTAAAATGCAAATGAAACACTTGTTATTTATTTATTGGGGTTCCTAAATAAATAAATACTCATGAGATATTGTTTAAAAATAATTGCGGCAATATTACTACAAAAATTTATTGTAAGTAGATATCTTTCAACGCGGGCATCGGCTGAGAAACTTGTTGGGAACCTCCGATTTCATCCAAATACATAAACATAGAATATCGCTTGTCGCTGAGAACCGGCAACGTCGGTAAGAAATCTCTCATAAGGATTGCATAGCCCTATCCTAGCCACGCTGACTCTGATGTATGGAATGGGGTATAGGTTTTACCCTTGGACGGAGTTGTGCTTAAGTGGTGGGGGGTTAAAATGTATCTACAACAATGGTATTTTTGCGGTTTATAAAAACTAAATAAAGGGTTCACCTGGAAGAAATGGTAGGATTTTGTTTTATCAGCTTATCTTTATAAAGAGCAAATTCCATCTAAAACAATACATGTGTTTATTTAATAAGAAAAAAATACAAAAAATTATTATACGTGAGCTTTTGTCGCACTCGCAAGCTCAGTTGAGTCTGTCCTATTTTTTAATTTTTCATTGACCCTAACATCCAGATTTCCGTGATTTCCAGTGTTTCTCGAATTAGGAGTAATAAAGCGTACAAGTAATGCCTTACAGCTCGGCCACGCTCCTTTTGTCCCACGTCCTCATGGACTTTTGCCTAAGGAAAGAAACAAGAGAAGGTCAATGTTTCATAACGTATTAATAAACAATCACTCATTCTCACACAGAAATTAGGGTAGGTTTAGAAATTGGGATCGTTTTAACGTTTAACTTATAATATAGGTAAACAAGTAAATCGTTTACAAAACTAGACAACGTATTCATTTCATACGAGTACTCACTCATGCTCGTTCGTAAATCATATAACAATTACTTATAAAATTTCGTATAACTTCTAACAACGTATTTCTTGGCGACATATGTATCCGCCCATCCGTTTAGTTACCTATATATGTAGGTACTTTTGTTTAAATAATTCGTTCTCGTTTATTTTGATTGCGACGGACCAGACAAGTTTTGTCTGTCCTTGTCGCTCTCATCAAGTAGTGGACACTTCGCCGAATGGACATTACGTCGGATGGCACAATATCGAATCTTGGGCACAACATCAAAACGAGTTATTGGACATATCGCCGAAAATGGACACTACGCCGAAATCAGTAATTGGACATATCGTCGAAATGTGGACAAAACGTCGAAAAGCAAAAGCTGACACCACGTAGATTGGATATTCATTAAAACAAATTAAAAAAAAAAAATTGTAATAACTGTAACCTACCAACCAAAACCGTTTACCCCCGATCACATGTAAACAACTTACATTGATTAAAACGAATTTAATTGAAAAAAAAAGTGTTTTTGAGTACCCCACTTAAGATTAATCCCTCTTAATATAAAAAAACATGTCAGTTTTTGTTGAACCTGTTTTAAACAAATTCGTTTAATCCTTTTGCGTCTCGTAGCCAGAAGATCGTCATCCTGGACAGACCAGCATACTTTTGCAGTTAGAAATGAATCGTTTGCTTGTCGTGGTTGATATCCCATAAGCAAATCATATGGAGTTTTTCCGTTGTCTTGTTTATACTCGTATTCAAACCCCATTGTATCGTTCGTATCGTATTATCCCATTTTCTTTCGTCTTTAGTAAAGGCGGCCAAAGAATTCAATATAGTTTGATTATACCTTTATGCTTGTCCGTTTGCTCGAGGTGTCGCTAGGCCATTGAAATTTATTTTATACCTATCGTTTTACAATATTCAATAAAACGTTTACTTGTAAAACAGCTTTCTCTATCCACACAATTTGTTATGATACCCCAAACAGACTAACGTTTCGTCTAAAAATGTTAACACTGGCCCAACTGACGTATTTCGTACTGCTTTCAAGAAAGCAAATTTTGTAAAACCGTCTATTGCTACAATTAAATGGGTAATGGATGTAAAAATCCTGATTGTTTTTCAATCGGTTTGGCTTCATATTATACATGCACGCCAAACAGCATGAAACATAACGTCTAATATATTTTTCATTTCTGGAAACCAATACTTTCGTCTAATTAGTGCATACGTTTCTCAGCACCAAAGTGACCAACATTGTCGTGGTGATAAAAGACTATCTGACTACGTGCAATCTTAGGTATTACCCATCTCTCATCATCAGAAGTAAATTTAAAAATTCTATTTTGTCATAATACCTATTCGAAGTGAATTTGTTTTTCTTCTTTGTCTGATGGTTGGTATGATAAAATATCATGTATAAATTTACACCTCTGGTCCTTTAGTTGAGTTGACAAGATCCAATCATCTTCGTTCATGCTCACGTGACACACGAATAAATCGTCTTCATGACCAATGTTCTCGTTCTGTAGGCTGTTTCTGCTCAACGCATCCACGTGTGTCATTTTATCATCAGCACGATACTCAACACTAATGTCATATTCCTGTGTAAGAAGCCACCAGCGTCCCACTCTAAGAATTAAATCTCTTTTAGTCATTGTAGTTCTTATATCATTACAATCTGTGACAACAATAAAATGTATTTCTAGTAAATACACCCAAAAGCGTTTCATACAGCAAGTGTTTCCAGTTCGTAAGAATGGTATAGCAAATAAATTTTAAGGTTTGGTTTTGTTGACGCTATAGTAAGATGCCATCTATACCATGATTTAAAGCATTCGTATGTAGCTCTGTTTGTGCGTTTCTGTTGTACAAAGCCAGCACTAGTCGTTCTACTAATCGTTTCTTAAGCAACCGAAACGAATTTTCTTGCTCTTCTGACCACATGAATGGCATCTCAGACTTTGTAAGCATTGTCAGAGGCTTTGCAATCGTTGCAAAATTCTTTATAAATTTTCGGAAATATGAGCTTAAACCTATAAATTGTTGAATTTTGTGTACACTTTTCGGCTTTGGGTAGTCACAAACTGCTTTGGTTTTACTTTCTCGAGTTGTATGCCATCAATAATCAATCTGAGGCCTAAATACTCCAACTTTTCATAGAAAAATTGACACTTCGACAACCGGAACGATATTCCTGCGGCTTTAAACAAACTGAAAATCTGTCGTAGCGACGCGATACCGCTCTCAAAAGTCGTTGATGATATTAAAATGTCGTCCAGATAAGCCACAGCTGTGTCAAATCAAAGTTTACCAAAGTTTATAGCCCTTTAGAAGACAGCAGGGGCATTTACAAAACCAAATGGCATACGTAGATATTCGTAATGACCATCTGGGGTGATAAAAGCCGTCTTGAAATGGAATCTTCCGTCATCTTTATTTGGTGGTACCCGGCTGCTAAATCTAACGTGGTGAAAAACTTGTTACCGTGTATTTATTATTTATACAAGAAAAATAGGACTAGAATACGGAGATTGCGATTTCCGCACAATGCCATTCATTAATAAATCTTGCAACTCCCGCACAATCTCTTTCCGGAAAGGCAATCGATATGGACGATAGATTACCGGCACGTTATCGGTGAGGTCTATATGCATTTTGGTCACGGTCGTTTTGCTAGTTCACTCGTGTCAGAAGCAAAACAATCGCGAAATTTGTTTACTAATTGTAAAATATGCAACCGTTCGTGTTTTTGAAGATTTGGTTCCAGTTGGCATTCAATATCTTTGACTTATAAAGGTCGTGACGTACATGCAGTAATAGAAAAAATGCTCACCTCGGTTGTCGGTTTTTCTTGCTTACATCATAAACTTTGCACAAGCAACCGTCCCTGCAAGAATTGTAAGAAATGACCCCTCCAACGGTAGTAATACTCAAAGTTTGGTCGATTTCTTGTAGTAGCATCTACGTAAACTTCTCCATTGTAGTTGTCTTTACTGCAAACTTCCACAAAACCAATAGTATTTGGCGAAATCACCTCGTTTTCTTTAGCACACAGATCGACTTTACGTGCAGGAAAAGCATCGGGCTCTGGCAAAACAGCTAGATGATATATCAAAAAGGTCTGATGTGGTTATCCCACCAACACCAGCGTTACACCAGCCCAATTTAAAAATGTTTGTCCAATTATACTCGGCACTAATTGTACGCGGTCGTCTACTATGTTTGCCGTGACTTAAACTGTTATCAAATCAACCGTAAATGTCACTTTGGTTTCCCCAATGCAGATATGACTCCTCCAGCATACCCTCTAATTAGTTGTGTCGTTGGTACTTGTTTGAAAAGTAATTGTTTTGCCGTCGTTTCTCGTATGGTTACAATACTGCAACCCGTGTTTAATGTACCCTTTCACAGGTTTTCCGTTTATTGTACATTCAATAAAGTAGCAGTCTTACGTATCTTTTGGCGCACATCACTTTATAACTCGGTCCATTTTGTTCGTCTGCTTACTTAATTCCAACATTCCTTACGTGGCTTTGTGCATTTTCTCCCGAAAAATGTCCCGTCCGATTACATAATTTTGTAACATCCCGGGTATGCTCTTGTCATACGGATCAAACTTTCTTTTTCTTTTTCAGTCGTATAATGGTCCGTTCCCAGCTTTTTCATTATCGAGTGGACCAAAAGTCGTATACAAGTCTTCAGGAGTTTTCGTAACGTCCAGATTTTGCACCGTTTTTCAACGTGTACGATTTCTGAGCCCTCTATTAAACACGACACTGCATTTTTCCCGGTAACATTGCAAGCCTGTATTAGGTTCATTTTATCAAAATAATATTGTGTCATGCTTTCGTTACTTTGTTTTTCTGTTAACGTTGTCGTATAGTTGCAGCAAAATCGATAGTGGTCAGGAACGTCTTTACTATTAAATTTTCCACTCATCCCAAGAATAAGTTATAAGCAGTTAAATTGTCGCACCACGTAATGTGCCAACCTTGTCAACCGATTCTGCATTAATTGTATCGTAGTGTTTTCATTCCACTTATTTACTTTTTGCAAGCTGGTCAATTTTATCGACCCATTTTAAAGATGACTGATTTGGTTTTCCTGGTGTAATCTCCGGGATACAGTCGCTTTTAACTGCCACCTTAACAACATGGTAGAGCGCGTTTATTATGTTATGAACTGTTGCGCAGAAACCAAAATTTAAAATTTTCCGTGCAGACCAACCTAAAAACATCACTTTTGTGTTTACACTGGTGTATTGCACATTTGGCTTTATTTTTGTGTTATTTCTGTCTCTTATAATCTAAAAGTCTTTTTAAGACTACCACAGCCTAGTTTTGCTCTATTAAGGGTAAGTTATATTTAATTTTCACTTACAGAAATAAAAAGGTTATGTTACTTTCAGGTCATTTGAGGTCATTTGTTGGTTGCTCTTCCTATACTGTGTTTATTACTCTGAAGAACCCGCTGTTAGTTTTTGTGAGTTAGTTAACGTGATTTGTACCAAACATAAGATAATTTTGTTTTAAGGTAATCGATTGCTGTTCGGTTGAATAACTTGGTTCCCGGTAGAGTTAGTTTTATTTGTGATTGCAACCGATCATTTGTTTATTACTTTACTGGCTTGATGTGTTGTTGCTGTTTGTAAAGGAGTAGTTTTCACTGTTGATTATTAGTTTTCAAGTAAGTAAATAAAAGTAATTTTACTAAATATAATATTCTGTTTAAAGGTTACCGATACCTAATTGTCTATCGATTCTTGTACAGTTGTACCTTGGAATTACTGTTATTATAAAGTAAGTTGATATTTTTCTGAAAAATATTAAAAATACTTATAAATCTCTTTGCAGATCATTGTGAAATGAGCTCCGGCAAAAAACATTCACAGTCAAGGGCGAGAAATAATATATAATGTTTTTAAATTTATGAATGAAGAGAGAAGTGGAGAACCATACTACCTTTACGTAGTGTTCAAGAAAGGGTTGCGAAAGCTACTGGTGTGGCTCTAAGCACTGTAAAACGAATCATTGCAGAAGGGAAAAGTAAACCAGAAGGCAGTAAATCGCTTCTCCAAGGAAAAGTGTTAAAAAGGAAACCCAAAGTCCTCGGTTGAACCACTTGAAGAGGAAATAATCCGCACCATGATTTATAGACATGCTACTATTCATAAGCAGAGGCCTACCATGAAAGCTGTGTTTCAAGCTGTACAAAACGAAGAAAATATTAACTTCTCTGGAAAACTTGCGTCGTTCAGAAAAGTGGTACACAAGATAGATTTCGATGGAAAAACACAAGACAATCGAAAAGTTTTAATGGAAAAGATGGATATTCGTCAGAAACGTATTGAATTTTTGCGAAAACTACAGAAGTACAAACAAGAAGGGAGAAATATCATATACAGTGATGAAACATATTTGCATAGCTCGCATACAGTTCCTAAAGCTTGGGACGACGGCAGTAGTAAAGGTTTGAAGTCACCAGTTTCTAAAGGACAGCGCCTCATTATTCTTCATGCCGGTGGAAAAAAAAGTTTGTTCCAAATGGGTTATTAATATTTAAATCAGGCCAGAAAACAGGTGATTATCATGACGACATGAATAACAAAAATTATGTACGTTGGTTAGAAGAAAAGTTAATTCCAAATATTGAAAAAATTCAGTTTTAGTCGTTGACAATGCTTCATACCATAATGTAGCAGTGGAAGCTAATCCTACATCTGCATGGAAAAGTAGATATGCAACGGTGGTTGTCGGAACGAGGAATTTGCTACGATGCAAAAGATACCAAAACTGAACTATATTTAAAAATTCAAAGCAATAAGCCAGTAAACAAAATATATATATTAGACAGTCTTTTGGCTAAGCACGGTCATGTTGTTCTTAGGCTTCCCCGTATCATCCTGAGCTGAACCCCATAGAAAAATATGGGCTTTAATAAAAAATCATGTAGCTGCACATAACACAACATTCAAATTGGACGACGTGAAAAAAATTGCAGAGGAAAAATTTCAAAGTGTGGGTCCTCAAGAATGGTCAAATATTTGTGCACATGTTGAAAAAGTAGAACAAGAATATTTGGAAAGGGAATACATAATGGATGACATCGAAGAAATTATTATACATGTTGGTGAAGACAGCGATGAATCTGACTTTGGTTTTAGTTCAGAAGATGAAAGTGATGATAATTTAGGGTGTGCACCATTACCACAATAAAATGTTTTACATTTTTGGTTTATGTAACTAATACTGTATAAATATTTCTGATTGATGAAATAAGGAGTATAAGATAGAATTTTTTTAAATCAAGTAATTATAACATAAAGATTAGGTATGTAAACAAGCTGCTTAATAACCATGTTGTAATTCAGTGTAAGAAAGCTTTATAATATAAATATGTATTAGTTTGAATAAACTTAAAAACGTTTTGATGTTGTCTAGTTTTTATAGAAACAATAGGTTTTTTTACATTAAAAGTAATTACTTATGATGACTCAATAGGGGGAATAACTCACTCTAAAATATGGCACCCTGTTTTAGTATTTATGGCTGTTTCCTAATGTCCTAAATAAAATAATTTAACTCAAGAACAACCAAATTTAAAATTCTCAAATATCTTACATTAAAATGTAGTTTAAGTTTTTTTTCAAATGGAATTTAATTTTATATATAAATGAAGAGTGATGACTACATTACTTTTTAAACATACATTTGAATTTTGCCGCGTTGGTCAACTAAATGTTTTCAGGTTGCGTAATATTAATAATTTCAGCTCGTTGTGTCTCTACCCAGCTCTTCATTTTCTGAACATTGACACGTATGATTAGTGGCAACTAAGAAAATGCCAACAGTTAAAAGTGCAGGACATGTGTGCGTTTACGTGCATATCGCTATCTAAGCAACAACTTCAATGCCTTAAACGCACGAGTGTCGATAAAACCAAGCAAAAAACTTGTAACAGATTTCCTCGTTTCTTTCTCTACCCAACTCTTTTAATTTTTCTGCACATTTTCACGGCTCATAACAAAATAAATTACCTCTAGTTACTTTCACTACCGTATGATTCCGTCTTGTCAATCTTTCAACAATCGATTCTAAATATTTTAACCACCCCTCACAGGTGCAATCACGGTTACTACTTCTCTTATTCTTATCGGAGTACAATGATTTTCTAAGTCGTTCTTTTCCCATAATGGTCACAATTCGTTTTAAATATCGATCCAAGATAACACCAAAATTACGTAAGTGGTAATTTAAAACACCGGCAAACGTCTACGGTTTTTAAAAGAAAGGACTTACAATTACAGAGTGTCCGTTGCTGTGGTGGTATAAGAACACAGAGCCTGCTCTAGGGCCGGGCAATATGAACATTTGTCCGGAGCACCAAAATTCTGGGGGTGCCGTTTTATCTAAAAATTTGAGAAAAAATGTATAAAATACACAAGAAATATTTCTGCTGTGACTGGTTTTTTATGACTGAGCGAGTTGTACTATGTTTCCTAAACAAACGCAGATTGCCCATAACATTCATTTAATCGTACCGATGAGCGGGTGTGCCCTTTTGTATTGGTAATGATAAACAGTATGCAGCAAGTCATGTGTATTGACATGTTTTTTCATGTAAATATTTATTACTTTATTAAATTTTCTTAAATAAAATGATTTATCTAAATTTGGTGTCATAATTCATGGTTAAATTTAAAAAAAAATTGAAGTTTTAGGAATTTTAGTAAACTATTATAATTGCTTACGGCTAATAATCTGGCATAGAGTATTTCACTATATCTATAATATAGGAGCGGCGTTGGGGAAGAACAGAAGAGTTCTTTCTTAAAAAAAAAAAAAATGGGTGTGTGGAATTTCAAAAATGTCTTTACTATTTTCTCAGAAAGAGCAGCAACTACCATAAAAAGGGACCTCTGCCATATCGTTGGAGTAAAATAAATGTTTACAATGTCGCTAAAATTTAAAACCAACTTAAAAAATATTCTATGCCAGATTATTAGCCGTAATCTATTATACAGATTTATTATACAGGGTCCCATAGGAACGCCATTCGATCGAGATTATAGGAAAACTGTACATGGAAAATTTGAAAATATGGCAGTATACTAACATCGGCGGGGGCAGTTCCCCTAAAATATTTTCATGATGGTGACACTTTTCTTGAATTACCGAAGTAGGTGTCAACTTGCTTACTTTAAATGGAACAACCTATATATTATTCCATTTTGGATTTTGCATCAAAATTTAGACACATTGTGTATAATGCCCTATACCTCAAGTCTAACTGTTTTGGACTTGTTTTAAGTTTTTATGTCAAAATGACGTTTATCAGGCCTCAAACAAAATTATAAATTTTTTTCTATACTAATGTTTTATTAAGATTGAATGGGTTTTTGTGGTCAGGGGCTTATTTAGTGGGTTATGCCGATATTTTGATAATAAATTAATACAGGGTGATTAAAAGTATTAAAATTAAATTCAAAAAACACGTCACAAGTCATTTTTTTTAAATGCAAGCACTTTGTTTTTATAATTTTATCTTTATTTAGCATCAAAAATAAGTAAGGCTTGACTTGTACAAGGTTGTCTCATTCTAAAAAATCTTGAGTTTTCAGAAATATTATGGCAATTTAACTTTTTTTATTTTGTTGCACGAATGCTATTGTATTTCTTCTTATTAATATGAATGGTTATCCCTAGTTCGCCATGATGGCGTTAGAAAACAATTATTTGTCATGCATATGTCAAATTGTTAACAACATTTTCAATAATCATTGCCGGGTCGCTTAAATTGTACAAAAAACTGAAAATTACCTAAATTCATTTATTTAAATTTTTGAATAGACAACCTTGCACAAAGTCAACTTATATTTTGATGCTAAATAAGATAAAAATTATAAAAACAGGGTGCTTGCATTAAAAAAAAAGGACTTTTGACGTGTTTTTGAATTTTCTTTTTAATCCTTTTTTGATTCCCTGTATTTATTTATTATTAAAATATCGACATAGCCCACTCAAAATAAGTCCCCTGCTGACAAGGAAACCCATTCCAATTAAATAATAAAGGCATTAGTATAGAAAATTTTTATAATTTTTTGTTTAGGCCTGAAAACGTCATTTTTGACATAAAATTTAAAATAAGTCTAAAACAGATAGACTTAGGTATAGGACATTATACACAAAATGTGTCTAGAATGTTGTGCAAAATTCAAAATGGAATAATATATAGGGTGTTCTATTTAAAATAAGCAAGTTGACGATAACTTCCGGCATAACCAAAAGTACCACCACCTTGAAAATATTTTAGCTGAACTGCCCCCGTCGATGTTAGTATAATACCAAATTTTCAAATTTTTTCCCATGTAACAGTTTTCTCTATAATCTATCAATGGCGTTTCGCCTGTCCAGGCCAACTGCTAAAAGCGATATCAATTGGATACACCTAGTATTTGAAAATATGTAATTATTAAGATAAAATATATGACGTTTTTTTCTTAATTTTCTTGTACTTATATAAGTACATCAGTATTAGGATAGAGGGCATTCAGGATCAAAGTTCCATACTTAATGTAACTATTTCGTATACCATTCACTGCATAAGTACACGGTGTGTACTTCGTCAAGCGCGAAGAGTGGTTGCGACTGCAATGAGTTAATTCCGTATGTGTGCATGCTATTACATTTTTTCAATTACTTCTAGGTACTTGCCGAGGGCATAATTGGGCCAAACCTTTCCGCCGCCCCTTGATGAAGTATTACATACTTCTGTACACGCAATTGGACTAGGTACACGGCGTGTACGCACCTGCATGTGTCGCGTTTTGTACATTTTCACATTACTCTCGGTACTTGCGGTGGGTGTAATTGCTTCAACCCTTTGCCGCCCCACCTGATGAAGTAAGATGGCAGTTAGCAAACTCAACCATCTTGTGGGTGGGTCATCTTTTCGAGTACTTGTTGATAAGAGTGCGATGATTAGATAATTCGCCGCCCTCGAGGTGGAGCGCTGTTAAGGCGGTGATTTTGATTAGAATTGTGATGTATTTGATAATGATATGTAAGATGGCCGGCTATAATTACATGTCGTTGACGCCGCTCCCCGCCGCCGTGTGGGTGGATTATTAAGCAGACATAGAGAGTACCGAACAAGTTGGAACAGGGAATTATGTCCTTTTCTAACCAAACTATCTCTCACGATGATCAAAAGTGCAAGTGTCGGCTAATTATATATGAATAGATCGCAACAGGTGGATTTAATTAAGATGACCTCGGGAGCTAAACAAGTCGGACCCTGAAATTACATCCTTTTCTAACATGTTTATCTCTCTCTAGTTGTTTGAAAGCACAGGTGTTGCCTAATTATATATGCGTGGGATGTAAATTACGTCTCACTCCTCCGCGATAGAATAAATTGAAGTGGTCATTAGTTTCTTTTGAGTCTTCGAGGAGGTGATCTCGGTTGTCCTCAGTGTTATGCACGATAAAATAAGATGTGGTTTAAAAAATTTCATTTAACGTGAAAAATCACGTTCCGTTTCATTAAATTTGGTTTCTGTGTCTAGGTCGATTGGATTTTGTGGTGGCCGTGTTGAAGCGAAAAAATCGATGGATACATTAAACACGGGGGAACAGCAGCAAAACGCGTCAATTGATTCGATTTCATCGTCGTCGTCTTTGTGGTCTTTTGCCAATACGACATGGTCAACGAGTCGCGGCTTCTCAATTTCAGCAACGCTTCGAACGAGAAGCTGGTGAATGCAAACTGCTACAAGCTAGACGATGTTGAAAAATATATAGAAATCGGGTACAGTACTTATCTGCAACTTACACCGGTAATTAGAATTTGGAACAGCTCAGAGTATAATTGTGTATGCGGTGCAAGCGGTCCGTACAATGTGCATTACAACGATCGAGAAAAAAACAATGTCCTGGTAACCATTGACGAATGGAAGACGCTAATGGGGCTTCGCAATTATCTCATGAACGACTTTTTCTGCAACACCGTCTGCGAAGAGTTTAGACAAGAGTTTGTAGATGTTAATGATGGACCCTCGAGTGCATAAGTAAAACTTCAAACATATCTCGCAATGTGAATATCATCCTGATTTAGTTGGTTAGTGCGTCGGTAGTGATAATGGTTTTGTAAACACAATCACTTTCACCCGTGATTATAAAAATTGTGTTCTAAACAAGTGGGATGTAGATTGTATCTTTGGTTTGAGAGAAATAATTAATTATCGGTTGGAGTTAATGCAATCACATAACCTGGACGTGCTCCCCAACCATCTAATCAAGCGTGTTGCAATCGAGCAGGGAAAGAAGAACACATTGGATCAATCCAACTACGACGATGATAGCTGGAGTGTTTATGACGCGTATGAAAAACTGTTAAACATTGAATGTAATATTAATTCGCACAATGTATTATGTTTAATGGAGGTTTTATATCGCCGACCTAGTTTTATTATGTCGTATGTAGCGGAAAATATGGGCTAGAAACCAAGCATCGATGATGCTTTTTATGTATTTCTTTTTTAAATATATACATATTTGCAGAGTAAATAATTTTTTAATCAAACCTGTAAGATGAAAAATGTTCTATGAGATGTGTATAAATATATTTGCAATGTGAACTTGTTAAGCAAAGGCGTCATGATAGCATCATAGAAGGTTAAAAATTAAATGCAAACAAGGAACTGGTGTTATAAACAGTCTAATTAACAGACTTCCTGTAGAATTATCACCTGCCTGGGTATCAGTATTGTGGACCAGGCACAAAGCTACAAAAACGGTTGGCCAGGGTTGATGCTGGTATTAACGCTCTAGATTCGCACTACAAAGCACACGATATCAGCTACAGTACCAGTCCTAACAATTTAGCTGCAAGACATCGTGCTGATCATTTGCTCCAACAAAAAGCTTGGGAGAGGTTCAAGTCAAAAGACGCAAGCTTGGGCGAAAGAACAGCCGCTCTAGCAGTTAGTGCAGCTATGCGGGCTAAGCGGTCATTAGGCATGGGTTTGAATAACCGAAAAACTAGAACCATAAAGCGAAAAATAAAGAAGCAAAAAATAAAGAAACGAAGAGCGAGAGCGTCGTTCAACAAAGTTTGTCGGATAATTAAGAATAATACGAAGGCTAATTATATGAATGGTGGCGGAGGTGGTAACACCATCTCAATGATTAAAAAGGTCTACGATCAAACGAAGCTGGCTGTTCAACATTTTGGTGGAAAACAAAACATAGTAATGCCGCGTATCATCCCAATCCCTAAAAGTGGTGGAATATCACCATTTCTAATACCTCTATTTGCCGGGCTTTCTGCAACTGGAGCACTTGCTGGTGATGCCGTTGGAATAGCTAGAGCCGTTAACGATGCTAATAACGCAAAGCAGCGTGCTGAAGAAGCTACTCGACATAACCGCACGATGGAAGCTATAGCCCTGGGGAAAAAAGGCAGCGGCATATACTTAAAGCCATACGGAAAACGCGGCTCTGCATTATATCTAAAGCCATACGCAAAAACCGGTTCTGCGTTATATCTGAAGCCCTATCGTCATTCAAAAAACTAATAAAGCTACCCGAAAGAGCGTTAACCGATATCGATTTGCGACAGTTTGCTAGAAACGTGCCATATTTAAGGGATGTATTTATGTGCGATAATTTACCAAAAGACGGGTCTGCTGTGAACGAATCAGCTGTTGATAAGGCTGTTTTCTCAACATATGTTCTAATAATTCCGCGTTCTCTCCTCTTCCGTCACGAATAAACTTGTACATATGAATTATCCTCTTAATCCTGTACCTCTCATACCTCCCCTTCTCGAGTTTTTTTTTAATGCAAAACTGTCAAGTCATCGTAGATAAGGTAGGTCTTGAAACGTCCACATTTCTGGACCTTGTCACGATCCGAATTTGTAACCTGTGGACTGGCGCCCAAACAAAAAAATACAATAAATTCAAATTAATCCATACTCCTTCGGAAAACTATTACTCACACCCACGACCCAGAGCGAAGTGCCGAGACAAAAGGCTCTGAACAACAAGGAGCCCTTATTTTCCATCAATTTTGGTACGAGTGCACTACTGGCCCGTAACAGATCACATTCTCTTAATACTTTAAGATTTGTTTGTTGTACTGAATTATCTGTTTTTCTCTCTGGTTTGTGTTCGATTTAGCATATTAGATTTTAAGTAAAACCTGTCGATCTTCTGTTGGTCGGTTTTATTTCTTTCTTTATCCAGCAGGTGGCGCCTTGTTAGACCAGCAGTCTAATTTCTTATAGTTCTTGAGGGATCTACGCCACTCTCCGACAAAGCCGGACGCTGCTGCTCTAACTACAATAAATATTCTTATCCTCTACGAATTTAGTGCGCTACATCAAGCCGAATTCCCTTTAGTTTTTTCGCAGGTTGTTCTGCTAGAGTCGTCGCTTCTTTTTGTTATTTTGTAAACAACCGTTACAATGTTAAGTATTTTTAAATCTGAATCACAAATAATTTGTACATTAATAGAGTAGTACCCTTCACGATTATAAAAATTATGTGGCTCAATAGTTGGGTTAAGGATGTGTTCCATCTATTGCCCTATTACTCCCGGAAAATTGAACATATTCATGAAAGGTTTTTTTGTCCTATTAGATTCAGGTTGACTTGTAGAAAATTTAATTTTATTTATTGAAACGTAAGTCTCAATTGCAGCGGTGACTTGTCTAATACATCTGAAAATAGATTAATATTCTTATATTATCAGATCTTATAATTCATTTTGACAGGTAAGTATCTAAGTACAGAAGTTTGGCTAAGACTTAGGTTGCAGGATGTATCAATTCCTCGTTGATAAGAGCCAGTTGCATAATATGGTAAAAGCAGTAAAAAACGTAATAATGTTGGGTATAGAATTTGAATATATTCCCTTGTCTAGATGAGGATTTATAATTTTCAGTAAGTATCTAGCAGCTTCAATGTTGAGCCTATAAAGCTCAATAAAACGTCGTTCAAGCATTTCAAATGTATTGCTGTGGTCCCTTAGCATTCGCCTTTCTAGTATTAGAGCTCGATTATTTTCGCCGTCTGGCAATCGTCTCACCACAACAAAAAAATGGGAAACATTACAATCGCAAACAGAAAACAAATTTGCGCTAATAAGAATATAAATGAGGTTAGTGCAAAACTTTAGTTTTTTTTTGTAGTAAAACAAAATGCGCTTGCTTTCTACCAAAACATCAACAAAAGAACTCGACATTAAAAACGATAGTTAATGAGAATCCTGAAATGACCGATATCGTTTCACTATCGTGTACGGAAATCGAGTTGAGAGGTATCGTATCGACATATTGGAATCCAGCTGCAGGAACACTGTAATTTTCGCTAAAAATTAGAAAGAATATGGAAACAATCATCCAGTCGAATAGGCAATTTTCCATTCTACGGTGCAAATATGCTTGCGTGTTTAATCTCCAAATTTTCACTTTACTTAAATTTCAATTTTCAATCGATTTAGGGATTTTATTTTTTAATGGATACGTCGATTTCCGATTTGCAGGTATTTATCTTTTTGATGGTAACGCCATTTTTCAAAAAGAACCTCGCTGAACGCACTATATCATTGCCATCGGTGTAATTTGGGGCCGTTTTCTCAAAAATGGTGAATATTCAGTAAAGCAGAATCTTTATCTAGACTCCGAAGCTTGCCACGGAAGAGAATTTTGGGCCTATTGCTGGTAAAAGAGGCTTTCATAATTGTAATACACACCTTGGTTTTAGAGAGATTCTTTTCTTTTTTTCTTCGTTCGGGTTCTCTCGCCTACGATTTTCTTCGTTTCTTTTATTACTACGGACGTCTGGTACATGTTGTAACATTATTATTAAGTACGGCTCTGTATAAGGAAGCAACGCCAGCTAGGAGTAGAAAATAAATATAATAGATAATGGCTGCATTACGCAGTTTTTTAGTTGTCAAATTCATATTGTGTTTAACTTAATAAAACGATCAAACATTCAGACTTTTCAATTAATGTGAATCACAAGAAGAAACAAACAATTCAGTCACAACAGGTGGCGACGATGCTGTGAATTTTTTCGTGTTTTTGGTGCAACGCAAGATTTTTAGTTGTAACAATGGCGAAGGTCAGTAACTTTATTACGTATTATTAAAACTGACCACGTTTCAAGTATTCAAGTACAAAAGTAATTGCGTACTTGATTCCCATTATTTTTTTTTCTCTTCAACTGTAAAATATGGATGTTGATGTATTAAAGCAATTACTGGCGTCACTCGCAGAAACATTGTCGCAGAATCAACAAAAAATAGTTGAATAATTACAAGTACGTCAAATTGCAACAGATCCAGTTTCAAATATTACACCCTTCGAAAATTACGATGCAAAAAAAGAAAAGTTTTCTTGTTACATAGAAAGCATGCACTTCAATCGGTTCTCTGCATTACAATAATTTGTCAGCATTTATGGGACCGGAAAAGCCGGTAAAGGATCTCAATTATGCCGATCTTGTAAATTTTTTTTCTCAAATGTTGACTACCAAGAAAAATATCGTCGTGTCACAACATTATTTTCTTTCATGCTATCAAGATGAAAAACAAACAATTGCAGAATATGTCGCTACACTGCAAAGAAATTTATCAGAATGTGATCTATTTGTTACGTGCGAATGTCAAAAAAGTGTTTTTAAGGGCTCAATTTATTTGCGGAATTCGCGACAATTGGATCCGAGAACAATTACTCCAATCAGATACCATAAAGTTCGAAGAAATCTTAGCAAAAGCTACCGCGTTAGATGCCTCACGCATTCAAAGTAAAGAACTAATGAGCAAACCGAGTTCATCAATGACGATTTTTTCCGAAAATGAGCAAACTAACGTAAATAAAGTGTCACAATTCAACCGATCTCGTCATGAATATTTCAAAAATAAAAATTCTTATCGTCACCGTGGGAAAAGCCCACATTACCAAAAATATTCAAAGTATCGTTCTCAGTCACGTTCTCAGTCACCAAATTATTCGCAGTCACGTAAATATAAAATTGACTATAGTGCACTTGGAATAGATAATTTGTGTTTTAATTGTGGAAAGATTACCATAAATCAAATGAATGTCGCTGCGATAGGAAAAACTAAGATGTGAATCGTGCAAAAGAAGGCCATGTCGCAAAAGTTTGCATCAAAACTCTATACAAGAAAATTGCAGAAAGTCCACCATATCTCAAATAGTTTCCCAGAGCACAGTCAAACCATTTCTTCATTTGGAGTAAATCAAATAAAACCGGTTGTAGATCAAAGAGATATTACTAATTTATTCGAAATTCAATCAGGTTCCGAAAAATACATGATCACTGTTTCAATTAATGGACAATCACAAGAAATGGAAGTTGACTCAGGAGCAAGGTATTCAATCCTACCAGAAGATAAATTTGCCGATTTAAAATTAAATGTAACACTAGAACCCTCTAATATACATTTTCGCACATTTTCGAATAATACTGTACCATGCAAGGGGCAGGCTACCGTAAACTTAAGTTACAAAGATAGAACGGTTACCGCAGATCTATATGTAGTTCAAAAGGTCATTACTCTTTAATTGGTCGTGATTGGATTAAGAAACTTGACCTCGAATTAAAGCAAATAGACAAAGAAATGTCACAAAGTATCCAGAATCAAGAAGTAGTAACAGATATATTCGTAGTAGCCGTGGAAGATATTATACAAGAATTTTCAGAAATTTTTGAAGGAAAAATAGGTTATGCTCCGAATTTTCAAATATTTTTAGTCTTCAGAAAAAACGTAAAACCTACATTTACAAAAGAAAGAACCATATGCACTCAGAGATCGTGTCGACAAAGAGCTAAATACCTTGGAACAAGCAGGGATAATTACTCCCGTAGCCACAAGTGATTTGGGTTCTCCATTGGTTATTATTCCCAAACCAGATGGAGGTATTCGACTTTGTGTGGACTATAAGTGCGGTGTAAATGACAGACTAGAATCAGCAAATTTTCCAATTAAACGCATTGAAGATATTTTAAGTAATCTCAGAAATTCTACGTATTTTGCAAATTAGATTTATTTTAAGGCATATTTGCATTTTCGAGTTGATGAACAAAGTAGTATAATTCAAACTATCTCGACGCACAGAGGAACTTATCGAATGAACAGACTAAGCTTTGGTATTAGAACGGCTCTTTCTGAATTCAATAGAATAGTGACCCAAATCCTGCAAGGCGTTCCGAAGTGTGATACATATTTTGACGATATCATCGTGCACGGTGCCACAAAAGAAGAATGTGCTACAAATCTCAGACTATGTTTACAAAGACTTTCTCAGTATAATTTACATTTAAACAAAGAAAAATGCTCATTTTTAGAACTCAAATTGAATACTTAGGCTACATTATTGAAATGAATGCAATTAAGAAATCACCAGAAAAAGTAAAAGCAGTGTCGGAAATGCCGCGTCCCACTAATGTAGACAAAGTATGAAGATTCCTCGGTATGGTAACATATTATTCAAGTTCTTTCTCTGACTTCTCATCAATAACATACCCACTGCGAAAATTATTAAAAAACAGCAACGTTTCTATTGGTCATCTTCCTGTGAATCATCATTTTTAAAATTAAAAACTGAATTGTGCAGCGATCGTATATTAGTACCATGTGATCCAACATTACCTACCGTACTCACTTCAGATGCAAGTCCAGTAGGCATAGCCGCAATCCTTTATTGATGGAGAAGAAAAACCAATCGCTTACGCATCAAGAGCTTTAACAACTTCCGAAATGAATTACAGTCAGTTAGATCGGGAAACCTTGGCGATTGTGTTTGCAGTTAATAGACTTTACAACCATGTATATGGGAAGAATTTTTATTGGTCACAGATAACGAACCGCTTGCAAGAATCTTCGGACATAATCGAGCATTGCCACAGATGACTTCCGCTCGCTTACTCCGTTATGCCTCTTTTCTATCAGGATTCGATTACACAGTCAAATATAAAACAGGAGAAGAAAATAGTAATGTTGATTGCTTGTCACGTGCAAAAGTGTAAAACATGTAATATACTTATTAACGAGGAAGTCCAAAACCTATATTGTGAGTCACTATTTCAAATTTCAAACTTACATATTACTGCTGACACTATTGCTCAAGAAACTTCAAAAGACATCGAATTGCAAAAATTTATAAAAACCTTAAATCCAACTCGGAAGATACACCATTTACTATCCTAGATAATATACTATTTAGAAAAGATAGAGTAGTAATACCAAAACGTGATTCTAAATGAACTACATGTCACCCATATAGGAATAACCAAGATGAAGCAACTAGACAGACGTTGTGTATATTGGGAAAACATAGATCGAGACATAGAGAACCTAGTAAAAAGTTGTGAAGAATGTGCAAATCTTCGTAAGAATCCGCCAAAGGTTGCTATACACCCATGGGACGAACCAAGTGAAAATTGGGAACGTATACATGTAGACTACGCTGGACCTTTTGAAGGACATCACTTTTTGATATGTACCGATGCAAAATCAAAGTGGATAGAAATACGTATCCTTAGAAACGCACCTACAACAAATTCGACTATCCAGCTTTTAAAGGATGTTTTCTCAGTGCACGGTTATCCAAATACTCTCGTCTCTGACAATGCAACAATTTTACAAGTACTGACTTTAAACAGTATTGCATAACATGTGGAATTACACAGAAATTCATTACTCGGGACACCCCGCAACCAATGGTTTAGCAGAACGGAACGTTCAAACTTTTAAACACCGATTAAAAGCAATTACAAATGAAGAAGGAACACTCACCGAAAAAGTGCAGAAAATTTTATTTCGATATCGTGCCACTCCACTTGCTTCTGATAAAACTCCGGCAGAACTTTACTTAAATAGAAAAATTCGAACCAGATTAGATGCAATTTTTCCAAATTATCCGAAGAAATCTAATGTTAACATTTCCCACATACGTTCCTTATCAGTGGGGAGAGAATTCAAGCTCGTATGTATGTTAACAACGCAGAAATTTGGCAGTTCGGGATAGTAACACGACGTTTGGGTTCTCGACATTATCTTATAAAATTAGACCACGGGCGAATTATCAAACGTCACATAAACCAGTTAAATTCAACAAGAGAAGAAGAATGGCAATGTTTCCAAGCAACCATGTGTCATTTTTGATGTACCCAGAATTGCAAGATCACAAGAACCATCAACAGCGGATGACGTACCACCAATGGAAGAAAGTTGTGAACCACAACCGCTGCCGCTGTGTCGTTCAGAAAGAAGCCGTCGACCTCCAGCGTACTTAAGAGATTATACATTATAATTACTAAGGTAGAATTTTATACTTTTTTTTATGTTGATTGTTTTTCTCAAATAACCCAAATTAGTGGGGGAGATTGTTGTAACATTATTATTAAGTACGGCTCTGTATAAGGAAGCAGCGCCAGCTAGGAGTGGAAAATAAATATAATAGATAATGGCTGCATTACGCAGTTTTTTAGTTGTCAAATTCATATTGTGATTAACTTAATAAAACGATAAAACATCCACACTTTTCAATTAATGTGAATCACTAGAAGAAACAAACCATTCAGTCACAACAGTACAAGATTTGGAATTGCTCATGTATCACTGGAATATCCTTTTCGACAACTCAACATCTAAAATATTTTGGGTGATCCAGTCCTGTTTGAATCCATCAGAATTCTACAAGTAAAGGTGTGATATTTTTCTTACTAACTCCTGGGTGCCACATTTCTACAAAAAGACATTAAACGCAAGCAATCGAAAACTTTAAATTGACCCTGCTCTTGGCAATTTGAATATCAGGTATTAGACTCTTTAATTCGCAACTGAGATATATTGTGCTGTACGCTTTAAATGAACCGTGTTCCTTATGCCTTCAGCTACTGTTCTGTACGAGTGTTGTAAGTGTACATCATTCCGGTTAATTATCCGCAAGCCACCACTCTACTCGTTGGCTTCTTATATTCGGTTCGCGGTTAAAGTGGATTGACTCGCTGTCGTTCTTAATTTAATGTACAATTGCCGTTCTGCCACTTTATATTTATTTTTATTTTGCGTATTAAGCATCAGAGGCCCGGATTATAGAATCATGTATAGTCACTAAAGAAACAAAGTTATTGAAATAAAACTCTATTTATTTATACATATACGTTACAAACGTGGAATTAAATATCTAAAGTAAACATTATTGTTAAAAAAGGAGTTTTTAGAGAATAGAAAAGCAAGTAGTGCACATTCTAATGCTATGCTTATTACAGGTATTATTTTACAACTAATACATATCATTGTGCTCTCACAATCAATATTTGAGAGGCACACTCAGCATCTTTTTCTTTTAATCGTTGCACTTTTTTGAGCGGTTGACGGACTAGAGATATTAATAAATCTGCTCATACACTCCCGGACACTACGCCGTAAGTTAGGATTAGTAGATCTTCTATGCATATGTGGTAACACTAGTTCCTTTGCTAAATCTTTCAAAAAATTCTGCGTTTGTGAATCACTCCTATATTGAGTTTGGTTGTTTCTTCGTAAAGACTACATATTCATTGAGTGCTGCAACACCAATAATGTTAAAAAAAAAATGTCATAGGCCATCGTTTACTTTGCCTCTTGCACGTGTATGTCGACACCATTTGATCCATGATGTTAACACCGCCCTTTGTTTTATTATAATGAGAGATGATTTTCGGCTTCTTCTTAGCATCATCATTAATAGCTGCGCCGTTGTGCATGATGCTTAGTAAAATAACGAATTTGTTTTTTTACGTGCGTAACTTACCATAGATATGTTATTTTAAAAGCAAAACAATGAAGAGCAGATTACACGATCTTTTGAAGCTTTCATTTCGCTCGGAATGTCACGCTTATTTTAACTTAGTCTACCTACAACAGTAATATTTTTATCCAACAAATAAATTGCTAGTGGAACACTAGTAAAGAAATTTTCTATCGTGAGATTGAAACCAAAACTATGAATACCACTCATAAGAGTTTGTACTACTTCAAGCTCCAGGTTTTTATGTGGAGGTTCTCCTGGCTGGCGACCAACATAAACTAAACCATCCAGAGCATAACCAGACTTAGATTCACACATCCAAAATATTTTAAGTCCATATTTTGCCGGTTTACTTGGTATATATTGAACGAATCTGCATCTATCTCTAAAGCCAACAAGTTGTTTATTTATAGTTACATTAGTATCCGGTATGAGGCAGGTTTTGCATTGTTGAATAAATAAATTCTAAATGTAAGATACCATTGCTAATTTATCGGTAACGCGTATTCCGAGTTTTCTTATCGTCAAATCTGACAAATCTTCAAATTTCTTTAAAACGAAATATGGACATTGTGGCTCGGTATACAGGATTAGCAAATTCAGCACAAAATAGTTTTCTCACAGGAACATCTCAGCTTTTGTCAACTTCCGCACGAATAAGTAAACCACAGAATGCAAAAAACTCATCAACAGTTACATCTTCCCTCGGTTTTCCTTTTGCACCGTAAATACGTTTACCCTCTAAATTAGAACAGTTTACAATTTCTTGTATAATAACTGGAGTTACAAATAACTAAAACGCTTCTTTTGGTGTTGCAGCCATATGTCTTCTTGCCAGTTTTGGCGCACGCCGAAGAATGTTATGTGGTTTTTTGCTGGAGATTTCAGACCACTTGGAGCAATGTAAGTTGAAGCGAATATCGGCAGCATTATCCTCTGAATTATCGTCACCATCATCACTAGTGGATCCAGAATATTCGCCAGAAACACATTCGAAATTTGTGTCTTCTGTGTCACCATTTTCTGATTCGAATACATCACTTTCTGCAGAAAGCAGATCATCCAGTTCAGCCGCCCACTGCGACAGTAGTTCTTCATAGCCTTCATCACCAACTCTCACGTTTTCCACAATATTTTTTGATGACATTATTATATGTGTCTCACAAATTTACTCAATGTAATATTTATTTCAACTGAATGACAATCAGCTGCACCTAACTTTTATACATCTAGAAGTAATGCAAGTTTCAACTTGCACAAACACGCATAATTTCGTGCAGCTTAAATTTTTCAAATAAATTATTTGCAACAAAGATCACGCCGGGCCTGAGAGGTCCGGTTTATGTATTCTAGGGTTAATTACTAGATGATATTACTTGTAATAACTATAACTGTTTTCTTTTGTTGTTCTTTCTTTAATATAGTGTATATAGACGTGATTATGTTTTCTATCTAGTAATCCTGCATTACGACGGCTGCTACTTTTGTACGGTCAGAATGGCTTGTTACCCCTTTGTTACCTGGGTACTAGGGTGGTGGTGTACTAGGGTAGGAAGATTGAACAAGATACTAAAGTAGCAGTTATAGAAATACCCAGTAAGGACTGAGGGCGAAAAAACATTAACATTGAAAAACTTGCATAACTTTTAAACCGCTATATAAATTTTCAAAAAAATTAGTTTTGGATAGGTTATTTATTATATAAAAATTAAGAAAAAACAAAAAATCAATCAGACTTATCGTCATAAAAAATTTTGAGCTTGTCGGGAATGGTCTCCATTATGGCTTTTATGGTGGTGATCGCCACTTTCTTGGTCGCTACGGTCCACATTTTTCTAAAACTTTCAATCGATTTTGTAGTCTTTTTGTCTGCTTTAAGCTTCTTTTACCAAAGCCCAGTACCGCTCGATTGGGCGAAGCTCAAAGCAATTTGGTGGGTTAGCCTCCCTGGGTACAAAATCGACATGATTCTCTTCGTACCATTTTTTTGTCTGCTTACTGTAATGGCACGAACCTAAATCGGGCCAAAAAAATGTGGATACCTTATGTTTACACAGAAAAGGCCGCAATCTTTTTTGGAAACACTCCTTCGTGTAAATATCGGAGTTAATTGTTCCATTTGTTATGAAAGATTGGCTTCTTTCACCGCAGTTACAAATCGCCTGCCAAACGAGATATTTTTTTGGAAACTTGGACTTTATTTTAGTTCTAAACTTCTTAGGAACATTTCCTCGTCCACAGGAAACTTAAAATTCCTGACCAGGTAGTTGAAAAAAATCGGTGAGGACGTAAGTCTCATCGTCCATCACCCAACAATGAGGTTTTTGGAAAAAATCTGCTTTCAACTTTCTGGCTCGTTTCTTGGCTTCAATGTTTTTCTCCGCATTACGATCTGGAGTTGTTTGAACTTGGTAGGACCTAAATCCACTCTTTTTTTTTATTTTTCGAATTGTTTTTTCCGACAAGTCGACTTTTGCAGCTAATTTCCGGTTCGATATCAGCGGATTCTTAACCATCGCAGATATTGCCTTTTGCTCCTTTTTTGGTGAATGAAAACTCTCTAGTCGTCCACTTCCTGGTTTCCGTGTTATGGTAAAGTCTTCCTTGTACCGCTTGATGACTTTTGCTGCCACTTGCCTGCAAACTTTACCTCCTTTGCAATGCGAACGACTGACCATTGTGGATTCTCAACAAATTTTTAATGATTAATCTATGTACTTCCACTACTTTTGCTATTGTGAACACAATTTCACTCAAAAAAAAAATTAAAATTTGACGATATATTCTGACTATTTCAAAGCCTACTATATCAAAATTTTGTAAAAAAATTATATGGTATAAAAGTTACGCAAGTTTTTCAATGTTAATGTTTTTTCGCCCTCAGTCCTTAGTTGGAGAGATTGGGTTGTGGGCTGAACCTCTACACGTTGGGTTCAATTCGTACTAGAAATTACTTATTTATTGGGCGCCAAGTTCCAATTTAACTGAAGCAAGTACTAGCTCGGAACTAATCGCTAGCAGAAAGCTGAAAGTACCCAATTATTTTGATCAACATTCAAAATGTACTCGAAACCGCACGTCTATGCTTCTATAATTAGGGCGTTTGTTGTGACTGTGTATACATTCGCGTGTAATTAAACACAACCGAGTACATGTAAGTAGGTATCTATTTGTTTTAAAAGAAAGCACGTGCCAGTATTTATTTAGTCAAATTTTCAGTTAAACTACGATAGTGCACTACGTGGGGCTGAAAAAAAGAAGTTTATCTTTCAAGGGGTTATTGTGATAATAACTAAACTAAGGTTCCTTACACGCCCGAACAGTATTATATCTTACTACACTACGATTTAGGTATCATGTAATGATTCTAACATTTAACAAGTTTCGATTGGATTTAAGTCGGTACATTTATATTAGCGACGTTCAGTAAGCAATAAGGGAACGCGACGGTATGATGCAAGTAAAGTGTTTAATGCGTGCTAAAGTTTTAGGATGTGGCGCAAGTTCGCTCACGTAAGTAAAGTCTCTCTTGGGCTGGTGCCGATAACACAAGCAGGGAAAGAGTAATGTAATTGTACGACCTGATCTGATGACAGAGAATCCCTGGAGGTGGTGAAATATTCCCCCAACGAAGATGGTTCCCATACGAACGTTTGGGTGTAGTCTGAGCCAGTGGCTGATCCTCCGCACCTCTCTTAGATGGTGGAACGGTCGTGTTTACCCAAGGACGTGACCAGGTGTGCCGGTATTTTGTGGCGATGTGGACGTGGTCGAGCACGATAAACGGCAGCAAGAAAAACCGGAGAAAGAGGAGGAACAAAAAAAACCTATGTAAGGAAACATTCACTTGTAAGTATGCCCTTTCTTTGGGGGAGCAGCAATTTAATTTCTTATATTTACCTGTGGAATAGAACGAGTGCTACTAAAGACGTCTCAAATGCGTCCCATTTTCGAATAGTGAAGATGCACCCATTATATACGAAGAAAACCCTCGTTCTCGCAGACAGAAATTACTAGAAGTTCAACACGAGGTTTAGAAATGTAACATGGCTGCTTGCGGTTGAGAATTGGTAACGGAAACCGATAAGCCAGAAAGGACGTTCGTTTTAATAAATTCTCACAATGCCCTTCGGAGTTTTTCCGGCGGATTTTCGCCAAATATTTTAAAAGACGACAAATTCTTCGGTTCAACACCGGTGTATTGTAAGTTGCCTAACTTCGGCGAGTGAATTTTTAGACTAAACAATGTGTTGTATGAAAATGGTCTATTTAACCGTTACAGGCTACTAACAATTAGTTCGTCGTTAGTCTTCTTTCCGAAATATTGGAACTTGTCGCCTAACTCACCTCTGAACGGTTACGATTTCTACCTTTTCACCATAAAAACACGAGTTCAAACCACCTTGCCACCATGTCCCAAACATGTTCGATCGCGTTAAGGTCCAGACTTCGAACAAGCCAATTGATTGAAGGAATTCCAAAACGTCAGTAATTTATCTGTGTCCATTCATTGTCTCGCTACGTACCCACCACTAATTAGGACGCGCTTCCCTACAAATGCTTTCCTACACCATTATTGAGCCACCACCAAAACGATTCTTCCGAACCATATTCCACTGTGAAAATCTTTTACCATCTCTTGCCATACTCTTTAACGGCCATCTAAAGATTTGAGGCAAAATTTCGTTTCCTCAAAAGTCTAAACCATTGCAGTTCTTATGAATACTAATATTATATTTACACGTTGATTATCTGTCATTAATTAAATGAAACACGTTTTAGATAAATGTTTGTCAATATAATTTGTAACAGCTTAAGATATAAATTATTAAATACCTACAAAATCAATGGATTTTATTTAAAAGTAATTTGTTAAATCGTACTTGAATAAAACAAGTTTGAATCGTGCGACCAGTGGCAGACGGAACATACTAATATCAAATAAACTGATGTCACCAGTTGAATGCTGTTGGCGTCCGAAACTCACTGAATATATACAAAGTAAATTTTATAAGAACGTAATTAAAGGTTAGTAACTATTAATTAACGGTAAATTATTATTTAGTCATTGTTTAGTTATTTAGTCTTTTATTTAGTAAGTAGTGTAACTATTTGCTCTCTTATTAGAATATCTATTCTCTATATTACTTTTATGAAACGGAGCTGAGGTTTGTGGTATTTATGCTTCCTTGATAATACATAAGTTGCTGAAGATTTTTATTTAAAAAGAGAACAATTTTTTTTTAAATCGGTGAATATTGATGAGTAAGTAGTTTTCCGTGTTAGTCGAAGTAATGAGTAGAATTCATATCCCGGATTTGATTTCATTTATTCGCATAGTAGATTTTTAATATTGTATTGTGATGTATGGTGCTCCAGAAGATCAGTATAAACCTGTATAGTGTGGTGACGAAACACTGTGCAATTGTGGATTGATTTGTCTTAGCAAAGCATTTACTTTAAGGTTTAGGAAAACCACTAAAACTTAAACATGCCAACCCTTGCCTACCTTAGTATTTATATGTAAAAATATTAATTAAGTGTATAAACATTATACAAGGTAAAGTAGGTATTTAATTTGTTGAAGAGACTACAGCAATTTTCTGCAATTATACATTTTTGCCAACTTTTGGGGTATTCGGCCACACTGTGCGACGATACGACGTCGCGTTTGTTATTGCCAGGTGTTCTTCCGCATGTCCACAAATTTATCAAAATTTTGAATGAGTGCGCATGGCGCGAATGTATACCATGCGACAGGGACTAACTGTTGTGCAATATTAAATGTCGAAAAGAACATAAAATATAACGGCACAGCCATTGCATGGCGACATATAATGAACCGGTTCAAACGCCAGTCACGGCAATGACAAGAAAAATAGTAGGTTAAAGAAATAGAAATAAAAACAAATAATGCGGAACAGAGAATAAAAAGTATTTCTTAACTTCAGATATTTTTCAAATTAGTAAGCTTTATTTGGTAAGTTTACAAAACCTCCTTGGAACTTTGTTAATTGGCAATCCTTTACAATATGTGCAACATTGTTCGTTTCCACAGTCACAATTTGTATTAAAAATGGCACTCCTTCTACAGTAAAATGTATGAATATCTCTTCTGAGATAGGTGTAAATTTTCTGATTTGTCCTTACTCAACCCCACAACATTGACTAGTAGAATATTTGTTGTGTGTCTTATATTGTGTGTGATTGTGTTTTGAGAAATTGTGTTGTACATTTTTGTAATTGTCCGGGAGGGTCCGGTGACCAAAGTGGTGATTCGGGGGAACATATTATTTTGCTTGTTAACCATGGAGTGCTGTAATGTACTTATCACCTTCCATATTTTATATTTGTGTTAAAAACGCGTAAAAACATACAGAAAATACTCTAATGAATATTGACACATGACGTTTTGACGTCTTTTGCTAGTTTAGTCAAAAGTAAGTAAGTTTATTGCATATTAATACATAAATGTTTACAAAAGTAAAATGTGTCTTGCGACATCTCGTGTAAGCATTGACACGTGTGAATAGTATAAACTAAGAAAAATGCCAACAGTTAAATAAATGTTTACATTTTTGTTACGCAAAAGTAAATTGCACTTTTAAATTTCAGTTTGAATACATAATTAACAAATTAAATAAATACATTAATGTTAAAAAGAGTTTAACCTTCCTCAGCTGACGTGGGCTACATTTCAGTAATGATTTTCTTGTATTTTATTGAAAAAATACAACAATTATTTTGTAATCGCTGTTTATATTATTTTCTATCGTCTGACTGTGATATATTATTTTTTTTGTATAACCTAGGTAGAAAATGAAAAATAAATTTTGTGACAGAACTGTGGTCCATTCCGTTTTCAATGTAGTTTTCTGGTCACATAATTGTGCAACGTATTTGTACGGTTGCGTCATTCTCAATTCATTTTTGACATGCAGATCTAAGTGCAATCATTCCAATTGTGTAGGAACAAATAATAAAAATTTTAATTTTTTTGTTATATTACAAAGTCTTCTGAAATGAAAGTATTTGATCTCATCAAAGAAAGGATCAACTAATAGCGCTTGAGTGCCTTGACGAAATAGATGACAAATTCAAAATAAAGTTGTTTCAGATACCTCTGAAATCGAAGATTGTTTAAAGTTTAACCCGTAGCTGGTGAGCCGGAGTTTGTCAAACCCCATTAAAACTTCAAAGGTTCGCCACGTTGTTAGGAGTAGTGGGAGATCGGTCACAGCTTATGTAGCTTTCAGTCAGTTGATTGTCAGCATACGTGTGAGACAGACGCGGCGAAATAAGTTTGGATTTTCGTATTATCTTGGTGTAAGTTCAATTTGGGGTGTGTCAAACCCCAACTCACTACATACGTAACTTTTATTTTTAGGTTTGAATTATGGCCTCTACCTCTTCCGCTCATAAAATGCAAGTAGATGACCTCGTTTTGAGTAGTGGCCTACAAATGTTTATAACAAATTGGAGAGTGATTTTAGTGGCGACAAAGGAGACGTTGTTGACCTAAACTTTCATAGTGATCATGAAAGTGAGTCGGAGGAAGAGCTACCTCAATCCGACTCAGAAGAGTTATCTGCGGAATATGAAGATACACCACCTAAAATTAAAAGAAAAAAATAGGTGCCAAAACATTTTACGGAAAAAATAAATTCAAGTGGTCTGAAGAACCTCCAAACCCCAATGATTGCACGAGGCAACATAATATAATTACACATCTTCCAGGTATCATTGGCCCTGCAAAACAAATGGGAAAGTATTATACTTAGCTTTCTTCTTGGGAACTTTTATTTATTGAAGAAATATTGAACGAACTCATTCTACGAACAAACGAGAAATTGTCACAGGTGAGACAGATGCTTTCTACCCCTGATCGACACGACTACAGAGATATCGACATTGTCGAATTTAGAGCATTTCTGGAAATCTTGATATATTCTTCAGTTTTCAAGTCGAATCATGAAGATCTTGAAGCACTGTTTGCAACAGATGGCACCGGACGCGACATCTTTCACTGCACGATTTCTTTAAAACGAGTACTGGTTATTCTCGCTTGCCTTCGCTTTGACAATGCTGTGGACAGGGACGAGAGAAAAAGACTGATGCCACCGCTGCAATATCTTGGATGTTTAATACTTTTTGTAAAAAATTGTCAGAAATGTTACTCTATTGGTGAATACGCTTGCATAGATGAAATGCTTGTTGGATTTCGAAAGCGTTGCAAATTTCGGATGTACACTCATGAAATTTAAAACTTGGACACCACAATTTCTGTAAACAAAAGTTTGCACATTGTGAAGCGGGCTTAAGGGTATCATTTACAATTCTAACAGCAGGTAGTCTCAGCAGGGGTTATCTTATAGAAGGACTGTAGAATGAATCATTACACTAAGCACGTTTTAGAAAATAGGTAATTTACGTTGCTTACTTAATTTTTTCTTTAAAGAATATATTTGAAGGTATCGCTAATTAAACACCATAGCTCGATTAATTATCGAATCAAAATTTTGTTTAGGAAATGTTTACAAAATAAAATTAGAAATAATTTTGATTTAAAAACGTCTACAAGCAATAACTTTTAAATTAAATCAAAAACTAAACATGGTTATTTGGGTTGACTGATTATTACTTATTTTTAAATAAATCTAACCTACTAATTATTGTAAATTAAAAAAAAATCATTAAACTCTCTATTCATAATATTTAGTCCTTACAAAATGTATATTTTATGACGTTTCATTTTTTCTGTAGTTAATATAAAAGTGAAAATAAAAACTAAGGCAATTCTTATTGTCAACGTATATATTTAGTTTTTGACAAGAATTTATTACATAATTATAATTAAGATACCAAGTTATAGTTTAAAATTAAATGAAAATTTTTTTTTAAATAAAGGTATTACTATATAAATAAATATAAGAAATCAATAATGGGTGTGACCTCCATTATTATTGATACATTCTTGGAGGCGTCTGCTCATTGACGCTATCAAGGTATCAATATAATTAATATTAATCGTTTCCCATGCGGTATCAATGGCTGCAATTAGTGCATTACGGTTTACTGGTATAAAATTTGGCCCTTGTTGTCTTCGGATAACAGCAAGTATTCGAGCCCAAACATTTTCGATAATGTTAAAATCTGGGCTTTTTGCTGGCCAGGGTAACAGCTCCAAGTTATTTGCTTGTATCCAGTTGCGCACAACCTGCGAAGTATAGGGTCATCATATCCCGATAGTTAATTATCGAATGTTCCAAGAAATATGTGTAAATAGTAAATGGAATCTACTAACGTAACGTTAAGTCGTTAATTATAGTTACATAACTCTCCTTTCATAAGATATAGTTCATATTAATATGCTTATTGTAAAGCTTCGTACACACCTGAACAACAAACCGAGGAACAAACAGAACAACGAACCGAACGGCAATCGGAACATTAATTTGAACGGTGCTACGTACGAATTTTAGAACAGATTTGCAAGTCCTGATTGTTCCACGAACGGTTTGCGGCGTTCCCGCAACTTGTCGGTTTTTTTTCCGACATCAAAGAAAATGCGCGCGAATGCGTTTTTAGGTTTGGACAAATCTTAACAAAACGGCGAACAAACTTATGCGGGAGAATTAAATTATTTATTTTTTGTCCTCTCTTTTGTGGGTTTGTTGTGTTTTAGGTAATATTATGGAGTTGACAGAAGCTAAATGTTTTAAATTAATCAGTGTTTAAGAATGCAAAAAAAAATAATGTCCCTATTAGCATCATTTGGGCAGGAAATTTCCAAAATAAAAAAAAAGCGAAGTGAATTATAATTGTTTCTTGTTTTCCGCGGGCCATAGCGTGCGTGAAATTTCACGTATGTGAGATATACGAAAAAGCACCGTAGGGCATTGCCGAGTAAAATGGAATCTTGAACACATTTTGGAAAGAGCCATCGGAAGTGGTAGACCTAAAGTATCTACACGTGCTTAAGATCTCGAGTTGTTTCATTATGTAACAGAACAACCATTTGCTACTTACTCCAGGGCTATAGCAGATACACATTTTCCCGGATGCCGTATAACTGCACAAAAAAGATTAAACGAGATGGGAATAAAGAAGTATAATGCTGCTGCGAAAGAAGTTCTCAGTGACGAAAATATGAGACGTCGTCTGGAATTTGCAAGGCGATATGTGAACGAACCTTTGGAATTTTTGGAATCGAGTGATTTCTAGCGACGAAAAAACGTTCAATAGCCGCAACGATGGACCACTAAAAGTTTTTAGAATGGAAGGAACTCGTTACGAAAATAATCACATGTCCTAAAAAACGAAGTGGTTATTTTTCTGTGAATGTGTGGGTTGGGTTAGCGCGCGGGGTCCAGGAGTTTGTTGGGCTATCGATGGACGTCTTGATTCTGCTGCGTATTTAGATATTTTGAAACTATTATGAAACCTTCAGTCGAAGTGTTTTATCCAGACGAAGATTATATTTTCCAACAAGTAAGTATTCTTATTTCACTATACTTTCTCCAAAAAATAGTTCGGGATCTGTTGAATTAACATTTTCATAATGTATTTTTGTTGTTAAAGGACAACGCCCCTATTCATACTTCGCGGGTTGTGCGCAATTGGATACGAGAAAATAACTTGGAGCTGTTACCCTGGCCAGCAAAAAGCCCAGATTTTAACATTATCGAAAATGTTTGGGCTCGAATACTTGCTGTTATCCGAAGACAACAAGGGCCAAATTTTATACCAGTAAACCGTAATGCACTAATTGCAGCCATTGATACCGCATGGGAAACGATTAATATTAATTATATTGATACCTTGATAGCGTCAATGAGCAGACGCCTCCAAGAATGTATCAATAATAATGGAGGTCACACCCATTATTGATTTCTTATATTTATTTATATAGTAATACCTTTATTTAAAAAAAAGTTTTCATTTAATTTTAAACTATAACTTGGTATCTTAATTATAATTATGTAATAAATTCTTGTCAAAAAACTAAATATATACGTTGACAATAAGAATTGCCTTAGTTTTTATTTTCACTTTTATATTAACTACAGAAAAAATGAAACGTCATAAAATATACATTTTGTAAGGACTAAATATTATGAATAGAGAGTTTAATGATTTTTTTAATAACTTACAATAATTAGTAGGTTAGATTTATTTAAAAATAAGTAATAATCAGTCAACCCAAATAACCATGTTTAGTTTTTGATTTAATTTAAAAGTTATTGCTTGTAGACGTTTTTTAAATCAAAATTATTTCTAATTTTATTTTGTAAACATTTCCTAAACAAAATTTTGATTCGATAATTAATCGAGCTATGGTGTTTAATTAGCGATACCTTCAAA